>JAZDUA010000766.1:0-575931 GCA_038098605.1 Gryllus longicercus | reverse complement strand
TATAGCTCTTAAGGTGGGTAGTATAGTTCTTAAGATAGCAGCGTTTATTTGACACAATCTAACTTGGTACTACTTTTATTTTATATATTTGTAAAAGAAATGAATAATATATTAATCTGATTATAAATACACTTTAACTAGTCGATAATATACGTCAGTCGTGAGGATCTTCCTCTTGTACATCTGTACACTACACAGTTTAAATATTAAAATATTATTATTCAGTTTATATTCTTAAATATCATTTAAACAATCTTATTCTTATTACAGAAATGTTAACAAATTCTGATTTGACCGGTCGCGAATGAATATTGTTTTCTTACAAAATTAACAAAATTAAGTAGTGCAATTCATTATTTCTAGAAGAAATAAAGGATTATAAATTTTCTAACAATAATTTTAACTTAACAGATGCAAATTAATGAAAATATAACAATAATGATAATAAATAAAATAAAAACAATGGTAGCAATAAAGACAACAGTAGAAAAAAAAGACGACTTAGTCGACGAAACTAGTTATTGAAACATTTCAAAATTGTCAATTTGACTTCTAATAAAAGGTGTATGTTCAATTTGTGTAAAAGATTTCTTCATTAAATTACCATGCGTATGCAAACGATCCTGAAAACTTTAAACAAAACGAAACATTCAATACTCTCCGTATTAATCTCTTAAAGCTGGAACGCGTATAAGATAACAGAAAACAAACTTCATTATCTTAAAATTTCCCGATGTAGTCTGCCGCATCGCGAAATTGTTTCCCCTCATCTCCCGAGATGAGTTTGCCCGAGACATCCTTTCCATCCCATGACACCCTCTCGAGCGAGCGACCTTTCGTCCCGTCCCTCAGCGTCGTCGGCGAGTTCCAAAGTGCCGCAGCTTCGCGGCGGAAACTACTAGTTGGGAACGAGTTTTAAATTTTAGTTCGGTTTACCTAGAAGCGTCAGCGCTGGGCACGCAAATTGCGGCCCGCAGCCTGAAAGTAGCTTGAGTACATAGGAGACAGACGTCTCTTACACCGACGAGAGCTCCGCGTGTACTTATTTCAACTCGCTTCCACTGGCTGAGGAAATAGAGTCAACGTCATTCCTTTCCACCAGGGCAATTCCCAGTACGTCGAATTTCTTTCATGTCTATGAAAGTGTCACTGCACAATTGCGTGCTAATTATGAAGCTAACTTTTCAAACACGTACGTAAGATTGTTTCAACAAGTTATTCTAAAACATTCTACGTTTTATTTCATTACATTCATTTTCAATTAACATTACGAATATTTTTTGATTATAAGGTAGAGTTTAATGGAAACGGATTGTTCTGTTTTATTAACGTTATGATAACCAAAAATTTAATTTTTACTCTTCCTGACTACATGAGTTTTTTTATTAGAAATATTATTCGCATACTTGCAACCTTAGGCCAGTGATTCCCACCTCATATGTCCATTTCTTCATTAGAAACCGAATTATTGTAGCTGAACTACGTAGAAATGAATTGGCGTAGCTGCACTCTCTCCTGCCTACGTCTAAATAACGGCTCGGCTAACGAAATCGGAAAATAACGGCTAATTTCTCTGACTTTCTTTAGTTTGGAGCTATACATTTACAAACTATTCGTTTTACCTCTCAGGGGAACAAAGTGGATAGGTCGGTATTTTCCTTCCAAACTCAACAAATTTACTCAACTCATAGAAATAAAGGCGAATGAAAGAAGCAAACAATTGTGAAGGATGGTCTGCCCAATACAAAAGACTGTGTCTACATTTTCCACAAAATTTTGAAAAAATCACAGAGAATTCATGTAAAATATCTCTCAAATTAAAATATAATTATCTCCGGCACGGCACATCTCGGTCTTACTCTTGACGTATTTACTAAGTTTCAGTTAAAAGGCTTCCAATCTGAGAGTTACGCATGGCACATACTCACTTACATAACAGACAAATAGTCATCCTGATTTTCGAGTGGAGAATATTTCTGATAGCCACGTGCAATAACTAACTAACTTTAGTATAGTACTAATATATCTTAATCATGATGTGCATTCAAAAGCTACAGCTCAAATTATTCTTAAAAATGTATTTCACCATCGAAAAATTCTATATCATGTTGTTTACATAATTCCAAACATTTTTCTGTATATTTATAATATAGATAAGAAAAGTATACACATAAGAAGAAAGGTTTCATTATATTTATTAACTGCATTATTTTTTCTCTTTAATCACATCTAAATTAAAATAATTGGTCAATGTTTCAGGAAGGTCTTCTCACCTGTAAGTGGGGGACTGCTTTAGTACAGTCGGTTTAAAAACACGCTCGCATAATTATCCTGCTCTTGTAATTGCAGGGCGTTCAAAGTGTCCGGCGTCGCATGTGGAGGGTGGAATTTCTTTATCACTGCGCCCCCGCAGGGGATGCGTGCTACTGGGTCGTTTCCCGACCTCACGCACCCAGACTCCGCCCTCGCCCACGCCCACAGAAAATTACAGCCCCCACCCTCACAGCCACCCTCCCACAGGTGGGAAGGGCGTGCCCATACCCGCGCCCTCCCCATGTCCGCCCCGCCCCCTCGTCCGCCCCCGTGCCCGCCCACATCACGCACATAGACTCCGTCCTCGCCCACACCCACAGAAAAGTACAGCCCCCAAACTCACAGCCCACCTCCACAGGTGGGAAGGGCGTGCCCATACCCGTGCCCTCCCCATGTCCGCCCCGCCCCCTCGTCCACCCCCGTGCCCGCCCACTCACGCACATAGACTCCGCCCTCGCCCACGCCCACAGAAAAGTACAGCCCCCAACCTGACAGCCACCCACCCACCACGCCCCCATGCCCGCCCACTCATGCCCAGACCCAGCTCTCGCCCGCGCCCATCTCCGTGGGCACTCACACGCCCGGGGGCGAGCCTATCCCTGCGCTCGAACCCCTCTCCACCCATCCTCTTCTATCTCGTCTATCACCAAGCCCGCCAGCTCACGGACACAGACTCCGCCTTGAGCCACATCAGCACAGCTCCCACCCTCACACTCTCCCACACGTCCGTGGGCGCGCTCATTCCTTCGCTGATCCGCATGTCCGCCCCCGCCACCTCGTCAGTCCCCATGCCCTCACGCAGTCACACCCCCAAACACCGCCTTCACCCACGCCCGAAGAAAATCAACCCGCCCTCTAGACCCCCGCTCCCTCCGGCGCCAATCCCACGCCCACGTTCATGCCAGTTCCCACCCCTCCCCACCCCTCCGGCCACTCACGACTCGCTCGCCTCTCACGACCCCACTCGCGACCACACTGCGCCCCGCACTAGAACCCGGCCCTGTCCCTCCGCTTCCCCGCACTTGCCTTCGCCTCCGCACTCTCCCACAACTGCACACATGCCTAGCCCACGTATGCCTCCGAGCGTGCCTCCTTTACGCCTTCGTAGTTGCTCGGATCCTCTCGCTTGCACCTTCTCCCGCCCCCGCGCTCTCCACCTCCTCGGGCAACTCGAAGATCCTACATTCCACCCTCGCACCCTTCTGCATTCGCGTCCCCGGCGCCCGCACTGGCCCCCGCCTTTTCCCCACCCTCGCGTTGCGGCCTTTGTTCCGACGGCTCCACCACGCCCACCTCAACCGACCCCGCACCTGCCACCCTTCTCAAACTTCGCCCCTCGCAGCTTCCCGCTCTTCTCTTACACTCTCACACTCGCCACATCCTCCCTCAAGTACTGTTCCCGCCGCGCTCAATTGTTTTGTGCCCGCCCTTACTCTTCTCTTCTACCTTTTCGCCCTCAACCCTCCCGCTGTGAACTCCATCTCCATCTCGGCACGTTTCGTCCTCACTCTTGCGTTCACCACAGCTTCCTCTTCCATTTCCACCCTTTTCCTTCCTTCTCACAACTTCAATCCCTTCGCCCCAACACACGCGCTCTCGTCGGGATCACCTGGCCTTCACACCCACGCTTTCACCCTTTCCTCCTCGCTTTCCACGCTCCCACGACCTCCAAACCCTTCGCCCCAACACACGCGCTCTTGTCGGGATCACCTGGCCTTCACACCCACGCTTTCACCCTTTCCTCCTCGCTTTCACGCTTCCACACCTCCAAACCCTTCGCCCCAACACCCCCCTCTCCTCTGGATCGTGCACACCCGTTCCCTCCACGCCCACGTTTTCACCCGTTTCCTCTTCACCCCTTCCCCTTCCTCGCTCGACCCCGCCCCCGCCCCGCCCCGCCCCGCCCCGCCCCGCCCCGCCCCGCCTTTTCCCGCCGTGCGCACGCAAGTGTCGGGGATTAGTGGCATTAGGAGCAGCGGCCGGCGCGGCGCCACGCCCTCCGCCCAGGTAAGTGCACGTCGGAGGCTCCGTAAGAGGATGCCCGGGCGCCAGAGATAAAAGGGATGAAGGGGCAGCTGGCACGTGAGCCAGCCACGCCGCTATCTTTAACCGGCGGCGCCTGACCCCTTCTCTATGGACCCACACCGCCTACTTACGGTTGCTGCACCTAATAGCAAAAGGTTAAATATTTCCAAGAAGGAAGAATAGTGCGAAGGAAGTATAAATCTCACAGGACATTTCTGATAATCATTTTTGTTAGTATCGTAAAACCAAGTCTTTAAAACCCTTAGATGCAATTTTGTTAATGTGATAATTGAAAATACCTTCCGGGCGGGATAGCCGTAGTCTATCGGACATTCTGAGCCCAAACCTTTCGTCTGTTACTGCGGCAAACATTTTAAGGGGTACTTGCAGTGTCACTGAAGATGCCTGCTGCAGTAGCAGACGAAAGGTTTAGGCACAGAATGTCCGATAGATCAAGGATTTCCTGTCCGGAAGATATTTTTTATCGTAATCAGCCGTGAAAGGCTCCACATTATTTTGTCAATATGATTTTTGTGATTACGTGCGCGTCAACTGCTGTCATTCGTCCCATAAGTTTAGTGCGCGGGTTTTCCTCGGGAGGTGGCGGTGGTCTCTCCCTATTAGTGGCGAGATTAATTCGCTCCAACCTACCCGTCGTTTAGCGGAGTTTTCCTCAACCAGGTATCTCCCACCAGCGAGGCTTCGCTCCTGCCAGGACACGCTCTTAAGCTCCCGACTGGTCTTCCGGCACATGTGGGTAGATTGTCAAAGCTCTCAGTATTTTCATAAAGAGATGCATGTAGTAAATTCCCGAGGTCAGGTCACTGATATTGTTGTATGTAAGGGCCTCTAGAGTGAACTCTTCATGTCACAATATTTCGTCCATCTAAAGGCTGTTCAAGTGGGCGACCCATTTGACATGCCGTTGCCCCTGCGCTTAGCTGTTAGGTAGAGGATTGGTTCGACGCGAGAGGTGGGGGTAGGCTCGGACGCGACCGGTTCACTCTAGTAAAAGTCGAGAGTCAAAAAAGATGTTGAGTAGCTGATTACTCACCAAGTCATATTAAATCCTTTATATACAGTTTCAATCTCTTGGATGGTTCCTGTTAGGATTATTATGTAAATAGTAAAAGACAAAAAAAAAAATTAAGACTCTTTACGATATTTCCGAGTTCTCTATATTACCAGCGACTCTAAGATAGTGTGATCTTCATTGGATATTGTCTGTTCACCTTTGACACAGAAGGCTCAAGTCTTCTTTTAGATCTGGATCTATTTAGGATTACGAAAAATCCATTCTAGGAAATGCAATTGGTTTCCAAATTCTCACGTCAAAAGGTCAGTTGACAGGAGTGTGTTACGTGGATGTCGAGTGTTTTGGGAGTTATAATACTGACTTAAAATATTATAGGAAAACTGTAATACAGTGTGCCAGGAAAGTATCTCAGCTGTGTCACCGTGGTGATGAAAGTACTAGCAACAGCAATTAGGTGGTATCACGAGAACCCGGCGGCGCTGAGACCGCCCGAAGCGAGGTGCCGAAGCAGCGGGGCAGGAGGGCAGGGATGCGACACTAGCGCCGCGCACGGTAGCGGAGGCGGCGGCAGGCTCTGAGCGGGTCGGTGCGGACAGAGTTTCCTTGCGCGCCTAAAAAAGTAAGCACAAAAACATTTCTCGTAGCTTTGTAATATGCAGATATCCCGACGTATTATTAAATAAGTGATGAAGGGAAAATACAATATTTTCTTCTCTATCAAAACGTTTCGGCAAGCTTTTTTAAACAAAAGTTGAAAAGAACAAACGATTCAGGTAATACCGACCAAACGCATTGGTTACTGTAATATATTCCACAGAAGGACTTATTATGTAATTGGTTTTATTGGATTCCGCCTGTTTCTACTTTCTTTCATATCTACAGGGCTTACTGACAATGTAGTATAACTCTCAAGTTAGCATAACTACATTTAATTAATAATAAATAATAATAATTATTAAAAAATAAACTGTTATACATTAATATAAGGAAACAATATTTTATTGTTAGAAAATAACATATACAATTTTGGTTATGAGTGTAATGTGTGGGTAAAATTTAGTAACCCACAAATAGTACTAAGTATTCGGAAAAAGTATTTTTGAGTCCCCAAAATATCAAGGCAGATGGCAGAGAGAAATATTACATATGGTATTGCTTATAGCGACTACTAAGGTGATTACTTCCATGACCGTTCTGTAACCTTGATAAAAAATTGAAATAATCTTTCCTAACCTTCATCAAAACCTGCACTGGTGTTGGTAGAAAAGAACTCATTTAGATGCAATCACTCACCATCATTTTGTGTCTGGAACAATAAGTACGGCAGTTTTGCAGAACAGGGACAACGTTTCAGTAAAGGGTGATTTTCCATCGGATAACCTGACTTGCACATTCAAATTACCTGGGAGAAATCCACCGTTTTCAGAGTATTATTTATAATCCAAAAATAAATCTAGGAGATACGGTCAAGAAATTGAACAAATGATACCGGGTACAAGTACAGACTGCAAATAGGATTGTACCATTCCCACAAAGACCAGAAATAAATTTAAAGGCCATTCAAAGTATACGTTAAGTAAATGTATGATGAGTGGATGCTCACAACTGTGAAGACAACGACGGTGACGAAAGGGGTTAATGAAACATGAACCGTTTCACACAGACATTATTTTGCTACTTGTTTAGAATCATAGTACGCATAAATTAAAATCAAATAACCGTATGTAGAAAATTGAAAATTTAATTAAACTTGTTTTCTTTGGATATTAAATACATATTACTAATATCAAACTATTTATGAATGTTCAAGTTAATCGAATACATATAAGAAGATAAAATTGAAGTATCAATGATGTTAATTTTATTTAAGTGAGGGGTGGGAATGTAATATAGTACATTTCAAGATGTTTGTAAGTCTTACGAGCTGTAACAACGTGGGAATGAGATTAAACAACGAATGTTTACTAACTTATTTTTAATGTCGCCTACGATCAAAATTCTTTCAATTTTCATTTCAATCCCAGTTGGCCGCGTTCGTACGTTCGAGTCTTTGCGGTTGACCGCCAGGGCAGGCAGCATGCCGCGCGGCGCGGCCGGGGACGGCGGGTCGACTTCTGACCGGGTGCTCGGCGCCGCGAAATGCCTCGGCCGTGCAGGGGCGTGGGAGGGAGCGGGGTGCGGCTGGCAGCTGTCGCAAGAACTTGGCGCCGTGACGCCGCCGCCAGCAACTTTTTCGCGCGCGCTTTATTCTTGTTGGTCGCGAGTGGGGGAAGGGGCGGCGGCGGCGGCGGGGGTGGCAAAGGGGGACCGAGTGAGGGGATGAGGGGAGCGTGGTGGGGGGGGGCGGAGGCGAGCGTGGCAGATAGCACAGCAGCGATACACTCGCTCGCGAGCGCGGCGCCACCTGCGGCACGATCGCTCGTCTTTCACACTCGCTCTCTTCCACAAACGCTCCCTTTCATGCTCGCTCCCTTTCACGCTCGCTCTCTTCCACAAACGCTCCCTTTCACACTCGCTCTCTTCCACAAACGCTCCCTTTCATGCTCGCTCCCTTTCATGCTCGCTCCCTTTCACGCTCGCTCCCTTCCACAAACGCTCCCTTTCACGCTCGCTCCCGTTCACACTCGCTCTCTTCCACAAACACTCCCTTTCACGCTCGCTCTCTTTAGCATTCGCTCTCTTTAGCATTCGCTCTCTTTAGCATTCGCTATCTTCAGCATTCGCTCTACTCCACAGACGCTTCCTTTCATGCTCGCTCTCTTTCACACTCGCTCTCTTCCAAGAACCATCCCTTTCATGCTCGCTCTCTTTAATAATCACTCTATTCCAAAAACTTCCCTTTCATGCTCTCTCTCTTTAGTATTCGCTCTCACCCACAAACGTCCCTTTCATGCTCTCTCTTTACATTCGCTCCCTTCCACAAACGCTCTCTTTCACGCTCGCTCTCTTACGCATTCACTCTCTTGTACCCCCAATATCCTTTACACTTTCTATCTTGAATACTAAATGAATTTTAATACTGTCTCTCTTCCACACGCATTCTGTGTTTTACCCTCTTCCATACTCACTCCCTCTTTTATACTAATTCTTTACTACACTAATTCTCTTCTACACTCACTTACACTCACTCTCTTCTACACTCACTGTTTCCTACACTCACTCTCTCCTACACCCTCTCTTCTACACTCATTTTCTTTTATAATCACCTCCTATATACTCATTCTCTTCCAGATTCACTCAATTTCTTTTACACTTTCCTCTCCTACACTCATCTCTGTTACACTCAGCCTCTTCTTCACTCAGTCTCACCTACACTCGTTCTCTCCTACACACAATTTCTTTTCACTTTTCTCTCTTCACACATTGTTTTCTGTCTCGTTATTTTGCCCGCTCGTTGTTGCTGAAGGCGTGGAAATGTGCAAACTAACAAAGTGACTATTTGAAATAAATAATTGGCAAATGTAAAAGAAGCATTAAGTGCTCTATCAAGAGAAGGGATTTTGTAGTATGGGCAGCTCTATGCAATTGGTTTGTTAGTGGGTCAACTATAGTTTTAGACGCGTTAGTGTAGCGAGTGTTTTTTTTTCTCAGGTCGTGGCGGTGTGTCTTCCCCTGTTGGATAGTAAGATTGGGCGCCGTCATACACGTCTGAGGATTTCCCTCTCCGGCATCTACCCCAGCGGGGAACCACGTCTGCCGGACCAAGCTCCAAGCCCCTAACTGGTCTCTCAACATGTGGTGGTAGTGCAGTGGATGTAAATGTGTGTATGTAAAGGGGGAGAAAAGGACAAGGAGGATGAAAGAACGCTCGCGCGCTCGTTTATTGAGGAACTGCCCCGGCAATTGTCTGGTGTTAAACGGATAAACCACGGAAAATTACCATTCAGAGGCAGCCGGCCGCTAGAATTCTCCTCCAGACAGGAACTGAATTCGGCCTAGCTTCCAAGTTACGAAAATCCACGTCCGTTGGGATTCGTACCCAGGACTTTTGAGCCAGGGTCTTTGAAGACTGAGCGGCAATACTTTGCGAATAACGAAAGTAAAAATTTGCTTGCATCTCAACCTTTCGTTGGTCACGCTTAAATACTTCCAACGTTATTTGATGTGTTTCTGTCAATATTGCAAATTATCATAATACAAAACCATTTTACTACAGGTTAAGGATTCTCTCAAAAGCAACACAGACACAAACACATCGGGAACTATCTTGTCAGTATATTTATCGATGCATTTATAATGGTTCAAGAGTTATTTCACCATAACATAAGTAGTTTTCACATTCCGGCTCTTCGTCATTGGTGCATAATATTTCCTTTCTCCTTTTGAAGCCTACGCATCAGACTGCGAAGACAACCGAAATTAAAATGTATGTGCAAGGCTTCAAAACTCAGCTGGAAGCTGGATCTTGTTTGCATTTCCACAACTGTACTATACAAGGCAGTATAATTGTGAAACAAGGAAGCCGGACTGGAGCGGACGAAAATGTCTAAAGCATAAAGCATGCCAGAAGGAGTAGAAGTGTGCTCAGCAAAAGCGGAACAGCACGCACATTATTTGAAGAAGACGAAATGTCATTTGAAACAAGCAAATTCCGTTTTTTTTACGTTGTTGAGTGATATTTTGATAGTTATTTCCTCGAAAACGCGAATGAAATAATGAGATTACGTCGACTTCAAAATGTTTTCACTCGGAACAGGAATATTCACTTCTGTGAGCAGCGAGTGAAGAATTCATGGTCGCGGAAATCCCGACATGAAAAAAATCTGTGGGAGCTTTCAAAAAGTCGACTCGAGAGAGCGAACAAAACGAGAACGAGAGGGTGCGCTCTCGGCTCACCGGGACGCGGGGTCGCCAGACCTTGTGTGGAAAGGATTAAAATGGGTTTGCAAGAACGAAACAAACCCGAGCAAATACAAGGACGGGAGAATTTTTCGTTTCGCGAGAGATGTCAAACTGGTAGTCCGCGGGACACAACGAACCATGGGTGTTATGCCATTAATGCATTTAAATCTGAAGAATTATGGTCTATTACGAGCGAAATGTTAGTCACCCTGTCGCGGGGGCCGTGTCTAGCACTCACGACGTGTTGAATCCAAGCACGGAAGCGCACTTCTTCAATAATTTTTTATTCTGATTCTTCGACTCCGGCCAAATAATGTTTGATGCTGAATAAACAGCGTATTAATTATACAATAGTTCCCATTTTGAGACATTAACTGCCGACAAATGACACGTTCATGACAAAATGTGAAAAACATTATATTTATAATTTTATGAAATAAATTCTTCTCTCTGTCTCAATAAATAAGTTATGGTTGCGTAGGCTTCCGCGGCCGGAGTTTATGTTGGCTTGGCTATCCGGAACGCTCTGAAGAAGGCCACAACACGCTGGCCGAAACGTCAGCCACCATGACTTTGACGCGGCTCGTCCCGGATAGCCAAGCCAACAATAAATAAGTTAATTTGTATATTCCCATAGTTTTGAAGCCAATATCTACGGTTTTAAATAGTTAATTTTGAACGATATACTGGATCCTTTATACTTTTCTGTCACTGATGACTTCAAGAGTCGCAATTGAAACACGATGAGCATTTATCTCGTCTGAGATGTCTTACAGTCATAGACATTCTGAACACTTAACAGTAGACACATTATGATAAGTTAATGAGTATTTGTTTGAGGTATCCAATCGAAATCAATAATTATTTTTTTATCATTGGCGCTACTGTGTGATCGAGCCAATTCATTCATTGATTCATTGATTGATTGATTGATTGATTAATTCATTCATTCACAGGGATAAATAATTATTTCACTAATAGAGCATCATTCAGAGCCATACTTGATACAAATAAGGAACTTCTCGACTTCGTGGGTTAGGCAGCTCTGGTTCAGAACCACTCATGTAGCTGTCGTACTTTTCATTATTCTCATTACTATTGTGAAATATTTAGTAACCGCGAGTTTTATGGACAGTTGTATAATTTTCAATATATGTATATGGGGATATGGTTAGTATATAACAACCATGATTCTTCTTTTGAATCACAAGCCACAAAACATTTTATACACAAAAACACCGCAGGAGAGTCCGCCTAATCCTCTTAGGGGTTGTGCTACGTGGGTGGGGCGTTCGCGCAGGCCTCACACATCTCGCTTCGCACGAGCGGCGCCGGGCGGCGCGGCGGGCCCGCAGACGCTGCCTTGGGGAACCCCAGGGAACAGGACGCGCTCCGTTTGCGATGCGGGGACGACGGCGCGCCGCCGCGTGGGACGAGGACGGGGGGGCGTAGGGGGAGGGGAGGGGATCCGGAACCTCGCTCTCCGCAGGCGACATTCACATGTCTCGTGTAAATACAGAGTTGTATTGAATGGCAAAGGGAAAGCGCTAGAACGGACTTCACACTCCGGTCTCCTCTGCGTTTGTAAGCAGAGGATCGCGCTCTGCTGTATCGAGAAAATAATAGTTTATATCCTAGTGGAGAGGTTCTAAATTATTCATGCTAGCAGAGAAATACTGCAAATATTGTCATAAAGATGCTTGCTCAGAAATATTAGTTCTATATTCGATATCCATGTAGAGAAAAACTATGTATGACATTTTGTATATTATTACATGAAAAATAAATATGGGAAGGGTTTAAGCACAAAATAATACATAAAAACGACAAATCAAAAAATGGTACAAAACCTGGAAATACAATGAAAAGTATTTGAAGAATTTGTTTATAGTCAACGAGCAAGAGAATTGAAGGCTATGTTGAGGAAGAACCCGATGCCGCTGGGTAGGCGTGGAAAAGTAGCAAAAATTGTGCCAAATCAGTGACGTAGGAGACGATTCTTTGTGGATTGATTGATTGGTATTTTTCGAAAGTCGTAGTACCGTCGTAGCCGCAACAATCTCTAAACACCAAACAGATCTTTCAACATGCATAATTATGTGCTGCATGTGTAGTTGTGTGCGGCATGTAAGTGTGTGTAAGGAAAGAGTACAGATTAAGGACGAGAAATGAAAGATAGCGCGCGGTCTGTTTGTCTAAGAGTGTGTGTGGACTCTTTGTTAGGGTGCGGATCCGGCATTTTTCGGAGAAACCACGGAAATCTACAGATCAGAGCAGCTAGTCGCTAGAATTCTCCTCTAGGCATATACTGAATTCGACCTAGCAGAACCAAAGATCCACCACTGTTGAGACTCGAAGACTTCCCGGCCAGAGTCGCAGCGGTGGCTATGACAATGCTGTCCTGAGCTAAACCAAGCCAGCCTGTTCCTGGAGGAGCACGAAGAGCGGAGAGAAGCTGGGAGGGCGGCGGTAGGTGAGGAAGACTTAAGCGGAAGGAACACGAGAATGGGAAAAGCGGTAAAAGGTGGAACTTGACACGGCGCAGCGCGGAATAGAAAGGATGAGACGAGGAAAGGATAGGCTGAGTCTGATGAGACTGTGATGTGAGGACGTGGACGGACAATAGAAGAACAAAATGGGGGGGGGGGGATGAAAAGCAGAGCGGAGCCGGGAAAAGTTTTGGCGGGATCGTTCCGTAAGGGAAATAGGTTTCAGAAAGGAAAGGGGTAAGTGGGTAACAGGTTATGGATGAGTGGCCAGGACGAGTATAACATGTCAGAGGTTTCATAAGACCATGAGTACAAAGTACTCTTGTAACAAGAAGGGCAATGGATTTGCGTAGGCTAGACGACCAATTCTTACTGCGTTAGCTGGAAAGAAAAAAAACTAATAATATTTGCATGGAATTACATTAAGTTTGATTGGCAGAAAAAATGTGTTAAATGTAATTGTATTTTATAGTTCGTGTGTATTGGAAAATAGATAGAAAATAGTATTTATTCGAAAGTCTAAAAAACATTAATTCTTATTCACAGCCATGAATAGTACTTACAAGTTGGTACAAAATGGGACTAAATATGGACGCGTCATAGCCTTGTACAGACGACACCAGTGTAGACGTTGGTGATCGGAACGTCGATGATTCGATCGATGTTTCCGGGAGCGCCAACCGCTGCACTCCTTAGTCCCGTTGGTGTAATGCATGTTTTATCCTGGAAGGAGTAGGAATATTTCCTCCGCTGGGTTGTCCGATTCTCCGCCGACCTACACATCAGCTTGCGAGAGATTTCCTAGTTCATGTAAGTGGGGAACCATCCCCGCCGGGGTAAGCTCTAAGCTTCCTCGGCATATGTGGTGGTGGAGTGCGTGTAAGTGTGTGTAAGAGTAAAGGAAAGGAAGAGGAAGGAAAGATCGCGCACTATCCTTGACTCGTTTGTTAGGTTACATCTTAGCCATCCTCTGGGATTTTTTAAGAGAAATCACAGAAAACTAGTAATCCGATTAGCCGGTCACTAAAATTTGCCTTTTCCATACAATTATTACCAATAATAGTATAGTAATAATAGTATGGAAAATGCACCAAACCCTGGATTCGAGACGTAGGGTCCTGGAGTCGCCGCAGGGTCAGCGGCAGTAGGGAGCGGTGCGGGCTCAAAGAAGGAGGGACGGGTGTGCGTGGCCAGGGGAAGGGTAGGCAACACCGCGGGACGGCGAGTCAGCTGCGACGTTGGGGGGTCGGCGGGCAGTGAGATGCGGCGCCGCGCTCCACCGCCGAGGGGCCCAGCGGCGCAGAACGGGCCGGGTGGGGTGGGGCGCGGAGGGGGAAGGGCGGGGACGTGTGAGGCGCGAAGGCCCTGCGGGATCAACTGAGCAAAGGAGGCCGACACGACACGACGCGGCGGCGATTTGGGACGATTTGGAAACGAAAGCGGGCGGGCGGTGGCGGGCGGGAAGGCGGGCGGTGGAGGGCGGGCGAGCGGTGGAGGGCGGGCAGGCGGGTGGAATAGAGCGGGCGGACGGACGGGCGGGGACGGGCGGGCGGAGACGGGCAAGCGGGGACGGGCGGGCGGGGACGGGCGGTCGAGGGCGGGCGGAGGCGATCGGGCGGGCAGCCGGGCGGGTCACCGGCGGGAGGGCGGGCGAACGGGCGGGCGGGTGGAGGCGGGCGGAGGCGGGTGGAGGAAGGGCTGAGGCGGGCGGGCGGGAGGAGGCGGGCAGAGGCGGGCGGCCGGGCGGGCAGGCGGCAGACGGACCGGCGGGTGACACGCGGGAGGGTGGGCGAGCGGCGGGCGAATGCGAGGGAGAACGGGCGGGCGGGTGGAGGCGGGCGGAGGCGGGGGAAGGCGGGCGGAGGCGGGCGGAGGCGGGCGGAGGCGGGCGGAGGCGGGCGGAGGCGGGCGGAGGCGGGCGGAGGCGGGCGGAGGCGGGCGGAGGCGGGCGGAGGCGGGCGGAGGCGGGCGGAGGCGGGCGGGCGGGCAGCAAGAGAGAGGACGGAGGCGTCCGGGCGGATCGGATGATGCGGGCGGTGGTGCCGGGCGAATGTGGACGCCGAGGGCGACGGCCGTACGCCCGAGGGACGCCGCACCGCTCCTGCCTGACGCACACACTGCGGGCTATTTGCTACAATTCGACTATGGCGTAAAGGAGTGAGATGGGGCGAAGCGGGAAAGGCATGGCATGGACATGGGATAGAGGGGGAAGATGCGGGGAGATTGGCGGAGCAAAGTGAGGTGCGGTGAGGTTTGGAGGGACTAGGCAAGGAGACACGGAATGAGACAATGCGTGGCGTTGCGAGTTGGGACAAGTCTTGACAAATGTATCGAAAATTGAAAAAAAACTTATTACGTACTTTCCTTCTGAAATCACGTATGTAAGTACAACCCTCGACGAGAAATTCAATGGTGCAAAGCAGACGTCAATCCGACTATTAGTTTCGAAATTATATGCTTGAAAAATAATGAAGCCCAAATCCCAAAATTGGGGCAAAAAATGGGAAAATACTTAATTTCGTAGTATCTATCTGAAATAACGTATATAGGTACAACTCTCGACGAGACATTCAATGGTGCAAAGCAGACGTCAATCCGACTATTAGTTTCGAAATTATACGCTTAAAATCAAATGAAGCCTAAATCCCGAAATTAGGGCAAAAAAAATTAATTTCGTAGTATCAATCTGAAATAACGTATATAGGTACAGCAATCGACGAGAAATTCAATGGTGCAAAGCAGACGTCAATCCGACTATTAGTTTCAAATTTATACGCTTGAAACAAATGAAGCCATATTCCAGAAATTGGGTCAAAAATGTGGAAAAACTTAATTTGGTAGTTTTTTTTTTTAAATCACGTTTGTAAGTACAACACTCGACGAGAAATTCAGTGGTGCAAAGCAGACGTCAATCCGACTATTAGTTTCGAAATTATACGCTTAAATACAAATGAAGCCCAAATCCCGAAAATACGGCAAAAATGGGAAAAAACTTAATTTCGCAATTTCTTTCTGAAATCACGTATGGAACTACAACACTCGACGGGAAATTTAATGGTGCAAAGCAGACGTCAATCCGCCAATTGTTTTGAAATTCTACGCTTAAAATCAAATAAAGCCTAAATACTGAAATTTGGGCAAAAAATGGGAAAAAACTTAATTTCGTAGTATCTATCTGAAATCAGGTATATAAGTACAACTCGCGACGAGAAATTGAATGGTGCAAAGCAGAAGTAAATCCGACTATTAGTTTCGAAATTATACGCTTGAAAACAAATGAAGCCCAAATCCCGAAATTGGGCAAAAAATGGGAAAAAACTTAATTTCGTAATTGCTTTCTGAAATCACGTATGTAAGTGCAACTTTAGACGAGAAATTCAATGGTGCAAAGCAGACGTCAATCCGACTATTAGTTTCGAAATTACACACTTAAAATCAAATGTAGCCTAAATCCCGAAATTGGGGCAAAAATGGGAAATACTTAATTTCGTAATTTCTTTCTGAAATCAGGTAAGTAAGTACAACTCTAGACGAGAATATCAATGGGTCAAAGCAGACGTAATTCCGACTATTAGTTTCGAAATTACACGCTTGAAAACAAATGAAGCCCAAATCCGGAAATTGGGGCAAAAAATGGGAAAAAACTTAATTTCGTAGTATCTATCTGAAATCAGGTGTATAAGTACAACTCGCGACGAGAATTTCAGTGGTGGAAAGCAGACGTCAATCCGACTATTAGTTTCGAAATTACACGCCTGAAAACAAATGAAGCCAAAATCCCGAAATTGGGGCAAAAATGGGAAAAAACCTAATTTCGTAATTTTTTCCTGAAATCACGTATGTAAGTACAACTCTCGACGAGAAATTGAATGGTGCAAAGCAGACGTCAATGCGACTATTAGTTCCGAATATATATGCTTAAAATCAAAAGAAGCCAAAATCCCGAAATTGGGCAAAAAATTGGAAAAATCTTAATTTCGTAATTTCTTTCTGAAATCACGTATGTATGTACAACTCTAGACGAGAAATTCAATGGTTTAAAGCAGACGTCAATCCGACTATTAGTTTCGAAATCACACTATTGAAAACAAATGAAGCCCATATCCCGAAATTGGGGCAAAAAATGGGAAGAAACTTAATTTCGTAGTATCTACCTTAAATCACGTATATTAGGTCAACTCTCGACGAGATATTCAATGGTGCAAAGCAGACGTCAATCCGATTATTAGTTTGGAAATTACACGCGTGAAATCGAATTAAGCTTAAATCGTGATTGTTAGTGATTCTGAGTGTGTTAACTGTTAAGGTCATTTGTCTCGTAAGTGTAGTGCATGTCTTCTTCTCGGGGAAGGGGTGATCTCCAACTGCTGTATGGCGAGATTCGGCGCCGATCTATCGTCGTCTAAGGGAGTTTCCCCAATTCATGACCCTGATAACAATATCCGGTATGTTTGCCGCTAAAATGAGTTGTTTGAATTTGACGGTCATACGATATTGAATAGAGTCCAACACACGCAATCGGTTTTAGTGAGAATTGGTACTATTATTTGGTACGAAAGTCGTAACCGTGATTGGAAGTTGGAGTGCGTTACAGATCTGCCAGCGGTGGTAACTATATACACCCTATCGTGCCTTTATCAATGATCACCACCACCTCTCGCGATTAAGCAATGAACTACCCTTACGGGACTAATTAACTTAGCAATCTCTAATCACTCGATTAATAGCACTTATTTTCTCAAGTGTCCACTATTCTTTATTTTCGCAAGAAATATTTCAATCAAAGTAAAAACTAAAGCAGACTCAATGTTATGGTGTCATCATGTTTGTCAGTTCGCCATTCCACAAGTGCGCCCGGGACATTTCCAAGGATGACGGACGTGGGCGTGGTGGGGGACGGGGGAGGAGTGACGTTGAGCCGCAGGTGGCGCGGAGGGGAGCGAGGTGGGGGAGAATATGGGGAGCAGCTCTGGCGTTCACTCAAGCGAAAGCCTGGCAGCGCAGAGCGGGGAGAGGGCAATTAGTGTTGCTCAAACCGAAGAGGGGGGCGGATAGCTGTAGTTGGAGGGATTTCGCGGGAACAGCGCGTGGTGGTGAGAGACACAGAAGATACCAATGATCTGGAATTTGACAAGAATCACTAGCATAATAATAGCTATAGTAGTAAATAATAATAATAATAATAATACATTATCTAAAAGAATGGAGAATTTACAGGTCAATAAAGAACAATAATTTGTGTCTTAAAAGGGGAAGAATAAACCCAGAATCGGAAGCATTTCTAATGGCAGCCCAAGATCAGGCGTTGAGAATACATTATGATAAAGCGGTTCTCAAAATTTCCCAAGATGATAAATACCGCATTTGCCAAGGAACAAGTGGAAAACATTGATCATATTGTCTTACCTTCTCCAATTCTAGCAAAGACCGAATATTTGAAAAGACACAACAGAGTGTATAGTTACCTCCACTGGTAGATCTGTACCCCCCTTGAAGTTCCAAACATATGTGGTACGAACACTCACCAAAACCGATGACATCTATTGGACTCTATGCAATATTGTACGACCAAAAAAATCAAACGGATCGCACGATAGCAGCAAACAAACCGGGTATTGTTATACGGGATTTGAAGAAAACAACATGTTTACTTCTACATATAGGTGTGCTGTGCGATCAAAGCGTCGTAACCTAGGAGGAGGAACGTCTTAAATACAAGTGTTTGGAAATCGAGATCAGCCAAATGTGGCGCGTAAAAGCACAGATCGTACTGATAGTCATCGGAGCTCTGGGAAATGTATCGCAACTTTTTTGTAAGAACTTGGCTCAACTCCCAGGCGTTTTAAACGGCTGCGAAGTGCAAGAAATTGCTTTATTTGGAATAGCACACATTTTGGGCAAAGTATTGTAGAGGCACCGACAGTCCTTTGATCTTCTTAGGAAGCCGATTGCTACCTGAAGTAGATTTTATATTCATCAGACTCATAACATCTTTAGTCGTGAATAATAATAATAATAATAATAATAATAATAATAATAATAATAATAATAATAACAATAATTTTCAAAAATACCTTGGGAACATATCTAAAGAACCAAGACCTCATCATTCCCACTGATAAACATGGCCGTCTTAGTTGCTATATGCAAAACTGACTGTATTACAATCAGGCTACGCAACATTATTTTGTAATGAATATTTGAAACAAGCCACACCATGTTTCTGGTATAATTACAGAAAAAAATACGCCTTACTACTTCTGTAATAAAGGATCAGATTCAGAATGTCATGTAATAATATTTTTGAAGCAAGCCGTCACACTCACACAGAAGAGTTCGAAACAATAGAACTGATTTTACTGTTGAATATAAGAAGTGCTAAGCTTTATAGGCCAATATATCTGAACTTTTGTTCACATAATACGCTCTGTAGTACGATTAGCTAAGGACCTGCGATCAAGCAAATCGAAAGCGTATATTTTAATATTCTACCCGAGCCAGCTAATTACCTGAGAAACGGTAGCGTTATCACGTTTCATGAAGGAGTCCGAAAAAATATAACGAATATGCGCGAGCTAGTTCTCCGCCCTGTCATGGCAATCCTCCTACGTTTTCATTCCCACAACTACACTGAAAGAGATTTTGACATCTTCTCTTAGCCTGCACGCTCTGGGTGTCTACATATCGTTTTTGTCCGTACAACTACACTGAAAGAGATTTTGACATCTTCTCTTAGCCTGCACGCTCTGGGTGTCTACATATCGTTTTTGTCCGTACAACTACACTGAAAGAGATTTTGACATCTTCTCTTAGCCTGCACGCTCTGCGTGTCTACATGTTGTTCGTCTGCTTTGTGAGTTGTTGGAAAGCTCTGGTCCGCGCTACCCTACGCGTTGGAATTTGCAGTGTTTGGTTACAGCAGAGGGCGTCGGGGAATTGGGGCGGCCTCTGTAGCACACGCGGAGGCCGTTGCGGGACGTGTGCGTGTATCTGATTCCGCCTCCGCTGCTCCCGGAATAGCCCTCCCCCCCACACCCTTCTTCAGACGCTGCCCACTGCCTCCGTCGCCCCCGCAGCCCCAGTTGCCTCTGCGCTGCCCGCCAAGAACTACATCCTCTCGTCGTCTCCTCCGCCCCTCATCAGTAGAGTTTAAAGTAGTGCTCGAAAAACCCGCATCACCTTTCTAACAGTTGTAATCTGCAATAAAATCCTAAAAATACACCACTAAATTTGCAAAAATTGAGCTATTTATGAAGGTAATGGAATGAGAAACACCATACAATTCACATAAAATTTATGATTACCAATTTATACTAATAATAGAATAAAAGTTTTGAGAGCAGATTGTATTAGAAAACACAGAAGACCCATTATCTTTCAGCACTACTGCAGATCAGACCTGCTGTCAATGCAATGACTCGGAGCGACGTTTGGACAGCGATTTCAGCCGTTGCCGGGGCTGAATTCTAGCGTCCGGCTGCTTTGATAGCAAGTTCTTTTCGTGGTTCCTCTGATCAATGACAAACCATTACCAGAACAGTTACCTAACCCTTGTTCTCTGCTCACCCCTTTCACACACACACACACAATTACAACCACTACACTACCTCGCGTTAGGCGGTGCTCCTCAGAAAAAGAGGAAATTCTGAAGAGGCATATCACCGAGCCGCCTGTAGGTCCGCGGAGTATCGGTGTATCCTACCGGGGAAGAAAGCCGCCACCTCTCGAGAAAGAACATTCACCACTCTGATGGGAGTAACGAGAACATTTGATTTGCCCGACAAAAATCAGTCAGTCAATCAATCAATCAAAAGCGTCTCACCCCTTGGACTTCCATTTCCCATCTCCTCGTAGCACCCGCCGCCACCATAAATCCCGGCCAATAGCCTTCTTAGGAACCACGCCGCCTCTACCATCTAGCCTCCGGGGCCCCGCCGCACTCCCAACCATCGCCGCTCCCACCACCGTCGCCGCGCCCACAACCCCCACCGCCTCCGGCCCGGCCGCCCCATCGCTCTCCGCCGCCTCCCACGCCTTCGCGTGGGCGGGGGGCGCTGGCGTCCCGTCTGCAAACAGGGGGTGCCCTAAGGCGCCAATCGATGCCCCCCCCTTCGCCCTCCCCGCCTGCCACGCCCTGCCGCCCCCGCAGAAACTGCGCGCTGAATGGCCTGGGAATCAAAGAAGAATTAACTTGCTCCACAGAGGCGCAGCAATACCATTTCCAGGCCGGATTTTTAATTATTTTTCCAACTTTCATTCAGACGAAACTTCTGTTTCTACAATTTCTATTTATGCTCACTCTTGCAGGCTTCATTAGTAAATTTTACAAATTCTTTTGACCCTAACTGCATTACTATTATTATTATTATTATTATTATTATTATTATTATTATTATTATTATTATTATTATTATTATTATTATTATTATTATCTCTTGTCGAAAATAATGCTTGAAAGTTATCTTTGTTTCGAATATGAGTATTTTTGTGAGAACGATTATTAAACGAAATACTATTAAAGGAGGAGGTATCGGATAGAAGCATCAGTACGTTATGCTAGCAGCATTGTCCATATCGAAATACGATTTAGAACGGAGAATTCGATATACTTGTAAATAAACCTGCAAGATGGCGAATCATAGTGTGTATTATTGGATGCAAGGTGAGAAAACAGTGAATGTATTAAATAAGTTGCATATATGGACTTAATCTTAAACAAAGGTTATTTTTATTGATTTCATCATTACATAAGCTGTAGATTAATAAATGTGAGATTAACATTCAAAATAATTTTATATGCATTTTAGGATTCGAGACGTACTTTTTTATTTGAAACAATGGGTCCCAGTGTGAACAAATTTGATCTCCGATGATATGAACAATAGGGTCATTGAAATCTCTGAGCCTTAGGAATCACACATGTGTGTAGGTCAATTTTCATTACCCTGGCAATAATCTCACTAAATACATGTTTGAGAAAGAAAATAAACATAATCCGGAATAACCGTTCAACGGAATGGTCTCATACATTCGAGAGCTATTCGAGAATCAGGAATCTGCCATTCTCAATACGAGGCGTGCAATACAACACATTGGACACACGAAATAGCAGTTGGGAAACAATACCGTTCTCTACATAATGAGATCCTGATGAAAAGGATCTTTACAACACCTCCCTTAGTCCCGTAATGCCACGTTACTGTTCGTAAAGTGCAATAAGCGTATCTTTGTTCGAACAATGGCAGTATCAGTGATGATTTCCCGTCCCATTTCACAACAAAGGAAGGTTTAATGCAAATAAGCCAGTACTCTGGTTGAGATGAATTCCCATTCACTTTATTGATATCCAAATTCGAAAGATGTAAATGAGACTTATGTGTCATCTATTGTTAATACCTGAATTTTTCATGGAATGTTGTTACCGTTTCTTTTAATTCTGACAACTCTACATGACTCAGTAAAGAAATTACAATATTGTTATCAATAAGAAATTACAAATCAGTTATTACTAGTGTCAACAGATAGTTAATATTTATGTTAACAATTGAAATTGAAGAATATATTTATTCATAATGTTTTTTGCAAGACTGCAAGGCTTGGCGTATAAATACGAAACAAAACACAGTGGGTGACAAGTGTTTTCTTGTGAGGGGAAAATTAGATCGTGAAATTTCTAAAACATTAATTGGGATTAAATAATGAATATACACTAATCATATGCATTTAGAAAGATGCATAATTTACAAATCAGTCATGTTCATTAAAATTATGTAAATTATGTTCTAAAAGAAGAGAAAGAACTAACGTAATAACATGTGTGTATTCGCTTTAGTTTCGGATGACTGCTGTACAACGTAGAGAATGATTCGTTACTTAATTATATTTTTATATATATGTTTTGTGGATTTCTCGAAATAACGGTGGCCATTATTCGTAACTTAAAGAGAAATCTGTGACAATAAACAGTAAAAAAATTAGACAAACGCAATCAAACGACTGGTTGCTCGTTAAACGCACCAGAAAACGAAGAACCAGTGAAAGTTCAGAAAACAGAATCTAACAAAGTGCAATCACGTTTAATTACCGTTAATGGTGAAAACTGAGAGATTCAGTACCTTTTTTAGTCAACTTATGATTGAAAATTTGTATGAAAATTGCATTAAAGCCATAATAGCAGATGCTCAATCTGTCTATAAAATATTTCAGTACCATATTTAAAATAAATTTATTTTAAACACGAAGTCTGACTACATGCTCATTCTTCTTCTTCTTTCGAGTCGGCGACAGCTAAATTCTGTTTTGCAGGTAAGTAGAGAGAGTCAACTACATGTTCATTGATAACTAGAAAAATATATTTTATGTGGTGAAGTTTTGAAACTCTTGGCGACGCAGCGTGATAAGTAGATATGAAATGTATCTGAAGTCGATAAAATTAAGTATATGTATTAATTATAAAGAATCTACGACGATTAGGTGTAATTGTCGAAAGGAAGTAGCGGGATCAATTAAACTTTCAGTGAGAAAGTAAGTTATTATATATATATATATATATATATATATATATATATATATATATATAATATGTACATCGAATTTATAGAAAGGACGTCAATACACTGACTGACGAAGTAATTAAACACACATCTGGTACACTCACCACATTTATGTAACCTTGTTTGACAAACGCTTAGTGCTTGGGCACGATACGCTTGGTCGGTCAACATGTACTAAAAGGATATCTTAGCGGAAATGTAACGGATTGTCATCAACCAAGTTGATTGATCAAGATATTAAAATAATAAAGCAGTTTCCATGATCGGGTCGCAGGAATGATTTGTAAGGGTATAACCCTACCTTATAAACTAAGGCTTGTGTATTTTACATGGACATTCTTATAAGTCATTGGTTGTGGTGTTCCAATGAGGAAAGCGCTCACAGGGACTCGTGCTCCTCAAATGCCAAACTGGAACTCGGACATAAATTCATTAGTGGAACATCCCTATTAAATGACACTCGTGCTCTGGAAATTCTCAGATAAATCGACATGAATCTTATTTATCAACAATTTCGAAAGCACTCGCGGTATTACCTATGATAAATATTAACTTTAAGTTAAGAAATAAAATACGTTCGTATTAATCATAAATGAAAAATTCTTTAAAAGGAAACATCACTTGTACCCGAAGCGCCCCCAGAGAAAAATCCTAGGTGCATCTCTGACCATTAGTGTTTAGTGTATGATCCCCGCACGTTTGTTTGACAATTATATGAAATGTAGCTGGTTTTTCGCTGCAATCAATTTTCTATTAGAAGGAAGCAAACATTTCTGCTTATCGGAGTTTGTCAACAAAACTTGTGGCTATCATTTATTCTGAATTCAACAAATGTTAGGTAAGGAGTGGGGGAAGGTTTGCCGGGTCTCAAGAAAACGTGCGCGTATAATATCATTCATTGCAGATTATATGCAATGTTTCGCACTTCTAAATATCATGTTATATTTACTAAATGTTGAACAAGACTTTCTTATTGTAGTAACATATCTTAGTTGGTGATGTTCATAATAGTCTTATTGAGAAAATATAACGATGTCTAATCGATAAATTAATTATTATATAATTTCTGAATTTGCTTAAGGGAGGAGTAATTGACTTTTGAGAAATTTAAAACCATTGCTACCAAGAACATACATAATGTATTGAATTTACGTTTCCATGACCACGCATTTGTTACTTTAATCAACACGACAGGAGGAAAATAGACAATAAAGTTTATTTCTGTGACCCAAGGAAAAAGTGATCAAAACAATTTCCTGCTCTCGCAGTTTGTTTCATCAGATATTTCAACTATCCAGGAAACAGATATGAAGATATTGCCAACTGTCAAATCTTTCTTTACTTACGATCTACGAATGGGCTCCACACTTTTAACTGTGTTCGGAGCTTGTTGGAATACATACCACGCAGTGCATTACACCATGTTCTACTGGGTGAACGGATTTCCGGAATCAGTGGACAATTACACCATTGGCGAATGCATTCTGATGTCGGCGTATTGGTTCGTGGCTTTGACTATCATCATGCTTTTTATTGGAATTGCGAAGGAAAGTGCTATCACGTTGAAGATATGGTTAATAGTCTATTCTATCATAGGAGTCCTATACACCATACCGGGGAACATTCTCATTCTAAGTACCATGTCTTCGTATGTATCATGGTCTGAGATTGTCTTGGAAGCAGTTATTACCTTACTTATTACTGGCCTCTATATATTCTGGTTGATTGTAGTTTATAGTTACTACCACGAAATTCGTGTTTCTGAACGAACAGAAACAATATCATCCGCGCACTATAGTGACAACGTGAGCACATAGGCTAATAATTTCCAATCGCTTTGACTTGTATTGCTGTTTGTTAATAAAATGTATGTTCAAGAGTATACAAGGTCTTATTTTAACGAAGATTTTTATTTCCAAGATGGACAAATTTCGACGGTATATCAGATCTGGTGAAACTGTGAAGATTGTTAACAATAAATTAAGAAATTGTCCAATAATATTATATAATAGTAGAAAAGAGATCTATTAATTAAAATAATATAATAGTAGTACTGTAGAGAAAGTGTGTAGTTCTAAAGTGACATGTACTTTATTTTTGGAAATGTATAGTATAATAATAATAATAATAATAATAATTATTATTATTTTAATGCAGAGAAATATTTGAGTAGTAATATAATAGTAATTGGTAGTACATTAGGACAATAGTACCAGTTCATTTGAATCAATTAACAAAAAGAACGATGCCTACGTAAACTCCCATGTGTCCAATAGGATAACCCTATTTGTCTTTATATTTAGGAATGAGAAGATGTTTCTCAGTGAATTATAGACAATCAATTAAACTTTGTTTAAAGTTTATCAATGGTATATAAGTGTAACCTCACTTTGATTACAATGTTTTGTTGGTGAAAGTCTACCACAGTACCATACTGTCCAGCACGGTTTTGTTTACCGGTTAAGTTTACTGCTTACGACAGCTAAGTACTTGAGATATAATCCCAGCGTGGGTGTTTGCGCGTGCTAGTAGGGTTAAAGGATTACGTAATAACTACAAATAATAGGAATATGTGAGAATATTTGTCCTGTTGTAACGCCACTAGTATAGTGTTCTGTATTCAGTTAATGAAATATTTATGAGGCTGAATCTATATTCTTCTAGATGTTTTCTCACATTTACAGAGACTTAAATAGATTTAGAACAACTGAAAGTAATTCAACCATGAGTTGTGTTGTTGCGTATCAGAAAGCCTATCTACAAGTTAATTGCAAAGCATCCCAACTTCCCTTAATTTTTATTGTGGCTACAGGGTAAATTTCTTTGATAGCTAATTAGAACTGAATGTGAAGGCGGAACAACAGTAAATGCGTCAAGAAGAGGGAAAAGTGACTGTAAAGAAAGACATATAATCCCTTCATGAAATAAAAATAATAGAAAGGGTAAATTTCTTTTGTAACTAATTAGAATTAAAAACTACGTACCGATGCTAAATCAGACGCTGAACGATATACGCACGTCAAGTAACGGAGAGAAACAAAATTGGAAAATAAAGGTACATTCTTATATTATTTAGTTCAATTAACAGGTATAAAGCTCTGTGGGATAGTAAGTAGGAAATCCAGGAAAATATAATTATCTTCATTATAGCTAACGAATAAATAATTTGTGTGCAAATGTCGCATTTTTATTTTTGCAAAATCTCAACCTAGAGGACGACCGCAATATATACTAAAGTATAAATAAGTAGGCCAAGAGCGGTAAAAGCTGGAGTACGGCACACGCAGACACCAGAGCTGCGAGTTGGAAAGTTCGTAAGATGGATGTTTTCAGTTGCGGCTAGGTAAGCATTCTCAGTCCTTTATGTTTCATCTCTAAACCTTGCTACCTAATCCTTAGGTATTGGCCGGAAACTTTGGGTGCCTACCACGAAGGCTCTAAAGATAACGGCGAGAAGGTGCTACAAAGGAATCGGCTCTCGTAAATCCGGAAAAAATGTTCAAGCGTAGAGATAGATACAAAGTGACCTCGGGTATTATACTCGTACCAAGTTTAAACTCGAGATGGGCTTCAGGGGCCATTTAAGCGAAAGGTTTGAGGATAAAACACCAAAATTACTAAAACTCATTCTGATGTAAAAATTTCACGGTAGCGAAAACAGAGGTCAACTGGTGTCAAAATAGATAATGATTAACTATTATTTATGTAAAACGAAGTGCAATGTCGTAGACGACAGCATAGACAGTGAGAGTGGCCAGGAAGACCACGTGTAGTGATGAGGTGACTGCTGTACAAGGATGAGGGTGTTATGCTAAAGGCATCCCCTTTGGATAACTGTGATATTTACAAACCGGTACAGTAGGATGCGGACATAACGTACGAGAATAAGGTTTCAATAACCAGGCTTGCCTCATCCTAGAAACATTAATTATTCCTGGTAAATTATTTTATATAAACTACTAATGGACCCTGCAAATGCTTCGCTGTTGCAATGTATTACACTTCATATGCTACTGGTCACGTGGTTGTTAATCAAGTTTTACGCTACGCTCTGAAAAAACTGTAATAGCCGAAAGACTTTCTCGCGTGCGTGGTTTCGTCTCTCTCTCTCTCTCTCTCTCTCTCTCTCTCTCTCTCTCTCCGCGTCATGTCGTCTCTCTCTCCGCGTCTTGCCGTCTCTCTCTTCGTGTCTCCCTCCGTCTCTGTCTCCGTGTCTTTCTCTCTTCCTCTGACTCTCTGTTTCTGTCTGTTTCTCTCTCTACGTCTCTGTCTTCCTCTGTCTCTCCGTTTCTGTCTCCCTTGAGAGACATTTAACAATCGCAAGGGCAGAATGAAGTCATCTTTATAATCGTACTTCAGTGTACAACGGGTTGCGTCAAGCGCAGTTACGTAGAGAGCCGTATTCATGACGCTTCAGTCAGTATACAATCATCGCGCGCGTTTTCCTGCGCAGGTATTTCAATCGCATTGTCTATATTCCTCCTGTAAGTGCAACCAATACGTTGACAAAGTTTTATCGCAATTGGATGAACGGTACAGCAGGGCATTAAGTATGAACCAACCAAGAAACATACATTGTCTTTTATATATTACATGTTTCATTATAAGTATATGTGTATGCCACATATGTGCAACGTGAGATATGTATTAGTATGTAATGTCGTAAATAATTTTTGGTATAAAATTGTTATTAATTACTACTTGAAATAGATTCAAATTTTGAATAAAGGGAATAACAGAAACGGTCGTTTGGTTTTATTACAAACTCGAGCTCGAACGGGTCGTAACAAACCTGACGAATTCGCTTCTGGCAAGAATTGCGCCGTTGCAGAGGCTGAGAGGCCGGCGACTGTGGCGGAGGAAGGAAGGGCGGCGGTGGCGGCGGCGGCGGCAGTGGGCGGTGGCGGAGGGGGGCTAATTCAATTCTTCGCCCGCGGCGGCGCCAGGTTCAATACGGAGCGCGCGGGGCACTGTCGAGAAGAGTAGGATGCAGCGGGGCGGAGCGGGGTGGAGTAGAACGGGGTGGAAAGGGGTTGATGGGGGTGGAGTGAGGTGGAGCGGGGAGGAGCGGGGAGGAGCGGCGTGGAGTGAGATAGATAGGGATAGAGCGGCATGGAGTGAGGTGGAGCGGCGTGGAGTGAGATGGAGCGGGGAGGAGCGGTGTGAGGTGAAGCGAGGTGGCGCGGTGTGGAGTGAGGTGCAGTGCTGGGGGGGGGGGGTGTTGAGCGAGTTGAAGGTGGGGAGTGATGAGGGGTGGGGCGAGCACAAGCGGGTGCAGCGGAGTTGGAAGAGGCGGAGCGGGAGGAAGCGAAACGAAGGAGGGCGAGGAGAGGTGGAGTCGGGTGAACAGCGGTACATAGATGTGGAGCGTGGTGCAAGGCGATGAACGAGATGGAGCGAGCTGTAGGTGGGGAGTGGGTAGGAGTGGAGCAGGGAGGTGCGGGGAGGGGCGGGGAGGAGAGGGCGGGACAGGGTTGGGAGATGAAGTGCGGGGAAGGCGGAGGAGTGAAGCGGAGGAGACAGGAGGAGAGGAGCGATGAGGCAGAAAGAGGGCGATGGAGCGAGTTGGGTCAGAACGGGAAGGAACGGGGCGGGTGTTGGCGGGGCGATGTAGCGCAAGCCGGGCAGGACGGGTGGTCCGTGAGTAGACGGGACGAACGCGACGGGACAGGGAGCGTCGTATCGAGTCGTGTCGAGGCCGATTGTATCGTGTCGGCAGAGTCGTGTTGGTGAATGGCGGGGGTGGCAGGGAGTGGTGAGAAGTGGCGGAGCCATTGCGTGGCCAGATGTGGTCACGGGGGGGGGGGGTCGAAGTGGCACCGCGTGCGGCGTAGCCTTCTTGGAATCGAGCGAGCGTGATCTTCTTGGAAGCGGAGCCGCCCGCGCCAGGGAGGCGGCCGACAGCGGCTGGCCGCAAATGGCGGTCTCACTGTAGGCAGTGGTCGAGCACAAGGGGCCACGTGCATGGAGATCAGAAATCAACCAAGTGAGATGTATTCAATCCTGCGGTCACTTCCTCTGTCCCTTTGGTCCCCATCCCTGTTTTGTTAGTGATGCGACATTGATAAAAATACATCGAAGTTCAAAATAAAAACATCGATGTTAAAAATACATCGACAAAAAGCATCGATGTTTTTCAATATCGATGTTTTCAGACTGGTTTAGTTAACTCCAACATGAAATTGGTGCGCATTAAAATTGAATTTCACTGTGTTTATAAATTCGCTGAATAAGGGTACGAGAAGATGCAAACCCTACGCCCCCAGCGCATTTGTTGATACCTCAATGAACGAAATGAATATGGAGAAAGAGAAAATACAAGAGAATGGAGGTCATCTCGAGCGAGAGAGTTTGGTCGATGAAGATAGTGGAAACAACGATCCGTTGGTTCCAACACTTGAATAACAGGGTTACTATCAGTTATTATTTCATATTTTAACTTTTACAGTATTGCTATAATACGAAATGTTTCATTCAGAAACAAAAAAATCAAAAAAACAACAACAAAACTGATCACAAAACATCGATGTTAAAAAAATATCCATGTTAATACATCGATGTTCTGAAAACATCTCACCCCCGCTGCTGTCGAATCTGAACGCAACAGCACGGGTCACCCACGAAAATGTGTGGGCTTACGGTGCGAGTATCAATTGCAAAAATTGGCCGATTCCGCAGTCGCTTCAGTAGATATCGTCGATTTTTTACCCTCTTTTTAATTATTGTACTCGTATGTCTAAGTAGTGGTCTGCAGTAACAAAAATGCTGCTGAATAAACCGCACAAAATGGATTTCCGAAAAGTAGCACGCACACTGCTCAAGAACTACAAAAATATACTCTCTTATGACCCTCCGATAAATTAAACATTTTGACAAATATAGTATTAAAGTATACGTAATACTTACCTGCAATAACATTATGCACTCCAGCAGTTCTTGTTAAACCAAGGATATAAAAAGAAGCCGTTCCATAACGCAACGCATGAAAAGTAGATGTTAAATGACGGGTGGCATCTTAATTGGAATCTTTGTCGCACACGAAAACGCGCGCGCTAGAGGAGTTAGTTAATATTCGTTACGCTGGTATTACATCTGAGTAATGGAGGTATTGTCTTACAATATCATGGGGATGGGCCAAATAGGAATGGAATATCAGCACATCGCCAGTCTCAAGTATGAGAGAGAATGGAAACTAATCATTCTACAACAGCGCACACTTTATCGCATTATTTGTGACTTTTACAGTTTTCGTAAATTTAGGAAGTACAATGATAATGAGAACTGCACCATTTTTATGTATCTTTTGGTCAAACAAAAAATAATGTAAAAAGTGGAGCCGTTGTTCATAAAAAATATTGAATTATTCACTCCTCGCTCGAAACCACGCATTGAAAGATGTTGTGTAAGGGGTGTTGAAACACCTCTAACGTAGAAGTCCTGGTTAGCAACAGAAGGCGCTGTTGTGGAACTGGCAAGAAACAGAATCTTTTGAGAGATAGAAGCGAGAACTCCTACTTTTAAAATCCATGATAGCTCGTAGATTAGGTATGGATACTTTTCTGAATATTTTCATAAGTACTTGATTTACTACAAATTTGAAAAATTTGTGAAGTAATTAAAGTTTGTTGTAGTTAAGAAAGGTATTACTTTCTTAAGAAGAGTTGGCGGGAGGTCAGCTAGCCCCATGATTGGCATTGCTGACGATTGCGACGCTACAACCCTTATACTACAGTGCACGAAAAGCTTCTGGTACCTTGTATATTTAATGCAATAAATAGTGTTAATAAGCAATGCATACTATCTTCCTTACACAGACCAAAAATAGTCCAGATGTTCGCTTTCCATACACTCAAAATCCCCATTAAGCAGCGGTACAAATGATACTTTTTCTCCGGGACAATCGTCGAAGACAAGTTTCCTCGAACGTCTCTAAGCCTACCCGCTTTCATCTAATGCACTTCTGCGCGTGAGGCGAAGTGGATAGGGGCGAGGCGAGGAGCACCCGAGGGGGAAAGGGGTTGCGCGGGCGGAGTAGAGGTGCGACTACGGGGAGCTTAGGCGCCAGAGGCCACGCAGCGCTTTGGAAGCAGCCAATTAGGAGGCTGGCCTAAATGACGGCGAGAGCAGGAAGCGCCTCTGCCACAGGCGCCAACGAAACACCTCCGCCCCCGCCGCCTCGCCGCCACCGCCCAACCCCACGCCTACGCCTCATCAGCGCCTCGCCACAGCCACCGCCGCCACCACCACACCACCGTCACTGCCATCGCCTCTGTCACTACCATCGCCATCATCACCGCCACCGCCACAGTCACAGACACGGCCACAACCACAACAACCGCGACCGCCTTATACATTTTAAAATAATTCACTAGTTTGATATTATCTACCCTAGTTGGAGCCTTTTTCAAAAAGTCTGTGGCGCCGGTTTGTTGAAAAGGCTTAGTAAAAATCAGCAGAATTTTATAAAAGTTGTCAATATTGTAGAAACTATAGTCTGTGAATGTGAAGTCCAAAACATCATAAGCCTATTTAAATGCCTAGTTAATTGATTTTTAATGCTTTGCCTAAACACTACTGAGCATTTTCAGGAGAGTGCTTGCAAGTAAGCAGCGATCTTAATGAAGTATCTTGGAAATTTGGAATGCATAGTTGTCACAGCGAATTTTGCAGTTTCAATTTGCTTCTATTATTGACCTTGTTTATTTAGATTCAATCTTGCTTTCAAGGTTGACGTACAAACACTTTATTCTTGGCTGTTCGGGACATACAAATACTTGTTTCCAATGCTGAAGAGGGTAGTGCTAGTGTTTGAATAAAAATTGTCGAATAGAAGTGTTAAAAATGTGATACAATGATTAAAGTAGATCATATTGACCAAGAGGAGAAAGTTAGACTTACAAAATCGGACTAATGAAAATAAAATAAATTTCACGAGTCGACGTAGATATGCAGGGAGCGGATACATTTCATAAGGGTAAGACACCAAATTATAAAAATGAAGTTCAAATTGGATTAATACAATTGTATTTATATAATTGAATCACTGATTGAGCGAACACACGTCTAAATCGTATATTGCTAAGAAAAATAATTGCATTCTTGTTTGCTCCAATGCAACGAATAGATTTTTATGAACGTACAAACCAATGCTCCTCGACGTGGAAATGACTTAAACATTTTTTGATATCACAATTTGATCGCTACATTTCATGGCACGGAATAAAACATGCCAAAAAGGAACAAACACAGAGTAACGCACTTCCATGACAAATTGGTTTCATCACTATTAGTAGTTATTGAGCCATAAAGAGTTTAATTTTAAAGCCACGAAATTACAGAAAGAGAAAAATGAAACAGCTGTATCATTTGGTAATAGAGTTGATAAATATCTACACAACATTTCAAAGCAGATTTACACTGCTTGTTTCTATTTCAAGTACTGATTAACACTACACAATGAAATATTGCGAGGCTGAGTGAGGATAAAGCATTGAGAATGAACACAAATGAAACGAGGGCAGTATGGTGGCGGAATCAACGAAAATGAGCATGCCAACATCTGTTTGTAAAACATTTACCGAACCAAAATGGCATGTAGTTCTGAAATGAGATTGTAACGAATAAACGGTGTGCATAATACAGAGAAAGAAACGAATAAAATGCGGACCCAACGCCAAATAAAAAATAGCTTCCTCAATTCAAAGCATTAATGGTGGTTTGATATTGCCGAGTTTTGTGTCTTGTTACTAAAATTTCCTTTTATAAATAAGGTTTTTTCACCATAAGGCAGTCCTTTATACCTCAAGACTACGCATGATCACCACAGTCTGCATCTTAGCATACTGCGAAAGTTAAGTAAATGTAAAAATTAAGCAAATTTGACAATGCCAACGTTTGCTGATCTCTTAATTTTACAGCTTTAATCTATAACAACAGTGCCTTTCGATAACAATCTCTTGCTATCATATAGGATAGTAATTCCAGAGCCACCTTTTCCGTTTGCTAAGTTATTTTCACTGTTTTGTTTTTTCGTCTTCACTTCAATATTCTTTGTTTTCGTTTTGTTTTGTTATGTCATGTTCTGCAATTAATATTTTTCTAAACATTACTCCTCTGTGCATTTATTTTCTTTCGTTTATTTTTTCATTATCAGGATATATTTTTGAAAAGTAACTATTTTATATTTATCTTCTTTCTATCTGGGAATTGGTTCTGGACGAATTTTCCATGACTGTGTTTCATCCATTATAATTTTGAAGCAGTGCCATTAATTGAGGACCTTCTGCGGGGGAGACTTGTGTCCAAAATTTTTTTGGTTTTCTCATGTACTATCTTCAAGTTCAAGATGACGCCCATGGCATAGTAAAGTGCTTAAAACCGAGCATTTTTTCAATTAGGTTCCAGGGTTTCCAAAATATGGTATCAATTGAAATCCGATCCGTTTTGTCGAAGAAAAGCACGTATCATATCCGTATTGGGCCTAGTTATGACGCTTTTGTTTTGAGTAATTCTTTTTGATAACCGATATATTAACAGGTGATTCCTATTACAAATACGAGTATTAAGATATAACTAGTAAACCCGAGCGAGAACTCTCGCAAGTTAATGAACACCATTTCCATATCCATTTCTCTATCGTTTCCACTAAGAAAGAAATTTGTTAATGAAACATAATTTAGGAAACACTTAGGATTTCAGAAAACATCGAAAATGCTTACCATAATAACATAAACTAATGTCTGTATTGCGTAATTACTTTGGAAAACGATCTAGAGAGAGTACATAATTTAAAAGCATTAACATATCTAAGGAAAAAGTGTTAGAGTAGATTATAAAAATCTATGGACATGAGCAATATTTGGTTTTCTTGTGTCCCATTTTTCATTATACCAGGAAAAAATATGTTATTGTTTTGTTATGGCATATTAAATATTGTCCTGCGCCACCGCCTGATAAACCCTGGAAGTTAGATAAAAATAATCGTATCACCCATAAAAGATTAGGAGAACTGTTTCTCTATATTATTAACTTTTACCAAGCGTGATTCCCATTCTGAATAGAATAACAGCGTCTGATAAGGCGTTGCACGCAGAGAAGCGCTGCTGCACGGAGCTGAGAGGGTCTGTTGCGGACTTGTGCGACGGCAGGAGGCCTCGTGCGAGAGGAGCGCGGCTTGATGAGGCCGCGTACAGCACTCGCGCGCCACGCGGCGCCTCAAGAGGCAATAAGGCGGCGCCGAGGTGCCGGCAGGCAACCCGCCGAGGCGAAGCGGCGGGGATGGTACTGCCGGGGTGGTGGCCGCGGTGGAGACGGTGGCGGTGGCGGCGGCGGTGGCGGTGGCGGTGGCGGTGGCGGTGGCGGTGGTGGTGGCGGTGGCGGTGGGGGTGGCGGTGACGGTGGCGGTGGCGGTGACGGAAGCGGTGGCGGTGACGGTGACAGTGACGATGGTGGAGGCGGTGGCGGTAGCGGCGGCGGTGGGGGCGGTAATGGAGGCGGTGGTGGAGACGATGGTGGCGGCGGTGGCGGAGGCGGTGGCGGCGGCGGTGGTAGTGGCGGTTGTGGTAGCAACGATTGTGGATGTGGTGGTGATGGTGGTGGTGGTGGTGGCGGTGACGGTGGAGGTGACGGTGACGGTGGCGGTGGCGGCGGTGGTGGAGGCGGTGGCGACGGCGGCGACGGCGGCGACGGCGGCGACGGCGGCGACGGCGGCGACGGCGGCGACGGCGGCGACGGCGGCGACGGCGGCGACGGCGGCGACGGCAGCGACGGGTTGTCATGGCAACGGGGGCGCGTGGCAGGAAATTATCTGCTTGCTTGGTTGAGGAGGGATAATTTAATGACGAACAATTAACGACGCCACATCTTTCGGTATTGGGGCGAGAGTGTCCCGATTCAAATTAACGTAGACAGGCTGCGCATAATCTTTGGTTGTTCACGCGCGCGTGATAAGGTAGGAGGAACATAGAGTAATTTTATTTAATATAGAAAATAAGGAATGCGGGCGCTATATGAACTCATACTTCACTACAAAAATAAATTACAATTTACCTCACTCAAAGCATGAATAATGTGTATCATGCATTGGTTATACTTATTTTATGATAAATTACGTTTCATTACTTTTAATAAGTACACATAGACACTTCTAATAAGTGATTTTTGTCTACGGTATTTTTTTCCTACACTAGTTTTCTGCAAACGATCTGAATTTCTTTAATATGACATTAGTTGAGAAGCTTTTTGCATAATTCATTCGTAGTACAGAGAATCGTATGTAATTCTCAAGCGAAAACGGGGATTATTTGTAATAAAAATTTGTATTGTAGGTTCCTTTTAACGAACAAATAGATAATTCTCGTTCCTAAATGCAGTACTTGGGCTAACACGTGTTGTTGTCAGAATGTTCACTTATATCACGGTCCCTGGAATTTAAATCGGATTATTTAAGTTTTGGGGTCACTGTACATGAATCTTTAATGTAATTTTCAATTTTTTCTAAAAAAAGGCTTTACATTTTTGTCTAAATTTTTTCAGTCGTTTTTATCTTAATTACTTTTTAATTGAAGTATAGAATGCTTTTAATATTTACTGGATAATTGAAAGCAAATCTTAAATGCTGTTTTTTAATATTACCGATAACATAGAACTAAAAATATTTGTTAGTTAAATTTTGACAGTACAGGAGCAACCTTTAGACAATTTCATACAAAATTAAACAATTAAATAAATACAGGATGTAGTCCGGTATCAAAATTACATTTAATCTAAATCTTGTCAATCACTTAGCGATCATCCTCTGGGAAAAAAATTATATTACAGAAATAAAATTGCAGGAACACATGAAATATAAAAGTGAAGTATAAATTATATAAATTAATAACAAAAAGTTACGTACAAATTGTTGACATTGTATGTCAGATGCGTAAGCAAAATGGGTCGCACATACCTAGCAGTCCGAGGGCGGAAAACAAAGTTTTGCGGTTTTTTGAGAGGGTATCTTGTTTAAGAACACAGAGCGTCGGTCGGCAGCATGAGAGGGCCCTGAGGCCGATCGCTACACGATCGAAAAGATTTTTACATTAAATATCATTTGGATACCGGACAACATCCTATATTTATTTAATTCTTAAAATATATCTACTATGCGCGCACGTTTTCTTGATCCTCCATCTCCCTAGTCCTCGCTCAGCTCGTCACAGAATGGCCCGGTAGACTCTTTGAGTTCCACTCGGAACGGCACGGCTCAGTCTGCAGTAGTGCCCACCTCCTTTTTTTTACCATGCGAATTTCTCAGTTTCCGCCCTCTCTTTCTATCGACATCTGCCTACCATTCTCCTTCTTATTACTCAATAATTTCTACAATTATTTATTATTTCTTCAGAATAAGAATACACCGCATTTTTTCTCATTGCTATCTAGTCCGAGACGCGCTATTACGCTGAGTTTTCTGTCGATAAAGTTGACAGCACTGCACTGCCGTGACGTAGACAGAACCCCCTCTCTCCACACCCCCTGCTATGGAGTATCAAGAAAAAGTGCGCGTATAGTACCTCACTAGCGATCTTATTAAAAATCAAACAAGTTTGTTTTCCTGTGATGTGGGAAATGAAAATATTTATATTTATTTTTTACACGAAGTTTAAAGGAATTTCAGTTTTTTTTCTCGAAAGAATATTTGGACTTTGATTTCTTCTTTTACATGAACTTAACAATATTACCTTTTTTGATGCAGTTTCATCTTTTGCAGTTTCTAGTTTGATGGCGATTGATTTTTGCAACTCGCAATACACATGTACATGGAGTGTTGCGGAATTCAAGAAATGCACTTATTTGTGATTGGACCGGTATCACATTTGGATATGTTGGGAATAAGCTCTTAGAGTTTCAAGGTGATATTGAGTCGCTATCTGGTCGCTATCGGATGTTTGCGAGATGTGGATTTATCGCATTATTTTGAGCAGTCAGCTAGACAAAAGAGGCAGTGCCACTTTGGCCTCTGCAAGCCAAATCCAACCAACCGAAACAAACAGGTTAGTTAGTAAGCGCATTTTCTTGACATCTTCTAATGCCATTTTTATTTTTACTTGTCCAAATTTACAATCTGTTCATTTTGAAACATTTAGCAAATCGTATAAAAATAACAGAAATAAATAATAATTTCTATTTTTAAATAATTGGTTTGTCTAAAAGGTGTTTGTAAAAATGTAAGTTAATTGATAACTGATTAGTGTGCTCATTAAACTTTTTCAGGTATATTTGATTTCTCTTGGTGATTGTGGTTGTGTAGCTAAGTAATGTCGAAGTCTTAGAAATGTCGAAGTAATATCGAAGTCGTAGAGGTAAAGCATCTTTGTTGTCACGAACCACAGGCGATGAAGAGAGTACACAAAATTTTAGTTTCGAACCTTCGAAAACATTTCTCGATTCAATTTTATGACAGAAATCATTTAATTCAATACCATAAGTACATATTGGTTTTATAACTGTCGTATAAATACTTATTTTGTTAACCAAAGAAAATTTTGACCTTCTGTAAACGAGCCTTCCGTTCGTCCGTCAAACAAATTTTTTCTTTACATTTTGTGCAAGAATAGAATAAATTTCACTGGCACATTTCAATAGAAAAAAATGGGATAGGTCCAATTTTTAGGTTTATCACTAAATTTTTCAAAATTTCAAGATTTTTGGGGCGTTTTCATACAACTACAAAATTGGAGATAAAAATTTTTCCTTTAAATAAAATAAGTTCTCCATAATAAGATTTTTCATCAAAGTCATGTACATTTTTGAAAATTTTAGTAGTGTTCGCGCAATATGTCATAAAATATTTGCAATTGAAAACATTAAAAAAGACAAGATTTTATCAAAAATTGTTCCAATTTTTTCTTTAAACACATCCAGCAATCCACATTTTTAGCAATGCGTAAACACTATTGTATTTCTGAGTTAATGTACTTTAAATAACTTCAAATTATGTTTTTCGATAACTCAAAGCTTTGCTGTGAAAAATAGCTTCAAATTTCGAATTTACAGTACCACTTCAACGCCAGTTTTTTAAAAATGGCTGCAACATTTTTCAAAGAAAATTACCATTTAGAACGAGGTTTTACTGTTCTTTAATAATCTTAAAATAATATTTGCGCTCTAAATTAGGAAACGAAAACTTAAGAAAACGTCAAAAAATGTACTTTGGGTGGCGATAGATGGCATAAGGCAAGAAAATGTGGCAAGTTCGAATAGCTAACCGCGACCAAAGTAAATATAAAAATAATACGGGAAAGACTTTGCCATTTTGTAGCACCACTAGTTCTAATTGAAAATGAGAGGTCGGTTAGAATCTGCCGATAATATCTTGAGCGCATCCATTTTCAAACTAAAAAAATATAAATAAATTAGTGACATACGCTAACATATTATTTATTTTTCGTTGAACAGAAAGTAAAGGAGAGAAAGCATAGACGAACATGTAGTGAGGCCGTCAGGTATCGAACGGCGCCGCAAAGCGAAAAGCCACTTCTGAGCGCTCGCCGGGCGCGCTGTGTGGGCGGCTGCTGCCAGAAATGTTCTTCCGGGCTCACAATTCCCTGCAGCGCCGCTTCGCTGGCGCCCCCGAGACATCAGCGGAAGTGCAGCGCCGGACGTAGAAAAGCCCCGGCGCCGGGAAGCGGGAAGGGGAGAAGTGGGAGGGGAGAGCCGAAGTGAGGAGAGTCCGGTGAGGACTTAGCGAGGAGGACGAGGATGCGAGACCGGCAGACGAGAGACGACGGCTGACAAGAGCGGGGAGACAATGGATGAGGCGAGGATGGGGACACGATAGGTGTGGTAAGGGGGTTACGAGTGATGAGACGAGGGGGAGGCGAACGGAAAGAGCAATGGGAGGCGATGAAGAGGGCATAGGTGGAGAGAGAATGAAGGACAGTGAGACAAGAGGGAAACGATGGGTGAGGAGGGGGACGCGAGTGGGAGACGATGGTAGAGAGACAAGGGCGGAGAGAGGAGGGCGGAGAGAGGAGGGCGGAGAGAGGACGGAGACACGAGAGAGGAGAGGCGATGGAGGACGGACGAGGGAGGAGATACGAGGTCGGAGAGACGAGGATAGGAGAGAATAAATATTGACGTTAAAGTTTGTGACGAGAATTTAATTTGTATCAAAAGGATCTGCGCGAAATAGTATCACGAATCTAATATGGAAAGTGAGTGTAATTGCCTTTGACTGAAATGTCTCCGAGCGAAAAGAAAACAGCAGTAAGCAGGTATGGAATTTGGATATGTGTATGCCAATGACACTTTGGCACGACTTATACACGCGTATATTAATTTTTAGTGTGTATGTATAGAAACCCACGGGCATATCCCTTTGGGAACACTAACAATATGTGTAACAGTTGCGAGGTTGATTCACATTACTTTATTCAGCTTTCTCTGTTTACATTGCTACGATTTTATTGTATGACGCGTCCCGCGATGTCTATCTTTTTAATCGAAATGATATTATTTCGTTCATAGGATCGCTTCATTTGGCCTGTCGGTTATTTCCAACTTGCAAAACAAAATCCCAATTTCACCATTAATTTCAAAACTATTTTGAAATAACGAAGTAGACTCGAGTAAATGAAAAGAGAATATATACGCACAGAAAAAATTGGGCAAGGAAGAAGAATAAAGTTCCGAAGAGCCAGAAAAATGGAAAAAATGGTAAAACGATAGAGAAACATAACGTTTTGTACTTTTCGTACACGTGATATTCAGCCAACCTAAATTTGAGCCCCGATTTTTTCACATTTTATGTCCTCTGAAACATTTATTACGTGAAGCATAAAGAAACAAAGCTTTGCACATCTGCCCAGAGACGTTCCCCTTTTATTGCTAAGATTTTCGCGATGGGAGGAGAAAAGTCCTTTGGGATAGTAGTAAGTACCCATAAAAGGTAATATAATCGATAACTTTGAAAGTGATTCCTTGTTTACGAGTTGGTTTATGGAGAAGTATTTACTCTGAATGTGGTTTAATCAGGAAAGGAAAAAATAGTTTAAGTTCGTATAATGCAGTTACTTTTAGCGTTTTCGTGAGTTATTTTTGATAATACTTTTGAATACTTTTTTAAAACTGCAGATATACTCCGAATCCTGGCAAAAAACGGCAAATTAAAATTCCTTTTCTTTTTTCTTCCTTATAATTCCGTGTTCGCTCAGCAAGTGAAACGGGTGGTGACAGATACGAGTCAAGTGGCGACTTAAAATGACAGAGACCGTTGTGTTTGTCGGTTCCTGCGAACACAGCAGTAAACAATAACTGATAGTGTCGGGTGCTCATTTATTGCCAGATCCGAAAACGCACAATTTGCTAGAGCCTGCATGGGAGAGGAAATTTACAAAGTACATCAGACAACAAAAGGACCTTCTCAATAACTATTATTTATGTCTGAATGGTCATCTAAATTTGAAGATATTGAGAATTAATTAAGAGAATTTAGTTGTTTGCCTGAGCAAGATTTATTGGCACTCTTTATGTAGAGACTTTTTTTTTTAGTTTCTAAAAACTTTGGAACTTTGGGAACTTCTTATTGAGTCATAATTTACTAGAGCTCAAGTAAGCAGTTCCTTTTTCGAAATTTTAGGCATGCGCACCTTGCGGTGTACAAGTCAGTTTGTCTGTTACATCTAACTGACCGGGGATGCGCTTAACTCCTAGTACACAAGTTCCTGCTGCGGGGAAACAAAACCGAATAATGAACACTTCAATGTAGCTTCATTATAGTAATTTTTTATGCAATTCTTTGATATTTTTAATTACTGATCTGATTTATACATAACGAGAAATAATGGCGTCATAATTGTTATTTTCAGTGCATTGAAGATTATTTGTATTGTAAAGAGTCTATAGATTCATCTAATAAATATAATAATCGTAGTGATGGTAATGCAATACAAATTAATGTGTTAACAGAGTTTATGAAATGGTGAAATGAACATCATAAATTCAATATAACTTACTAAGTTTTCAACTTATTTTATTATTAGTAAAATGACAATTTTTTTGAGTTAAAGAAGTTCGTATTATATTGATACTTTGGAATGATCTGTTAAGAGTTAACGACAATAAAAATTCTACCTCTTCGTTACAGTTTATATTAAAATTTATTATATTATTTGTATTATAACTTTGAATAGGTGTTGATCTACCAGAAATTAATAATCACGAATCAGTTTAAAAAATTGGAATGGTTTATAACGTAAATCTTCCCGATTTCGAACCTTGGGGTACACCCATCTTTCAACGCACGGCTCAGGCCGCCTCTCACCTAACACAGCGGCGCGCGCGTGTGAGCTGCGAGATACGCGCGCGGAGGGCATTAAGGCGGAAGCCGAAGCGATCGGGGCGAGGTATTACCGCCACTGACAAGCATTACGAATGGCGCGGCGCCGCGGTCTATCACGCGCTCGCGCCGTGGATGGAAAGCGCAACGGCCTCGTCACAGTTATCAGTTGGCGCGGCCGCTCCGGAGCGACCGCCCGGCCAGCCACGCTTCTTCCTCGCCGCCCGCCCCGCTTCCACGGCGTCCAGTCTGCCTGCCAAGCGTCGGATTTGAATCCTCAGGCGTGGCGCCCGCCATTAATCACGCAGCTGTCAGATACAAACATAGCGGAGGAGGAGTTCTTGTAAACAAGCGCGGGATATGTGGCCTCGACGTGAATGAACGCGAGGCTTTTGAGGCGGGACGGTGGTGGTGGTGGCGGCGGTGTTGTGTCTGGTTTTGAACCCCGAAAACAAACGCCGCGCGCCTGCGTTATGCACGTCGTCTAAGTAAGATAAATTTGGGGCCGAATTAGCGGCAAGGACATGCAGATGAGGGGAGGGCGGGCAGTGCACGGGCAGGTACGGTGCCAGGGTGGGCGTTCACCTGGTTGGGCCGGAACCACGCGGCCGTCTCAAACGCGAAATCGATGATCGGTGGGAATCCTACCAGGTTGCCTGCGCTGCAGCGAAATACGTGAGCAAGGGCGCATTGGAAATGTTCCTCGCGATCTGAGTTTAGACTTTCGATCTCGTAATGGGGAAGGCGTGACAGTGGTAACAAGTGCCAAAAAAATAGAGCAGGGATAATGATTAAAAAAATATACTGCGGAATTTAATATTTTATGAACACGGTAATTATTTGTACTGCGTTAACTGGTTAAAATGATCGAGCGGCGACAAAAAGTCCTAGGGTCTTTGATCCGAATAATTATTATCGCCCGAGGAACTTATAACTGTTAACCCGTGGTACATGCAAATTTCAATTTTTACCTAATTTTAATGATTTAGATTTACTTATTTACTAATTAAATAGATGTTAACTTGACCCTGTTTGTATTTTAGTATTTCCCTCCTATAATTCCCTTCATAAGAGTATTAGTAGCATCATTCAACTGTATGATCGCTAATGACATCGTAGTTCATGCGACCAAAAAAAGCTTAAAACATGAAGCATTATTCTGTTTTCATATTTTCCTGTTAATCAAGACCCAACCAATCCAGTTATGCAGTACCTATCGAAATTCTTATCGAAGGCAAAAATAAGCAATACCATATCAGTAAAAAATAAATACAATATACGAGACGCCTATACAACACACAAGACAAAATGAAAACAAGTATTGTGTTTGGACATTGTATAAATCAATTACCAATGTATTTTCGCGAGTAATACATTTTTATCAAGATACATTCTGAAATTACTCTGAAAAATATTTTCTATATCAGTTTTCAGATAAATCGTATTTTGACTTGCATTTCTGAAGCAAGATTGCAATGAATTCATAGAAAGCACGTACATTTTACAAGTTTATCTTCCTTTACGAAGAGGTTTTTCCATCGGAAATAATTTCATGATCCCCCACTGGATGCACCTCGTGCAGCAAGCGAGAGTGGGACCCATGTAACTCGCACCTCCGCGATAGCCGGAACAGAATCCGTGTTTACACGAGTGCAGTATTCCTATCGATGTACCCATGTACTAGGAATCGCGTTTGCCAACTGATTTACGTGGGCCAATTATCAGATACTTATGCCCAAGTGTTCGTGCCTAAATACGTGGCAGCGACACGATTACATTAGTGCACATGTGTTGTTTAATTACTCTCCTCTATTCGTAATACTAGACAACATCGAAGAACATGTGAAATCGTATTACTGAAATGCGCACAGTAAGGGATTTTTGAAAGATTTATCGTCCTTTTTTTAAAAAGGTTATTTATATGAGAAAAATGATAAATAAACGTAGAACTGGGGTCAACTGGCATCGAGTATTTGCTTCTTCGATTTCAATCAATATTTTCTGCCTTTTTAACGAGACTTTTATTTTCATAAAATTTAACTGAAAGAGAAAGAAGAATCGGCAGGAGCTAACATACAAGGCAAATCTTAATGAATTTCCAAAAGATGAACATTATAGAAGAAATATGTTCTTAAGTTCAATTTATAACACGATTCATGTTTGATTTTTTATGTTATAATTGTTAATTCTGAAGGAATTCATATTTTGCTGCAATAAACTAATTTTGCGAAGAAACGTATTGTTGAACATATGTACTATATATTCCACGCATCGTATTATTCTCAATCACATTGCCTTGTGGTGAAACATCAAGTCTCTGAATGTATGTAATCGACATTCTGTTTCACTACTTTTCACGTAATTGAAGTGTTTCCATGAGAAAAAGTTAATGTATATAATAATAACAAATGCCAGTAAAAATTAACAATACTGTTAGGTATAATTTTGAAAATGTACCCGTAGCGTGTAATAGAGTACTGCATAAATTAAACGTAAAATAATCCTTTCATATTCACATAGTATCTAACAGAAAAAAGATAGATCCGAGAAGTTCTATTTAGGGAGGAAAATACTTCTCTTCGGTTCAGAGGCTACTGATTTCACACCAAGAAGACGAACGAAAGGATACACGAACGGAAAATTACAAAGAGTCATGAAGATTTCTCATCAAAATCTTGAAATCAATTTTTTGAACGAATACGTAAATTCATCTAAACTAAATTTTATCTGAGAAAGTGAACATCATTGAACCAATTATCAAAGCAGAAAACGTGTTTCCTATCTTATTGAGGATTAACACAGTGTTAACCCAAATATAAATTAGAGGTGCTACTGAATGGCGCAGTCTTTCCCATATTAGTTTTCTATTTCCATTGGTCGCGGCTAGCTATTTGAACTTGCCACATACTCTCGCCTGCTACCTTCTATCGCAGCACAAAGTACATTTTTTAAAAAGGTTTCTTAATTTTTTTTTGCTTTCTAATAGTAGAACGGAAATATTATTTAAAGAATATTAAAGAACAGTAAAACCTCGTCATAAATGGCAATTTTATTTGAAAAAATTGGAGCGTTTTTTAGAAAATGGCGCTTAAGCCCTGTAGTAAATTCGAGTACTTTTTCACAGAACATTTTTGAGTTTTCAAAAAACTTTATTTGAAGTAATTTCAAGCACTTTTAACTCCCAAATACATAGTGATTACAAATTGCTGGCAATGTTCATATTAACGGCGTGAGAGATTTTTCAAAAATATATTTGTTTAATTTTATAAACAATACCCCGAAATGAACTGTACGTCATATTAAGGGGTGCAATTAGTACTATTCTTTCGAAAAGTTGGAAGAAAACAATTGGAGTCGTTTTTGAGAAAATGGCGTTTAAGCGTTTCTGACAATGCGATATTTTGATCTAGGTTTCACAGAAAACGGTTGAGTTTTTGAAAAACTGTATATGACTTAAATTAAAGCACATGTACTCATAAATATAATATTGTGAATAATAATGTAAATATTAACGACATGAGAGACAGGTCGAAAATTTTACATTTTTGTAATATTTGAAAAAACAAAAGAATAGCGCAATATGGCGTTTATGTCATATTATAGATTAAAATTATCACTATCCCTACTAAAAATTTAAAGAAAAAAATTGGAGCCTTTTTGAGAAAATCTTGATTTTCTAATTTTGTTTAAAATTGCACATATATTGCTATGAGTTTGCAAAATTTAGAGTGATCAGTGAAAATCAGACCTATGCCACGTTGATAAAAGTATATTACTCTATTATTGCAAGAATTTTAATGAAAACATATCGAGTCGGTTTTGCGAAAATTTTGAAAATGTCCGGAGTGCTTAATGTAAAATTCCTCCAAATTTTAAAGAAAATTTTTCAAGATCTCAAAGCTTCGATTCGAACCAGATAGACAGGGGTTTCTTCAATTTAGAAAAAAATCATACGTATTATTTAGACGCTAGTGGTGTTAACAGACACCAGACGGACAGACGAACGAACAGACGTTTTGCCGTCAATTGACTTTTCGGTGTCAAGGACCCACAAAACTGGGATTCTGGTTACACCACCTGCTAGAGGATTTTCCCCTTCAATTATCACTTGGGTTTATTCCGTGATTCAGCTATTTCCTTATCAGCGCTCGGCAATGAATTTTTTTCTGCCGAAAATCCGCCATTTTTTTGCGCAGTATTACATAACATTCCATATACTACGTACATTACTCCTTATATACGTACGTATACGGGAAAGTAAAGATGAGAGGGAGCCAAATGGGCGGCGCAGTTGGAATAGGATCCAAAGCGAACGTGGAGCATCGCTGGCTTCCCGCGCGGGTAGTCGCTAGTAGTAGCTTCGGCCGCAGCGCGCGCCGTCGGCACGTCCCCGTCTTTACGGGGCCGCGTGGGCATTAGCGCGTGCCAACGGGGCTGCAGGGGCCGTGGAGGGGGGCCGGGGGCGCTGGAGGGGGCTTGGGACCCTAAAGCGCGGCCTCGGAGCAACTTACATTAGAATCGGTGCTTTACATTTTGCTTTAAAAATACCGCTCACGGGAGACCACTTTAAAAATATAGCTTCCGAATTCTATTCAAAACTTAACGCGTTAAATAATGCCATAATAAAAAATGTAGCTTTCGAATTCTATTTAAAACTTAACGCGTCAAATAATTGTACTAGTCGAACAAGTACTACGCGCCTTGTACGAGTCGAATTTGAAGTAGAAGCGCCCGAGATGTATGCTGCAGTTGGTGACCCCGATACAGCAGAAAGGGCGAAACGGGCGAAGTTCCGGTTATCAACGCCGAAACTGCGCGTCGAACGGCTGATTTTCCTCACCTTATATTTAGTGTTACAGATCATTCGCAGATGAAATAATTATATGCGTCGGCATTGCCAACAATATTATTTATTACAATAGCAGCTTTCGATGGCTTAGCCATCATCACTTTGATGATGTGAAAACTGATGATGATAATACGAATATAATTATTTCATTGGAAATGTCAACGAAAATCCACCACAATGCTTATCTTCCACAGATGTCCGCAAGGGTAGAGATTGGTAAAGCGCAGGGAAGTGTGGCAGTATTGCTCGACGCGGCCACATGGAACTGTGCTGTGTAGCGATGACGGGAGCAACTTGACAACCAGCGGCGCCCAGAGAAAACAAGGGCCCTGAGGCACTTAACCAGGGGGCCCCTTATTTCGAACTAAAAATTTCCTCCTCCCCAATTCAAAACAGAATTCATTTACCAGAAATAACGTACAGTGTTAAATTTTAATTAGAGATAAATATAATTCTCATTGGTCAATAATATGGCCAAGCCACAAGAAGCTTTTTCAAAACACTCTCCAGGTTTAGCTCACCTGAAAGCGAATCCAATCCCCCCTTCTAACGCACGAACAGCAGTGGCGCTTCGTATTTCGAGGTGGTTACTAACGTCCTGAAATAGATTCCGCACCAACAGATACAGAATAATGAACACCGACGTAAATCAATAAATTTGGATATCCAGGTGAGGGATTTTATTTATGATGAAATCAGATACGTCTGAAAGCATAATGAACGAGTTGGTAGAGTATATGAATGAATGATTTACAAGGTCATTATTATTCTAGTTAATAAATGTTTAGTCATTCTGCAATTCTATTATTAGCAATAGCGCAGATGACAAATGAAACATCAAAACAACTACATCCTACACTCATGCTCGATGCCTCAAACTAACCTGAACGGTGTTTAGATCCACCACATACATCATTACTGATGATTGTAGATAAAACGGTAGATACACTCATATTTGACCGTCGTGAACATGTCGCGGTCTTCATTTGGCTATACTATTGTCTACAGAACATTCAGATGGCTTATATTTCATTATCATCGTCATCGTCACTTCATCTCTAGACTTCGCGACCAGAACCGAGATGAAGGGTGTGGTTAGATAATGCGTGAAATGATTAAAATGGCGGAGTGAGATGAAATGAGAGCACTGATCAAATGGTAGAAAAATAGCCACACTGACCGTGGAGGCCCGCTGCAGTGCCCTGCGTGCCAACCCCTCTCACTATTCTAAAGCCGATTGCGCCCGACCGCCTACCCTACCGTTTATTTGGCGTCCCACTGCTTGCTGAGTTAACTCAACAAGCAATGGGACAGCAGATAAACTCTGGGCCAAGGGAACCAAGCAAAGAGCCACTTTAACAGCCCTGACGTAGAAGAGCTGATGACGGCGCTGAGCGATGAGGGCCGATGACGTATCGGACCTAAATGACATAAATGGAATGTCGCATTAATTTATAATACTTTTTTAATTTGCTCACAGTCGAGACATTTGGGTATAAGAGATGACTTGTCAAATTTTGCGAAATTATTACTATCGACTTATTACGCTTTTCTTATAAATGAGATGCAAAAACTCTCTTTAAGACTAGCTTTCGAATAAAAATGACAATGAAAATATATTATATTTTGTGTTGCTGCCCACTCCGCGTAGTTAATGCGCCCGTTTCGCAATCATTGCATTTTCCTATGTAACGTGAAGTTTCATTGTTTGCGCCCAAACTTTTCCTCGGGTGGAGGATGGAGAGCGCAGAGGTGGAGAATCAATGGACATTTTGTATTGCATCTAAGAAAGAAATGAAAACAAGGGGAAACAAGAGGTGGAGAGAGGAAAAATAGAATGAAGGAAGGGAAGTAACAATGGATGAGGGAAGAAAAGAGGCAGGAAAGAAAAAGGGAGAGAAATGGAAGAGTAAGAGAGAGAGACAAACAATAGAAAAAATGCGGGTTAAGATTTTAAGGAATATCAAGAGGGAGGGTTGTTGTCTTTGCTAATGGTGCAAGACATAAGAAAATATGATCATGAATGTTGAAGAGAAATGTGAAGAGAAATGTTGCATAGGATTGTGAGCGAATTGTTCATTTTAAGGTAAGTTAGTACGAGGAAATATTGACTAGAGAATATCCATGACATTATGCTATCGATATCGAAAGTTTATTCATAGAAGAGTCTACAATGAGAATAAATAGTGAGAATGTTTGGATATCCATTGCAGGGGTATTCTGGGAAAGTTTGTGAAATAAAATAAAAGCTGAAATCATTAGCAGCACGTAGAGTACGGTACACGGGGTACGTCAATTAGAGTCACTGGTTCAAGCCGTTAATAGTGCAACAGAAAACAGAAAGTGTAACAACGGTTAAAGCAGACTGTCTGTGGAGTTATGTAGGAATATCTCTCTAGCAATGTAGCTCGTCGATTGTGTTGCAGATATGATGGTAGTGCTTTGGTCGATGTGGAGAGCAAAATATGTGCGCGCACGACCGAATCCGTGGCGAATTTGGAATTGAACCGAATCTTTAAGGAGAGGGATGATGGATGCTGTCTGGCTATGTGACGGTCGTAGGTCAAACTGTGGGTGGCAATGCATTTTGGAAGGCGAACCGAACTTTGTGCCATATCGTGGCGGGGAGAAGGTGCTTTATGTCGCGCTGCGGGCCTTTGGCCAAGGGCCGAGAGCCGAGGCGAAGGGTCGGAAGCGGAGGGGCGAGAGGGGGAGGGGCGGAGGGGCGTGAGGGGCAGGGGTGGCGGGGCCGGAGGGGGGCAGAGAATGAGGGGTATTGAGGTGATGGTGTTGTGGTGGGGGCGACAGCAAGACGGGAGCGCGCAGCGGGGTGGGGCGAGCGGTGGGGGCAGTTGGGATGGAGGGAGCGGCGTGGGCGGAGTAAGTGGGGGTGGGTGGCGTGGGCGTCGGAGGCGGAGTGAGCAGGACCGGCGTGGGCGGTGTGGATGACGGGTCAGCGAGAGGGATGGGGCAGGGAGCAGTAAGGTTGCAGGGAGCAACGTGGGCAGCGTGGGCGGCGTAGGCGTCGGAGCGGCGTGGGCGGTGGGATGACAGGTCGGCGGGGTTGGAGGGAGCGGCGTGGGCGGTGGGATGTCGTGACAGCATGGGGGGCGGGGGCCGCCGGGAAAGGCGTGGGCTTTGTGGGCGACGTAGGAGGCGTGGGCGGCGTGGGCGGCGGCGCCGGAGTGAACAGGACCGGCGAGGGCGGCGGGGATGATGTGTCAGCGTGGGCATCGGGGGCGGTGAGGGCGGTGAGGGCGGCGTGGGCGGTGGGTGCAGCGAGGCGGGACCGGCGTGGGAGAAGAGACGGCGGGGGCGTGGAAGGCGCCTTGATGCGGAATTCCGAGGGCATGCGGCCCGCGGGCCACGTACTTGGATACGACCGCTATAAAGCGACAGGTGCCGCTGAATATTTCAACCCGCCGCGCCGCGCCGCTAGCACCCCCCTCTCCCCTGCAGCCCTCGGGTCACGCCCGCGCCGCGACTCCAGACTCCAAGGGCCTCAGCGCTCTCCCGCGGCCCCAGTCGTTTGTTTCTGGGTGTTCGTGAGTGTTTCCGTTCTGTCGCATCGCAGTGAACGCCGCGTAGGGTGTTGTCGATAGAGCTGGAAGACGTGGCGCCACGGAGCGGACTTACCACTGACTTCAAATTCCGACAGGATCGATCGAATTTTTCTACAGCGCCCTAAACAAGAAACATTGGTATTTTTCACTTTTATAGGAAAAATTTTCCTTCGAAATTCTATTCCTTTGCAAAATTTAATTAGTACTTATAACGATAACTCATTGTTTCATAATTATAATTAACAAATGATGAAACAATATTCATAAACACGAACGGTGACTGTGCTATATGCATAATTCTCCTCAATTGTAAAGTCAGAGCGGAGTTTTTCGTCAAAAAAATTAATTATAGATTGCATTTATATTTATATACGAGTACTTAAGATGAAAAAATGATGAAATAAGAGTTTCAACCGAAATATTCAGCCAAATTTTAAAAAAAATAAAGAAAAGTAATCCGCCTCATTATTACGCATAGCATTCTTAATGAAGTAGATTAAGCCCTAGTGTAGTTTTGGAACAAAGTAGTAGCAATATGCGTCTACAAATCCTGGGGAAGAAGGAGAAAATTGTAATTTAAGGAGACCCAAGTGTAAACATGAAATTGTCATCTTTAAGGCTATTTTCCCGATCACTTAACTCTGTTAATTGTTTGAAATGTGTTAGTGAACACTTTTTAGATCTGCGCCTGAGTTAGATACACGATGGACTCTAGTATGCAACGAACCTTGCCGAGGCAATTTTCAGACGTACCCACGCTCGCGCTCCTGACCCGTTTTGTGGCATCGGAGGGGACGACGCCACGCGCAGCCAGCTGAATCGCCGTAATTTACGGCATCGAGGGCGCTGGCCCTTGGATGAGCCCGGGAGAGCGAGAGGGAGGGGGGAGGCGAGTGGCGCGGAGGAGCGTGGCGGGGAGAGCGTCAACCGCAGAAGGAGCGCGTCGGGCGCGGTGCAAGGAGAAGAGGGTGGTGAGAAGGGCGCGCGTAATAATTTACTGCATCGAACCCAACGTCCCTTCGTGGGACGCCAAGTGCGTCGAGAAGTGCGGTGGGGCGATTTGTGGCGGGCGTGAGCGGGCCGCGCGGATGCGTGCCGGGAAGGACTACGCTGCGGAGGATCATGGAGGGAGGAGCTACGAGCGAGGAAGGCCGAATCGTGGCGAGACGATTATTGGGGATGAAGAGGGGGTGGCGGGGAGAATCTTCGCGGGAGAGGAATAACAAGAGGACCGCAGCTGGCACAATTGTGAATGGTGGAAGCTTGGAGAGAGGAAGCGAGGCGGAGGGGATGGTGCCGGGGGTGGAGAGTGCAGGGAGGAGAATGGCGGGGAGGAGAGTGACGAGGGGGTTAATGCTGAGGTGAGTGGTGGGGAGGGGAGAGGGGAAGGAGAGTGCTGGGGAGGAGAGAGGGGGGAGATATGTGAGGAGGAGAGAGAGGGGTAGATATGTGGGGAGGAGTTTTGCAGGGAGAAGCGTGGCGGGGAGAAAGGTGGGGAAGCGTGGCGAAGAGGTGCCTGGCTGGGAAGTGCGTGGCGGGGAGGAGTGTGGTGGCGAGGCGTGCGGCGGGAAGGTGCGTGATAGGAAGGGGCGTGGAGGAAGTGAGGCGGGGAGATGCGTGGCGGGGAGAAGCGTGGGGGAAGTGTGGCGGAGAGGTGCGTGACGGGAAGGAGCGTGGCAGGAAGCATCGTGGCTGGAGGGACGTGGCGGGGAATGTACATCGGGAAGGAGCGGGAAAAGGGAGCGAGCAGGATCGCGATGTGGAGAGCGTAGTTCAGAAGAGCGACGGGCAGAGCGGCGGGGCGGTGCGAGGCGTGTGCAATCGTGGAGAGGAGGTTTGGGGCTGGAGGGCAGCGCAGCGAGGGAGCGCCTGGTCTGGCCTGGCCTAGCCTGCCTCTGGCCCTCCAGGGCCCCCTGCCAATCGATGGGGGCGCACGCACGTGGCGCCCCGCGGCCTCGTTTCGGCACTAGGCCTCGGCCGCCGCCCCTCGCCCCTCACCCCGCTCAGGCACCGATCGTTTGTGCGTTCCACTGACAACGGTGCGGTTTCAAGTTGCGAAACTTAATACCGTTTCCGATTATCAAGAAGCACTTCACAAAAACTCCAATCAATTTTACCTGCGTTTCGATGTGTGTGCTGTGTGACTTATTTTAATTAGAAATATTTTACTCAATGCAGCGTTATATTAACTTTTAAATGACTTGAAATTTTGCACAAAAACCAAACACAAATTTATTATTTGTTGAATATAGTGTCATTGAAATTTGAATAACATTGTTATTAAAACATACTTTTCTAATAAGTACACATAGTGTAAAATGGAAAGGGAAAAATCTGATGATTAAGTGAAATGAAATTTGTAATATTGTGATCAAAGTGTTAAGAGAAAAGGAGAAATCCATGAAGCAACTACGCCCTTTGGTCGACAGAAAGTGACAAATACCAAAGTTAATGCTTCGATTAAAAGTTACTAACTGTATTATGAATTACAAATATCATAGTATTCAATAGAGAGCTCTTACAGAGAGAAACCTATACCTTTTTCCTTATTGCCATTTTTGAATACACTTTAAACATTACGCAGTACATTTCAAGATACCACGCAAGCAATCTTATCTTTCTCGCTTTGTTTCATAGTTACGAAGGCACTTGGGTTCAATTCTTGTTTTGATAAGAACACTCTCGACGTTGTTAGAAATCATTCTAAATTTCCTTATTCATTCTCTTGCTTGGAAATGATCATGTCAATGTTGTTTGTTACTCCCATTCCCTGCACAAGGTCAGATGAGAACTGGTACGATTTTCGGATACTTTCATTACTACGGTACCAATCAAAATTGAGTATTTGAGTATTTCTTCTACTGAATGGTGTCACATGACACACAGCGAAATGAGCACACTAGTAAGTAATATAAAAAGTGCGCACGTTTTGCATATCTCCTTAAAAAAAACATGTGCCAAAAATGTTTCGCGCACAAAAAACAAGCACGAGACACCGTGTTTCGCAACGGGTCCTGTGATAACTAGCTGTGATAAAACGGCACGTACTTTCTCCCCCGTAATTTATGTCCAAATTACACAACTTTTCGAAAATTACCCAAGTAAATTACCCAACTTGTACCTGACTTTATTTCAAAATCTATCTTTAAGAACCAGATTTCGTTAAGGGGAAATATCTATCTCTAGTGTTTTAGTTGTAAGAAGGCTCCGAAATTTTTTTTAAACTTTTGAAATTTTTGGAAATAAGAGTTTTCAACGAACGTGAGACTTGCACCATTTTCTTAAACTTCCTTCACACTATCCAACAACCAAATTTAATAATTTTATGTGGGTCCTTGGTACCGAAAAATCGAATGACGGCAAAACGTCTGACCGTTTGTTTCTCTGCCTGTTGCAGCCATTGGCTCTCGGGCGAGAGGCTAAGAAACCGATCGCCCTTGCACCATTTTCTCGGGTCGCCTAGAGCACTAGCAACTACGCTCCCAGCGGTGCGACGTCCCTACCACCAAGACCACCTCCTCCTGCCCCTCTCCAACTCAACACCGTCTCCCTCGCCAACGCCGCCGACCCAGCCTCCGTTCGCAGCACCGTCATCGCCAGCCCTGGCGTCGCCGTCCCGTCTGCTGACGAGCCCGCCGAACATGACACCGACATCGTCATCTCTGCCGTCCCCGCTCCATTCGCTGCTCGAGTACCTGCTTCTCTGCAAGCAGCCGTCGCCCTAGTAGCGGACCCAAAATGGTTAATCTCCCCCTAGACCCAGCCGCCCGCACCCGGCTCCGAAGCCATACATGCTGCAGTCCGGCTTCCCCAACCACCATCATCCACGCACTCTCCGCAGCCGTCCTCACCCCCGACCCAGTATCCACCTCTCCAGCACCATTTCCCGACACACTCCCTACCGCTGATCAGTTTCTAGCCTGGCCGCCTCCGCAACCAACGTGCCAACCCCCTTCCTAGACACTCCATCAGTCACCGCATGCCATCGCGGCTAATCTTCCCCTTGCCCACTGCTTTATCGTTACACACCCCTTTCTGCCCGGAGAGCGTTTGCATCCCCACACACATTGCCGTGAGTGATAGTGGAAAGTTACCTCAAGGGTGAACAGGTGGTCATGAGGCGACGCCAGAGGGGCGGGGAAGTGACTATACACCGACTTCAAAAAGATGGCAGATGGAAAAGTGGTATGAGAATGAGGATGATGACACGAAAAATCAGAGACAGGAGTGATGCGAGAGATGGACATCAAGGTTGAAAGGGTGAAGAGTGAATCGGGAGTGGTGGATAAGACAAGAAGAAACCAGACGGAAGAAGACGTTCGAGGGAGAAGTCACGTCAATATTAGACTTTTCTTTCGGTAAAATGACCGTCAAAGTCACGGATGCAAAAGAAAGTACAATGTCATACCGTTCGGTGTCAGTATTATTAGGGTACCCCCGCTATAAATTAGCCCCAAGCGGGCGCTAGTGAGAGCCGCAATGGGCCACGGAGTGTGGCGGGAGTGCGTGCGGGCGCGGGAGCGATGGCCTGTCGGGCCGAGGCGGGGCGGCCGCGTGGCTCCTGCAGATTCGCCCTCCGCACATCCGTCACCAAACCTCCGCCGCCGCGCTGCGGCGGGCGCCACGCGACGCGACGCCATCGGCACTGTGCACTGCCCGCGGGGCGCCCCTTGCCTCCATCCCGACCTCCTACAATAGCCTCCGCCCGCGCCCCCGCCCGCGCCCCCGCCCGCGCCCCGGCCCGCGCCCCCGCCCGCGCCCCCGCCCGTGCCTTCGCCCGCGCCTCCGCCCGCGCCTCCGCCCTCGCCTCCGCCCTCGCCTCCGCCCTCGCCTCCACCCTCGCCTCCGCCCTGGCCTCCGCCCTCGCCACCGCCCTCGCCTCCGCCCTCGCCTCCGCCCTCGCCACCGCCCTCGCCTCCGCCCTCGCCTCCGCCCTCGCCTCCGCCCTCGCCTCCACCCTCGCCTCCGCCCTCGCCTTCGCCCTCGCCTCCGCCCTCGCCTCCGCCCTCGCCTCCGCCCTCGCCACCGCCCTCGCCACCGCCCTCGCCTCCGCCCGCGCCTCCGCCCGCCCCTCCGCCCTCGCCTCCGCCCGCGCCTCCGCCCTCCCCTTCGCCCTCACCTCCTTTGGGGTTTAGGGACCTTTCAGGTTTATCTTACAAAACTGCTCCTGAGAAAAGTGAATGAGGCTCCAGCGTCTACATCCGTCGAGGACATCTGCACGTACGCCTGCCAGGCTCGAAAAATGTTAAGCCTTACTTGAGGTTTTATTGCCGCAAGGTAAGTCCACGGATGAAACGTCAGAGCAACAGGTCTTTAGAGTCAAGACGAATGAGACTTTCCATCAGGTGAATTCATAATGCGAGAGCTCGAAGAGGCAGTAAAGGAATTGAAAATAGTGGAAGCGCCAGGTGCCCGTAGGGGGCAGGGGGGTTTTGCAGATGAGTGGAAGGTCTAAGGGAAAAATAGGTTAAACCCTTGTTTTGCTTCTGGACGTAAATGTAGCTTCACTATTCGCACGTTTTGTTGAACTCTCCTTTTGCTTGTAATGGTAGGAAAAGAGGAAAGGGCGAGTTACTATGTTCTTAGCAATGCATAAAAATCATACTTGCAATTCGTTTACCGATGCAAATAAGTTTTCTATAACTCGGAAACAAAAATGTCTATTTTTTTCAAATACTGCTAATCACGCGATTTTTTAAAATTTATTTTCATTTATTTATTTTAAACGTTTACTCATCTTTTAACTATTTATAGTTAAAATGACGGGAAGGGATTCTGGAACTCAAGAAAACGTGCGCAGATAATCTTCTCACCCATACGTCACATATAGTTTTTACTGTTTTTTGACTAAATAAATCTAAACTTCTTCACTGGCAGGATAGCTTTAATCAGAACGTCAGGTTCTGTGGCCAGCCAAGCACTAATTAAAGGATCCCTTAGTTGCTTAATTTCTGGCACTTGGCTGAACGTACTGTTGCGCATCAGATGGCTATAAAATTGAAGCTGGTGCGCTCGCCGATGGACTTGTCCTGTTCCGAGAGGCAAGACGCGAAGGAGCACCGCCCTAAAGCGGAAGATTTGTAGCTTCGGTGACTTAACAGTCAGCGTATAGGGGCTGTTAAACCCAAGTTCGCCGTTTCAAAACCGTTTGACGCTGTGGATTTTTAAGAGCGAAAACATTCTTCGTACGCTTTCCTTGGGAGAGCGAGTACAACTAGATGTTTGATGTCGACGATTTACTGCGCTTGAAAGACCCTCAAGCCTCAAAAAGCCCCTGCGCTAAATTCTAGACGCATATTTCGGCGACGTAATGATTATTTCTTTCGCTGATTTTCGATTGCGAAAGGGATGTAGCGAAATTTCCGAGGCCTGGCGTAAGAGCAGACCTAATAAACTGACACTCGCTACGTAGAATATGGCATCATTGAATTGAATTGAATTGAATTGAATCATCACTGAACATCTTGGTTGGCTGATGAAATGGCGCAAAACCTCGAAATATCGGCAGAGGAAAGGGCTTTAATGGTAATGTTGAAAAAGATTAGAAAAGCTTCAGGTAAAAACGCTCCTCTAACGATAAGTCCCCCAATGATCGGTATCTAATTTACAAAGTTCACGCTACTCAGAGACCACTATACTTACAATCTACATCTCATATTGGGAAAATATATCAATGGTATGATAAAAATCTAAAACCCGCTATAAAAATATGACGCATTGCAGGCAGGGAAGGCACAACTGATCAGAGCAAATTATTCCGAAGATCGGTATCCTAACTATCTTTATACTAACATGTGACGCCAACGTCTAGATTAAATTAGTTTAGAAGGTCAGAGCTAGAATTAGTTTAGTACGTTAGAGCGTATTCGTTTTCTGACGTCAGGATGTAAATAGGCAGGAAAGCTAACTGATGGCCGGGAGCGTCAGATGACAAGTGAAATGTTAATTTGACGTTACGATCTCAAGAATGATTGTGATAATGATGATAGTCTCCTACAAGAACAATTGGAAACAATCCCCTTGGCGTTGCTCAGAACATCTGTCATCGCAATGGTCGGTCGGTTACGTCCCTACAGTCATCATAAGCACTGTCATCGTCAGCGCGGACCCTACTATCATTAACTTTGCATTGTGTCGTTATGAAGTGTTCCGTTATTGGCGTTTTGTGTGGTTGGTGTTGTGGTATTATGATGCTGTTGAGTGTAGTGGAATTGTCGCTGGCTTGTGGGACTTCGCAGAGTATTGCGTTGTCTCTTCGTTGAGTTTGCGTTGTTTTGTTTCATTGTCTTCAAGTTGTATTGACTGTCAGCTGTCGCATTGCCTTCTCCGTGCCGTGTTCGTTGTCACAGTCACCGTCGCCATCCCCGCCGCGCCCGTCTTTTTCGTATTCCCCTCAGCTTCAGAATCACAGCGACCGCCTCCTTCGTCTCCCCCCTCTCCCACTCCGAACCGGACGCGGCCGGAAGGAAGCGGCGGCAGCAAAAGGAAATGAGGGGCGCGGGGCGTCATTAAGTGGGCCGCTTCCACCGCCCCCCCACCCCGGCCGGAGCCGCCGCCGCCGCCGCGAGTGAAAAATTAAACGAAATTAACTCAATTACTGGCCGGCGCCCACTAATGAACCCCGGACCCCGGCGGCGCTGACCGCAGCGATATCTGCGCTAAACGGAGGTCGGCCGCGCCCCTCGCGCGCGCTCTGCCTTCGGCGGGGCCGACGAAACGCGCGTCACGGGGCGAATGAGCTCCTGCAGTAGTGAGCGCCCATTTCCGCGATTTACGGGCGCCGCGTGGTAACTTTGGCCCCAGCCCTTGTTGCCCTAGGACGCTACAGTTGCCAGCTACGGCACTCATTGAGCTGAAATGCAGATACATTATTCGCAATATTGTGATTTAGGGATGCTTGTGTGATTGCTATCACTTACATGTGAGAAAATTACGTCTTATTGTTCTATTGTCTTCAATAGCCTTCACGTAGAAAATACACTTAATTTTTTTGTTTATTTTGACAAATAATGATTAATATCAATATTTTTTATTTCAAAATCTTTTTGATCGCGTATCAATGATCGTCAGAGTTAATATGAAAATACGCACAGAAATAAAAATACAAATAAAACATGTAATTGAATGAAATTGAATATATATTGAATTGAAAATTGTTCATTGAAAATATGGAGAAATTATTTACAGAATATAATGTTAAGTAGTACACCACATTTGTAAGTGAGTCAGATGCGTATTAATTTAAAAATATCCTTCAATAATTATTATGTTTAATAATACCGCTGGTGAGGTAGGTACCTTGTATTAATTTGGAAAGAGGTGTCGTCAGGTATCAATATTTGTACCTGATGACACCTTTTCCAAACATCAGTGTTATTCATACAAGAATGAACGACTATTTTTAAGAACTATATAAGGTGCATTTAGGATTAGCATTGGATTCTTTTAAAATCTCTTTAAATTTGTAGCAATTTCGCATTCAGATGCTGACACTCAAGGTCCACTACATGAATGTTCTTGAACCGCATTACGAAAATTATTATTTGATTTATATTACACGAAATTTGATTGTATGAATAATTTTTAAGAACAAATTTTGAAACACTGCCCATGCACATATATGGTAGCAAAGTAAATTGTAACGTTAAAACAGGCGAGAACCAAAGTTGACAAGCGCTTATACTTATTGTGAACAATCAAAACCTAGAAAATGTGCATGGTGACGTCAGGATAGCAATAATACGGTTAAGAATGTTTTACGAGTTGTCTTCAATGTTTTATACTTAAAGTTGATTAGAAAAATATAGCCTTCGTTCCTTTTGGAGACGTAAATAAAATCTTAATCTAAACCCGCATAATGAACAATTTACATTCTTAACAGTGAAAGAGATATAAAGAAGTAGTGCAAAAGCGATTGTATGAGAAATATTTCACAAGCTACCAAAACATTTTCTGACTCTTTATCCCTGGATTGGTCATGACTCTATCTTGGATACGATAATATCCAAATTAAAGAAATCGACTCACTTCCACCAGAATATTGCAAATGATAACATCGATCTGCAAGGAGAGTGGTGTTGGATTTTGAACCTCAAACTTTTGAGGTGAAGTAGACTTTTCGCTTTAATTAACATAAAAACACTCTTGAGCCTGTTCAATTCAAAAAATTCTTCTTTGCCAAAATTCTTCTTTGCCGAAAAGTTTGTTAAAAAGCAGAAAACGAATTCTCGGCAATTTATATAAGTGAATGACTTACAATCGAGGAAGAATATGTAATATACTTTTAAAATAACTTGAATTGAATCCTTTTTCAATTTCTTTATGCGTTCATGAAACTAAAACTCAACGCTTCCAACGAAAACACACATAATTGAAATATGAAATGGAATGCCCTTGTTCCCGTCTCTCGGTCTGTGCTTTTGTTCACACAAATCGCGATGTTGGGATTAATTCGTGAATAAGGCTAGTATAAGGGATACAGTCTTAATATTCACGGGCTGATAACGAAATTACAGGGTGCATTTACCTTCATGTAATAAATTAGGAAAAATACTGAATATTCACACCCAAAGTGAAGCAATATGTTCACATAACTGAACAAAATGAGATGAATAACTAATAAAATCCACAGGAAGATAATATATAAATGTTTCACCAGGAATTACAAAGATTTGTAGCAAGTTGATGTACATAACAAATAAAATGATTGGAGGTGCATAATAAATACTCATGGCATTAACTTCGCAAACAAACAAAAAAGTCGTCAGTCGTCGATGAGCCGACATAGCAATATCGATGGAAAAAACATTTTTTATGAGTTAGGGAAATTTATAGATTTTGATTGCAAAAGTGCAGACTTCATTCCTTTTTATACTAGATATAATAAAAAATACACGAAACAAATAAAGAAAATCCGAAATGACAGAAAAACGATAACGGTGACAACGATGTTTTCAGACCTATGAAAAACTTCAAAACGTGTTGATAAAAAATATACACCCTAAATTTTCTTCCGTGATAGCCACAAGTAAAGATCGACTAGCAAATGCATAGTAGATCGATCTGTTCCACACACTATGCAAGCGTGCGCTCAGTCGCGTGTTTCGTGCACATACCGCCATTAGCGTGCGTTCGCCTTGGGCACGATTACGAGTACCCTCCCCCCCGCACGCGTCAATTTCCTTCAATCTCCATCAGCATCAAAACGCGCACTTCATCCAGCAAACTTCTTTCGTGGGGGTGGCGCAAAGTTAGGTTCATACCGTGCGTGGAACAACGCACGCCAGTTAAACAACTGAAGTCCGCTGCAAAATTTTATGATCATTCATTGTTGTAATTGCTTATAATGGAATATTTTCATGTAACAATTAAATATTCCTACTGCAATTTGTGATCCGAAGGCTATTTTTATGCATGAAATATTTTTACAGAGAAAATACTTTTAGCCGTGATATGTTTTCACACATTTCAAGGGACACAACACACGTGGATAAAACTGAATAATTAAACTAGTATTTGGGTTTTGTTTGCGTTATATATTTATGATATGTAAACACAACAGAAATATTTACAGAAAATATGTTCTGTAGTACAGTTTTCCAATAAAATATACCGGCTATTGATGTACCTGTGCTATTTGACCTGGGTGTTTATCACGAAATGTTTTGTCTATTTGTCAACATATCCATGAACACAAGTTTCATTTTCAGTTACTAGTAAGTTTTAGCACCATTGAATCACTCACATTGAAATGATCATTCTGAATTATTATCTGAAATATATACAAATTGTATATAGATAATTTCAGAAACGATAAAGGCAAGTTTCTATCTAAATTTTAATCAGCAATTGAAATTACCAGTGGCAAAATTTATTAGTATGAATATAGTAACTTTATTCTTCAAGTTTTTAAAATTATGCCCAAGAGGTGACTAGTGAACTAACCGAAAATTTGAATTACTATTTTCAAAACAAATAAACATGCATATACTGTATTGCGTTACGTGTTGGATCATTGTGCTGAAATGCTGCATTCTTTTGAAAATATAAAAAGTAAATTAGGATTATTTTACAAAATTAGAGTTTTTATAACACTGAATGTTTGCTATTTGAAATGAAATAGCAATCTATATTGATAATTATGGACTTCGCTTTGTGGAATTCACACAAATTCCATCAATGAGTGCTTATTATTACGGATATTTTTAATTTCTTTACATTTTGAACAGCAAAATTTCGTTAATTATTTATGAATTGATTTTGAAGTATTGATGTTTCATGCGAAATATTTGGTACCAACGTCGAAATATAATGACCATAATTCTGTCGACATGTAAGAGAACATTAGCAACACACAGGGAATATCGAAGTTTAAAATTTCACATTAATATTGTTCGTGAGTAATGAGAGAAGTAAGAAATTTTTCTTAATTCATCGGTAAACACTGTGAGCACATTATTATATTTAGTTCACCTTTCCTGGTTTAGTCTTACACACGTTTTCGTAAAAAATGCAACTTAGCTGCTCGTCAGGGTAAATATTTGTGACAGTAGATCAGGTTTATGATTGTTTTTTGAAAATTCGTAATAAAAATGAAACAACATCAAAATGTCAGAAATGTTAAATGTAGGTTTAGAATATTTAAGTAATAACATATATATATATATATATATATATATATATATATATATATATATACATTCTTATAACATTTATTTAAACCACAAGTGTGCTACAATTAAAGTAATATATGCTACTCTCATATGCGAATAAGATTTAGTGATCGTTTGAGATTCGTAGCTAGCGGTGTTCTTGTGCATAAAAATGTATCCAAGTCCTTTGTGGCACACAAATTGGAACATGTGCGTTTGTTTCTTTCGCTTCAATAACTAATGTAGTAGTTTTTCACGCACGAGCTCGACTATTCTCTGCTCGCCCAAAAATAACTTACACTTCAAATACGAATCATTTTAAAGTAACAGTTATTTAATAAAGCAAGCTACGGAGTCCAGCAAATTATAACACGAGAATACATCCTCCCTTGGCAAAGGAGCATAAAAAATGAGTCAAAGAGGGACCTCAAAGAGAATAAGCAATGCCCAGGATGCGTTAATTTCTGCTTGGATTACTTAAATTACCTACGAAATGGGGAGAAAGCGATGGATGTGGAGGAACGAATCCAGCCTAAACAGATGTAGGAAACATATTCTCCGTCCAACAATCCACTTAGGAGGACCCAACGTATGTACAAAGCAATCTTCATTAAGTAAAATGCATTCATTGTAGCACGCAGTAAATTTCAATTGAGTTAATCATAATTACAATGATAGCTTAGTTCCTAGCTATTTCGTGTTGCAGGCTAGAGTAGAGCGCAAACTCATTTTTAACTTTAACAAGAGTCGGTTTTGCGTGGTTACAAATTAATGAGTTAACATAACATGGAGTGAATATTAACATACGCAAGGTTTGTACTGTCAAAAATATTGTTTTTTTAATTACAAATAATGAACATTCGATTTGTCGGTAACATATAAGAATGGATTTAGAAGGAAATACATAATTTATCAAATGAAATCAATATTCCCGAGATTTTCTTTCGCAGTATAAACAATTCCAAATTAGATTCATGATAATGAGCGTTGCAATATTTCAATATCTATTAAAATTATTTAAATATTTTTTTGGACTTGGCAAGTCATATTTAATTGATATTCTTGGACCTACACATACACTTCGACATTCATACATAATTCACTGCGAATTAAATATGAAGTACATATCATATTTATAACCGCTATTAATTAAATGTTCCAAATCAATTCTGTCCTTTGTGCGAATGCCTATGTCATGAGGAATTACAATGAATGCACAATTATCATTGCAGAAAATATTCGTAAACTGTATGTGAATAATTCACGCAGTGGAAACGTTTCTCGTAACGAGAAAGACGTAGCAACTGAAGAATATTGTGTGTTATATTGTTAAAATGAATAATGTAATTAATTTGCCACGAGGAAAATATAGTATACTCAATTTTTGTGCTACAAATAAACCACAATGCTTTCGAAAGAATATAAGAACAATTTCCAGCGGCAAACCATTAAAAAGAATTGGCCCAATATTTAAAAACAAAACTGTATAAAATACGATAAATTATTTTCTAGGATTAAACGAATCAGCTCTTCAGGTTTCTTTTACGTCCACAAAGAAGTGTAAATGAATTAAAGCAAACCCAGGAGACTTTCAACGAAACCGCAAAGAGCAAAAGATGTCAGCACTCATGTAATAATTACACAATATTGAAGAAAGGTATAGTGCCCATTCTTACTTACAATTTCCTAAATAGCACGAACATAAAAAAAACCTCAACCACAGAAGGCTGCGTTGTTCTTCAAAGTCTCTCGACAAGGGCGATAAAAAACTAATGCGCGTCTCTAGTGTTGCTGGCGCCGGCAGACGGGGATAAAGGGCGGCGGGAGATGCTCGAATTAAAACTTCATGAAAGAGGACGCCTGCGAGCGATAACGGGCGCGTGCTGGGAGCCGCCGGGGAAGGAAGCCGAGACGGTTCTCTGAGGCAGACGCGCCTCTAAGAGGCTCGCTTGCCAGCGGAAGCGCAGCCAAAGACAAGCATCCGGCCGCGGAATTTGAAGCTGCTTTTGCTCGTGGCCTCGCGGGAGGGGTGGCGGTGCAGTTGCTTCGCATAAAAAGTTCTTGGAAAATGGTTCCTTCTATGCGATGTTAATTCTTGTAAAATTACGAATTTATGTCAAAAAACATTAAAACGCCTTATAATTATCATTATCGTAATTTCAATATTTAAAACCATTTATTTACGTTTAGAAAGAAGACTGTGCTTTCTACTTAACCAAATTTCGTGATTGTGTGTTTAAAAGAAAAGAAATGACCTCCTGATGTATTATAACTAGCTCGTATTAACTAGTTATTTGGAATAAAACTAAATGTTATTATCCAAACAATAATAGAAAGAACGCGTACCTACAGCTATTTGTTCATTTCGGCTGTAGCCGGCTGTAGTTTTGTTGCGAGAATTGCAATCGAACTAACGAAAGCAGGCGCTGTTTTTTTTTGTTTTTTTTTCCCCTAGCCTAACACATGATGCCAGGATCCGGGTTAGTGTAGCGCAAGTAAGCGTTCAGGTTAGTTAGGAAAGTGAAGATCGATTTGTACGTTCGAAATTTTTTTGTTTTATATATGTTTTTAAATGTAAATATTAGTGACTTGAAATAAAAGCAATACCCAAGGATCGTATCATGACCAACAATACGTAACCATTTATGAAACATTGTATATAATTATATGTGGTGCATTACGTTTTCAATTAAAGGTGGACAGCAGTTTTTCCTCCTGTACTCTACGATTACGTTCATGTATAGATCTTGGTAAATATAAAACCATTTATATTATACTTTTCAGAAACATTTTTAACTCTCTGATCTCAGTGCATTGTATGATGGTATTGTGATCTGAGCTGGTCGGGAGAATAATGTTCTGTATTTCCTCCTTTAATGCGATGTAATAGCAAGGTTTCAAATTTCTAACATCCCAGGTCATACGGCGTCTCAAGACAGAAGGCAATGACCCTCGACTTTCAACAAAACGACCTTTAGATATAATAACGCGGAGAACAATGAATGCTTATTGAAGACGGTACAAATCCTTTTGTTCAATTCTAAGTATTGATATTTTGTTTTATGCAATTGTTAACAGGTGATTATGATACAATGGGATTGAAATATTAATTACTTATGCTGTACCAGACGTTTTGTTGAATATTATTATAATAACTTTATTCTAAACTAAAGCTTTCTGAGGTGTTCTTTTCCCCGACCACTAACGAAAAACCTTGTACGTGCAATGTAAATCTTACGCAGACCTGGTGTTATTAGAACTCGTACAACAGCACCGCTTCCCTAAGAGCCTTGCTTGCGGAACGAAGATCTAACAGTATACGGCCCACGGGAGTAAAATATAGATTTAATTTTGTTCCCTTTTTCTCTCAAGAAAATATTACTCACTACTACACATGTAATGAAGATGTAGTGTGATAAATCGAAAAATGCAAAAAAAAAAAAAAGTTTTCGTGCAAACTTGGGAATCATATTTTACAATAATTTTCTATGTTAAGAGAGGCCAAGTTCAATACTTCAATAGCTTCAATGAAAGTTTCAATAGCTTAATGTTAATTATTAAAATTTAATACATGAAATAATTCTTGCACTCGATAAAATAGGGTCATTGAGATGCAAAGTTTTCATCTTATTTTTTCCCTGAATCGACTGTTTTTTACCATAGGCAAGTTTATAGACTTAACACAAATATTTTCCCTCGTACGACATTTTGTTTTCTTTCAAGGTTGTTAAAAAACATTTACAAGAACATTAACACAATTATTATTTTTAAATCATTTTTTCATTATACTTAATATATAAATTACAACATTGATTTACAAAACAAACTTAAGGTAATGCTTAGGTTAAACCCTTCAATAATACCTAAATTTTGAGATTTTTTTGATACTATATATTTTACAAAAATTGTATTGAGCTTTTGAAATTGAAATAGGGTGCGTGAAAGATATGTTTACAGAGACCAGAGAGAGAGAGCACAGGGCACCAACTGATGTCACTGCAGTGCCTCTGACTCGGGGGTCCCAGGTTCGAGTTTGGACTGTGGCAGATGTGCGACAGTAGCGATATAGAATGCCGAGTTCAGTCTCCGTCGCAGGGAGAAGCGGCCATTTGCTCTGATCGGTAGTTTTCCGTGGTTCCTCTGATCAAAACCAGGCGAATGCCGGAGTAATACAACAACAAACGGGCCACGGATCGCGCGCGTATCTTTTCTTCCTGGTCCTCGTCCTATCCTCGCCCGTTACGTACATTTACATGCATAACACTACCACACATGCCGGGAGATCGGACGAGACTTTTTACTTCTATTTAAACATCAAACCCACAGTATTCATGTTAAAACTCACAACAGGATGACACCGTAACAGCTGATAAAACGCCACATAATTAAATCGAAGTTCCCAGCTTGTCCCGGCTGGAGCGGTACTCCACTGGTGGGAGATACCTGGTTGGGAATCTGCGTATGCTGAAGGTAGGTGGGCGTCGGATTTCACCATCGACCAGAGCTAGATGATTGCCGCCTCTCGAGAAAAACATGTACTATACATACGGTGCTAATGACCTTAAAAGTTGACGCTGCCGGAATTATCAATCAACAGATCAAAAAAGTTTACAGACTACAAAGTACTTGTAGTTTGCGTTTTTAGACTGTTCAGTCGATGACAAACAGAATTGTAATGACAACCTAAAAAAACAAAGAATTGTAATGACAACCTAAAAAACAAACGCAAATCATGTTATTCCGCAAGGTTCCTCGTAGACTGGTTCACGAACGTGCGTGATGTGCCAACGATACACCGCGCGGCTGCGACGCCCTGCAGGCGGTCGCGTCCACCGCAGACCCCGCGGCCCGGCCCGGCGAGCAGGCGCCACTTGCCAGCGCCGTCGCGGACGAACGCCCTGAGCGGCGGCGGGCGCCTTAAAAGGGGCCTGGCGCTGGTAATGGGAGGAGCGGCTTAGGGCCGCTAACTCCACTCCGCCGGCGCGGGGGCGGCCTGCGGCAGATCGTCGGCGCGTCGGCGAGGAGCCAGGCGGCGCAGCCGGGCTCCGGAAACGCAGCGCTTGGGCGCGCGAAAGCGATGGGCTGCGGCGAGAAGTTGTGCGCTCCGCTCAGGGAAAATGAAGACCTTGACTCTACAGCACTTATCTATTCGCAACCAAACACTTATAATGAAAAATTTACACGAAAAAGTATCGTTTCTATAAATAAAACGTTTATTGATTGATTATTTTGTGTTTACGGACATGATAACTGTTATGGTAATTGGTAAGTGTAATTGAGGAGGTTCATACCCTAAGGAACACGATATCCGGTCCCAACATACACGTCTGTTTGCTGGGTTTCCTCTCCCTAGTTATTTCCACCAACGGGCACCACTCCAGCCGGGATAAGCTCTAAGTTCCCGACTAGTATTCCGTCATATGTTGTGGTAATGCATGTCAGTGTAACTGAGTCTACTTAAAGGACAAGGATGATGAATCAAAGACTGAGCATGATCCGTTTCTGAAGGTACAGCTCCTGAATTCAACTGATTTTGACAGAAAGGGCCACGGAAATCTACTGATCAGAGCGGCCGGCTGTTTAAATTTTTCTCCAGACAGCAGCCAAATTCGATTTAGCTGTCTAGGTAGTGTCAAAAATCCGCAACCATTTGAACTTGAAACCTAGAACATCTTGGTAAGACACGCGAAACATTTATAAATATGAGTTTACCACACGTTTATGTTTTCTGGTTGGAGTTCCTGTCTTTGTACTCGTCATTTTAAACACTTCCTGGAACAATAAATGCCTTGATTAGAATAGACGATATTGGAAACAGCACCATCTTGACAGAGTACAATAAAAAAAAGAACATGCAAACAAGTCATCAATCGACTGTAAATTTACTGGATTCAAACGTTAACTGCAAGCTCGCATTGACCCTGTTTATTAGTTTAAAAAATCGCCAAGGGAATTATTGTAACCCAGAATTTTTCTAGTGGACAGTTTTACCCGCCATTTAAAAACACAACTGTGTCTAGAGCAAAAAACGTTCATCACTCCGAGAGCATTGATCTAAAAAATACCACGTATTTGCACCCAAACACTATTTCCGCAGGTGACTACCATGTGGCGCTGCTGGCGTTGGCTACAGGTTACCATTATCATTGTTTACATGATTTGAAATTCTACAAAGAGGTCATTCCTTACGAGTGTGTTTATGCGTTACTTAGATTCCTAGTGGTATCGGGATTTGATTAGGGTAGAAGGGAGACTTGGGCAAAATAGGAAGCGTTCAACCGAAGAAGGATCCCCATTCGGAAATGTTGACCGGAGGGCATTGGGAAGCAATGCCTTTCTTGCTCAATGGTGAGGTCGCATGACAATGGCTTCCGTGGGGCGCAAAGGGCATGAGCTACATGTTGCATTTACCTCTGTTCATTAAGTTGGGAATTCTTCAGAAACACTACTCCTTACGAGAATATTTTTAATTCTGACCCATACAATTAGTCTCTATCACATACAACTCCAAGTGTGTCATAATTTCATTAAGGACATAAAGTAATACTGCGCGAAATACGACATAGAAGACGTTTATCGAGCCTCCCCCAAACACAAATCGTGGACGGAGAATATTGGAAAGCAACGTCTGCTTTCCTCCGCAAAGACGCCGACCAAAGATTCGGCCTGCCGGGGGTTGCGTTGGAAGGCTCAAACCGTTATCTACGTACTTCCCTTTGTGACCGTTCATTAGTTCATAACTTGTTCAGATGGGCTACTTGTAACGAGAGTATTTTTTTGTGGTGATACCTTTCCGTCAGTTGTAAACCGAGAGGCATTGTGATTTGAATCACGGTGCAGGGACCGCGGACATTTATGACCTTGCAATCGTACGTGGAAGACAAATTTGGTGTTGGGACGCGGCCTTCGCCTCGCCGCGCAATCGCACGCCCAATGAGCGCGCGTGCCGGTGGCTGCGCGGGGCGCTGATGGCGTTAGTCGCTGCGCCCACGCCCCGCTCGCTCTCTGCCGCCTTAAGTAATCCCATTTCCCGCGCAGCGGAGGCGCGCGCAAATTCATTTCCCGTCACTGGCGCCGGCGCTCGCGCGCGCCGTGCGGGGGCGGGCGGGGGCGGGTAGTGGGCGGACGGTGGAGTGGGAGTGGACGGACGGAGGAGTGGGAGTGGGCGGAAGAGAGCGGAGGAGGGGGAGTGAGCGGAAGGGAGGCGGAGGATGGGAGCGGGCGGGCGAGCATACGGACGAACAGGCAGGCGGAAAGGTAGGCAGATGGGTGGACGGGCTGATGGGCGGACGGGCGCTCGGGTAGTCGGGTGAGCGGGCGGACGGGCAGTCGGGTGGGCGGACAGGCAAATTAGAGAACGGGCAGACGGGAGGGCAGGCAGATGGGCAGATGAGCGAACGGGTGGTCGGACGGAAGGGCGAACAGGGGGAGCGCGAACGGAATGGCGGACGGGCGAAAGTCCGGGCGGGCGGAAGGGGGACGGGCGGGCGGGTGGAAGGGTGGCCGGGCGGAAGGGCGGACGGGCGGAAGGGTGGACGGACGGAAGGGTGGACGGACGGAAGGGTGGACGGACGGAAGGGTGGACGGACGGAAGGGTGGACGGACGGAAGGGTGGACGGACGGAAGGGTGGACGGACGGAAGGGTGGACGGGCGGAAGGGTGGACGGGCGGAAGGGTGGACGGGCGGAAGGGTGGACGGACGGAAGGGCGGCCGGGTGGAAGGGTGGACGGACGGAAGGGCGGACGGGCGGGCGGGCGGAAGGGTGGCCGGGCGGAAAGGGTGGACGGGCGGCTGGTGGACGGGCGGAAGGATGGGCGGGTGGAAGGGTGGCCGGGCGGAAGGGTGGCCGGGCGGAAGGGTGGCCGGGCGGAAGGGTGGACAGGCGGAAGGGTGGACAGGCGGAAGGGTGGACGGGCAGAAGGGTGGACGGACGGAAGGGCGGACGGACGGAAGGGTGGACGGACGGAAGGGTGGACGGACGGAAGGGTGGACGGACGGAAGGGTGGACGGACGGAAGGGTGGGCGGACGGAAGGGTGGACGGACGGAAGGGTGGGCGGACGGAAGGATTGACGGATGGAAGGGTGGACGGACGGAAGGGTGGACGGACGGAAGGGTGGACGGGCGGAAGGGTGGACGGGCGGAAGGGTGGACGGGCGGAAGGGTGGACGGACGGAAGGGCGGACGGGCGGGCGGGCGGAAGGGTGGCCGGGCGGAAGGGTGGACGGGCGGCTGGTGGACGGGCGGAAGGATGGACGGGTGGAAAGGTGGCCGGGCGGAAGGGAGGCCGGGCGGAAGGGTGGCCGGGCGGAAGGGTGGCCGGGCGGAAGGGTGGCCGGGCGGAAGGGTGGACAGGCGGAAGGGTGGACAGGCGGAAGGGTGGACGGGCGGAAGGGTGGACGGACGGAAGGGTGAACGGGCGGAAGGGTGGAAGGACGGAAGGGCGGACGGACGGAAGGGTGGACGGACGGAAGGGTGGACGGACGGAAGGGTGGACGGACGGAAGGGTGGACGGACGGAAGGGTGAACGGGCGGAAGGGTGGACGGACGGAAGGGCGGACGGACGGAAGGGTGGACGGACGGAAGGGTGGACGGACGGAAGGGTGGACGGACGGAAGGGTGGACGGACGGAAGGGTGGACGGACGGAAGGATGGACGGACGGAAGGGTGGACGGACGGAAGGGTGGACGGGCGGAAGGGTGGACGGGCGGAAGGGTGGACGGGCGGAAGGGTGGACGGACGGAAGGGCGGACGGGCGGAAGGGTGGACGGACGGAAGGGCGGACGGGCGGGCGGGCAGAAGGGTGGCCGGGCGGAAGGGTGGACGGGCGGCTGGTGGACGGGCGGAAGGATGGATGGGCGGAAGGGTGGCCGGGCGGAAGGGTGGCCGGGCGGAAGGGTGGCCGGTCGGAAGGGTGGACAGGCGGAAGGGTGGACAGGCGGAAGGGTGGACGGGCGGAAGGGTGGACGGTCGGAAGGGCGGACGGGCGGAAGGGCGGACGGGCAGAAGGGCGGACTGGCTGGTAGAGGGTCGAGACGGCGGGTAGAGACAGAAGAGGCGGCGAGCTGGCGGCTGACGTGCGTGGACAGATGGGGAAGGGCAGCAGTTGATGAGCCATTTGGAGGATTGGCAGCCGGAGGTGGTTTCAGCCGTCAATGGTTGGATGGTTTGCGGAGGCGGGTTAATGAGGTGGATGGGCTTGTCAAGTCTATTGGAGATGGTGGTGGGTCGCGTGTGTGGGCGTTGCATATAGCATTGGTCCGGCGGACGACTATCGTTGGTGGGTGGTTACTGATAACGTGTGGTTCGTGGTTGACGGTGGGTAGAGGTGTGCCTGAGGCAGCTGTCGGGTGGTGGGCAGGGGGGGGTGTCCAGCGAGTGCGGCAAGAGGGAGTGGGCGCCTGGTCAGGGGCGGACGGTTCACACGGAGGGAGGTTAGAGGGGTGTGGTGGTTGACGTGGGTGGGAAGTAGGTGGGAGTGGATTGCCGGCTGAGGGAGGACATCCAGGTGGGAGAGCGGTTGGAGGCATCTGGTGGTTGGCTGAGGCGGAAGTGGTCAGCAGCGTTGTGTGGGCAGTAGGCGGGGCGGGCGGCAGGCTGGAAGCGAAAGGCTCACGAGGAGCGGTGGGCGGCGACTTCTGCTGGCAATGCAGTTAGTTGGTTGGGGTGAGAAGTGGTGCACGCGTGGGGTTGACGGAACTGGCTGCCGATGAGGACCGGCGAATCGCGTTCGTGGGTGGTTGTAGGCGGCTGCAGTCTGGAGTTGGGTGGGAAGTTGGCAGTCCAGTTGGTTGAGTGGACGCAGAGTGATAGTCTTGTAAGTGTGAGTGGTTGCTGGGTGGATTGTCGTGAGAAGGGCAGGCCATCAGGTCACGGGCAGGACGGACTGTTGAGTAACGAGACGTGTGGCAATCGAGTACGTCGGAGGTGAAGCGATGTGTGAGTGAAATGTAGTTGGTATATAAAGAATGATTAGGAATATACGCAGATGTGCAGGCAATGAACAGACGATGGCGTTTGTGGCAGTGCTGGTAATTGTGAGGATTGGTGTGTGGGTAGGTGCTTTAGGCAAGGAGATAATAGCAGTAATGAGTATGGAAGGGCAAATGCAAGAGGGTGGGTCTGCCGGATGAAAGTTGATCAAACAAGCGGCCCTATAAGGGTTTGTTTTAAATGGAATAATAAGAAAGCAAAAATGAAGTAAACGACAGTACAAGGTGATGAGAGTCTAAAGGCGAAAGAAAAGGTGAGCACGGGGCTTTAGGCACTAGTATGTGGAGGACGAATGTGTTCAAAGAACAGAGTGTGCGCAAGCAGTTTAAGAGTAGGTTGGAGTAAACCCGTTTAGCGGACACTCAAATGGAAAGATAAGCTAATAAGAAAGATTAAATTCTTGAATTCTAAGGTAGGCAAATCAGTAGAGAGTTGACAGAAAATATTTGAGAAGAAACACATAGTGGTTTTGGAAGGTTACAAAAATTTATTGAGGAAGTAATTTCTCGAAAAACATGAATATATAAGTACTTCTAAATACGTATACATTGGGAGTGGTAAGCTGATTTTGCCACTCCCTCCGAGAAAACTACTGAACCAGTCAACGATTTTAGTGTCAATTGAATGATCTTTTGGAGTTATTTGAGGTACAAAACTAGAAATTCTCCTTAACTTGCAAACTGCTTTGAAGCAAAATACAGAATTGTTTCAAGCCCCCAATCAGGCAAGTCGTTTTCTGGCTTCCAAACAGCAGGTAGCTGAGCCATCGAAAGCTGTTCTTTCAATAAATAATAATGTTACCCAAGAGAACGTCTCTATTTTCTTTTTCTTTTCAGACAAAAGAGTTTCTGTTACTTTTACATTACAATTGTTTTATTTATTTATTTATTTTGTATCACACTTGTGTGTACAAAATAATGTTTGCGTAACTTCAAGCGCGAACCGTCATCTGCGAATTCCTCAGCTGCATTGGCGTTGCGTCTGGCGCAAGGGTGTGTCTCCTGCGCTCTCGGAGGAAGCCTGGAAGACAAACGAGGATGCTAATCGATCACAGGTGAGCTGGAGGGATGCCAACAGCCTCCTGGGCGAGCGCGGCGACAGCAGAGAAATATGGGAAGAGCGTAAACGTCTTGTAAGAGAAGAATTACATGTGGATAAAGTGGGACTTGGCGCCTCGCAGAGGAAATCTATCAACAGCGCGCGGCGCAAATCAGCAATCAGAGAATGAGATTAAATGGAGCAATTTGTTGGCAGCATATTTCAGAATTTAAACTCTAAATCTAAAAAGAAAATATAGTTTTTTTAGTTTTAAGAAATGCATCGTCTTCTCTTTTGTGGCAATTCTTTATGTCTTATACTTTCTTACTAAAGATATTATTGTAGAAATAAAATAATTAGAACATAATACAATATAATTAATTTCTTTTGGGGGATATAGTATATAATTTTATATAATATATTTCACTCCCTATACTGCGATTTATTTCACAGTGATCGATGACATTAGGTTATTGTTATACTGCCTACCTTATAAAATTAATATTTTTAACAGCGGTGAGCATATTTCTGAGGCCACGAGCCACGTTGAGAAGGACGTTCCAAAGTTAATTAAAAATATTCATTTTATGCGGCTGGAGGTGTGACAATAACCTATTGCCATCGGCCACTATGGAAAAATAAAAGTGTGGAATGGGGTAATTTCGTTCTTTTATTGCATAACTTTACAAAACGTTACAGATTTTTATAAAATAACTTAAAAACTAGAAAATTCTTTTATGCCATGGTGAAAATGTGAACTGAGTCAAGAAACATTTTCAAATATAACGTGTAAATGAAGAATTATTTGATTAATATTAAAACAAAAGTTATTGAAACCACTACTGAAAATCAGTATTACCCCTGTTACACAAACCCAAACCCAAACACACACACACACACACACAGACGCGCACGAACACATCCATAGATGTGTGCAATGTATGTATATAACGTGTTTATTTCAATTTACTCATATAATTAAATATTCAGATAAATAATGAAATATAAATAATGAAACCACAGATATAGAAACGGTACGTATATCTGAATACATTTTTAATTCAATATATGAAAATCTTTTAAAAACCAGCAATTTTTTAAAGGATATTCAATTTCAGTAAAAAATAGTTTGTTGGTATTTTATTTTTTATAAATATTCATAATTTTCTATTTAAGGTGGCGTTTGATTTAAGTTGATATCACTCTCACATTTTTTTAAAATTATTTTCATATGAAGATCTCCTCTCCTTGGGCTTAGTTATTGGCTCCAATACTTTTGGATACTGTTACACAATGCAGCGCATAAATACTGAAAGGCTCAGACATGCAGTAAGTAAATTAAAAACTTAATGCTGTGAAGCTAAAGAATTTAAAAAAGTCTCAAAATGTTTATTCCGATAAGGCATATTATTGAGCTCATGTGTTCGGATGGTTGCATCTTTAAAGCGCATTTCCCGAAAGATACTTTTGATACTAAATTATCCATTTCACAGCTTAAATCTGTAGTAGGAAACTGAAATTTTCAGGAGGTGTTAATAAAGGTCTCCTACATTTACTGAAGCAGTGTTTTTTTCTGATTATCTTAGTATTATTCATTCTGCTAAACTTTATTTCCTAGAAAACGCAATAAAAATGCATTATGATAAAATATTTGTATCTACAAAAATAGTACACATTTTTCAATAAACGTTGCTTGAGTGTTATTGTGAGTGATATATATCCGCAACCTGTTAAAAACTCCGTATCTGTAACCCTAGAATTAATAGCTTTAATAGAATTTGAATATAACATTTAACATTGCCAGGATCTGGGAATTCTGTCTCCCCTAACGTATCTCCTGGATATACTACGTTCCCGATATTGTTTCATTCCTGAACGCGCCCGACGTCACTTACTTTTTCTTTGAAGTCTGAACAAATCGCAGAAACAAATAGAAACGTCGTAAGCGGCAACCAGAGAGACGGCAAGAACTCGTAGTTGAGCCGGCTTTCGCGCAAAGTCCTGTAAGTTGGGCGAGGCGGGGTTGGGAGGGTTGGAGCGAGGTGGGGCGTGGAAATCAAAGATGGTGAACGCATGTTTGACGGAAGGGCGCGGAACGACGTATTCTGCCCCCACGTCCAGGACTTTAGGGCAGCGCCCCCTGCCAAAAAAGTCTCTTACAGAGCTACAGCACCTTTTAAACATACATTATGGACTCGTTTCATTTGTGTAAATAGGTGTTGTGGTGCGTTATCGTTGGCATTTTTCATGAAATAATTATAAACGTTGTCATTGCCAACAATAGTATTTATTGCAAGAGCAGCTTTCGATGGCTTAGCCATCACAACTGATGATGATGGCTAAGCCATCGAAAGCTGCTCTTGCAGTAAATACTATTGTTGGCAATGACAACGTTTATAATTATTTCATTTGTGTAAGCCACCAGCGCAAGTTTGGAGGATAAACTAAAATTCATACTCCCGCATAAGCGAATAACCAACATTTTTTGAATGGAACGTATCTCGAACCCTCGTGTCGCCGTCCGTAGCTAATGCATGCCAATTAATGGAAGCACGAGGGAGAAGAAAGCATTGAGAGTTGGGTGGGGGAAGCTTATTGAGCCATGTGTATCGTTAGACACCGTCCGCATCTATTATCTCAACAAAGAACATCAACTATTTCGTCTGATTTCATAAATCACCGTTTTCTTTTCTTCATATATTAAGAATATATAGTTTATAGAGCACAGATATATTCCGTTATCAGTGTGAATGTTGGCTTAGAATTAAAATCCCGTTGCTTGAAATCAGTCGTATCGTAGAGACCCACAGGCCGCGCGTCTTAATTCACCTTGCAGCCCGACGCTGGCTCTCACTGGCGCGGCCGCGGCGCCGACGCCATGTCGGCTGCCATCGATCGACGCAAGTCTCCTCCCCAGCTCCTGTTCCCATCCTCTGTTCTTCCCATTTCTCGTTATTCTTTTCTTCAGCCTCCAGGTCTTGGTCCTCGCCCCAGTCCTTGCCCTCCACCGCTGACCTTTCTCATCCGCGTCTGCGACCTCAGACAGTTCCCTCTCTTCATTCTCGATCTCGTCCCCGCCCCCGTCCTTGCTTGGTCTTTGTTGTTTAATCCATCCGCATCTCCATACAAATTCCTACTCCTCCAAATACTCCTCAACAGCTTTCTTTTCCGTCCTCGGTAACCTCCCGCACTCCGTGCTCGTACTCGTCCCTGTCGTCGCCCCTGTCCTCGATCCTATTCCTATCTCCATCCCTGTCCCAGTTCTCGTCCTCGGCCTCATCCACATCGGTTCCGCAACCGTCATTTGGAGTCCGTCCCGCGCCCGCGCTCCCAAGCTGTTAGCGGTCTGTGGGCGCAGGCGGCGCGCCGTTACTCGCTTCTGCAGCGGAGGAAGCGCGCTCCGTTAAGAGGCGAGCGCCCTGCTCGTCACAGGGCGGAGCTCAGTTCTGCACATGGCGATACAAGAATAACGAGAACACACATATTCTTCCCTTTCTGATACCTTATATTATTTATTCTTTGCTTGCATCCTGAAACAATACTTCTCCGTACACTGCCTCGTCTTCCGGCAAGACTATTCATGCATTATTTTCCTATGATATTATGAAAAAATAAATAATGATTTCGATCAGAAGTTCCTAACGAGAGCGATATCGGCCTCCTGGAGGCCTATGAAATTTTGAAGGGGTCAAAGATGACCCGGGGTCGATTGGGGGTCAATAGCCGAATATGAACCGGCGATGGAAAGATATAATCAAGATCCCATTGATTACAAAAAATATTACTGAACGTTTTCTGATATAGTAAAGGAACAAAATTAATTATAATAAATTACAAATTTTCTCCTGTTCTTTCCGTTGTTCATCCTTAGGCATTAGGATGCTTAGAAAATTCAAGAAATTAAAACTAAGTAATCACAATAAAATTGTACGACCCAAGGAAGTACTCTCCGCAGTCTGAAATGGAGAGGGGTAAGGGCCAGCTCTTAGCAGCATGTTCAACATTTTGTAACCATTGCATTTCAGTGGAGATTAGAAATCCAAGTACGCCAAAATCGGAAGCATCTTCGATTATGGAAAAATGCAGATATTTACGAGAATATTGGAATATTATTTTTAAGCATTTATGTGCAATCCTTTGGGTCATTATTATGGGCTCTGTATTTTACTGAAAAAGCGTAAAGGGATCCATGAAGCAAACAATTTGTTTAAAAGCTGTCGAGGAAAGAAAAAAAAATGAAAATCCTGATTTAGATGGTTACGCGGAACATGCGTTCAGGTTATCTGAACTTTCAAGCCACAGTTACAAAATCCTTGGCTAATGAGCTGGTTGAATTCACAATCACGCACAAAGCAGTTGCTACATACCACGCACGCGTACTGAATCACCACTACCACCAACTCGGGAGGCAACTTTTCGACAATGAAGCAGCGCCCATTTCACCACAGCTATTATCCGCGCACCATTTCATGAGCCCTCATTTCTCCAGACGCGGGAGTAGTGGGGGGTTGGTTATTTCGACGACAGGGCTTTCATATGAAATATGTAGCTCATATTCAACACAAAATAGTTTCTGTTACATGGGAGCATGTCATGAGATTTATGGCATCCGATTTTGTCAACAATCTCCTTGCTATATTTTATCGTTAATTCAACTATCGATGGCAAAGGGAAGGAGGTAGGGATTCAACAACTCAAGAAATCTTACACGAACCCTTCCCTCGCTGCGCCCTCACAATCACTTCCACCTACTCGCACATACTTGACGGATACGTCCGCCGCTTTTGCCTCCGCCGGCTCCCACGTTCTCGCGCCAGCTTCCAAGAAGTGCTCTCCACCTCTTATGGCACTGCCACAGATCTCTCAGAAACCGACCTCACCCCTGCCACACTCGCATTTTATTTGTTTTTACGTTGGTAAGACGTTTTGAGCATTATTTTCCTACAGTATTGTGAAACGATACATGGTGATTTAAATGGTTCCATGGAATACATGAACGGTTTGTCTGAACCAATCAGTTCACAATTACAACATCCATGACTAATTAGCAGGACGAACCCACAATTTCGCGCTGATGCTACGGAACATCAGCGGAAGTGTAGTGCGAAAGAGAAGTAGAAAGAGAATTGAAGTGCAAGTGAAGTGAAGTGGAGTGCAGTGTATTTAAAAAGTGTATTTATTAGTTAAAATATCTGTGCAGGACAGAATAAAATGCAGAGTTAATGATATTATTGTTTTTATTGTCTTTATTGACATATTATTATTATTATTATTATTATTATTATTATTATTATTATTATTATTTAGTATTAGTATTATTATTGTCTTAAATAATTTAAAACTACATTGTATTAGTATTCCTAATTGTAATGTGTAAATTGTCGTGTGTTCAGCCACTAGGTTCTATAAACCTACCTTCAGAAATAATGAATCTATCTCTCTATCCAACACACGTGCGTAACTGAATCTCCACCAACTGCTCGAGAGGTAAATATTCCGTCAGCGACGTTTGCGCCCATCCCGCCGCAGCTACTCGCGCGCCCTCGCCATTCCGCACCCCTTTCACCCACGCCAGCTCAGTCGCCTCCCACCGCCACACCCCACGTTCCTGCGCCGGCTTCCTTATTCCCAGGCGCTTCCAAGAAGTGCCCTCCACGGCTTCGAAAGCCCTCGCTCCCGCCCCCGTCACCTCTTAACGTCACACCGTCGCCTGCGTCGCTACAATCCACCATTGCATCCGAACTAGTCATGAAAACATTGATGTTGCAAAATATCGATGGTCAAAATAAAAAAAGCAACATCGATAAAAAAAGCAACAACAAAATCCATCGACAAAAACCCATCGATGTTTTTAAACATCTATATTTTAAAATTGGTTTAGTAACCTATAACATTAAATTCACACGCAACAAAATTTATTTTACATTGGCTGTGCGTATTAATTTATAATTAAAATTTAAGTGAAAAGAAAGATATACAATGTCACTTCATGTGCTAAAAACAGGAAAAATGGAAGAAATTCTAGGCCAATAGGATCATCTCCAGCAAGGGAATATAGAACAAGCGGCTTTCGTTTCAATCGAATACCAACAGATATTGACATCATTATTGTTTCTTATTTAACTTGTACAAAATTGTAATTTCAGGCATCTTACATCCGCGAACAAAACATTTAAATCGTAAAAACAACCAACACAAAACATTGATGTTGAAAAAACATCGGTTTCAATTCATCGATGTTTAAAACATCGATTCTTTTATAATAACATCGATGTTTTGAAAACATCGACTTCGACGTCACATCGCTAATCCGAACCCGCCACCTCCCGATCAGTTTCTTACCCCAACCCCTCCCTCTTTCCCGCACTCTTCTGAGAAAGAGGAAATGCTTCGAAGAAGTGTTCACCCCAAGTATGATTCATGATGTTCCGAACCCGCCTGAAGCGTCATATCCGCATACACCTACACAATCACCTGAATGTTCGATTCCGTCTCCGTCACAGCTCTAAGCCAGCCAGTTTCCAACCACAGCCCCTCACGTGGCCGAACCTCGCATCGATACTACGAAGAAGAAGCACATGACTTTTGCGGCTCGCGCTTCCGCCTCCACCGTCGCATCCATCTCCCCGCCGCCGCCTCCTCCGACCGAGGGTCTGCCGTCTTTCCCGCCCAGTTACCAAATCCGCCCCTGGTTATACGCCCCGCTCGAAGTACGACCCCGCTCATGGGCCACCGACAGCACCTCCGCCGCCGACGCTTTCGCCTTGCACTCACCTACACCCGCTGTCCGCTTTCGTTTTGTTTCCAAGATACAGCTATCGCCCATGGCTCAGTGCGCCCTCCCACGCCATCATCGTCATTTCCCTACGCCTAATTTCAGCTCCCAAAAGCATTCGAAATGTCCGCCATTAATTACGACAACCATGCTCCGTCCACCATCACCGCTACCCACCAACTCCGTCCCCCTACACGCTTTTCTGTTTCAAATCCCACCACTAGCCTAGTTTCTCGCCTGCATCCAGACGCTTGGAAGAAGAGTTTGCCTAGTGTCTCGCCTGCATCCAGACGCTTGGAAGAAGTGTTTGCCTAGTTCCTCGCCTGCATCCAGACGCTTGGAAGAAGAGTTTGCCTAGTTTCTCGCCTGCATCCAGACGCTTGGAAGAAGAGTTTACCTAGTTTCTCGCCTGCATCCAGACGCTTGGAAGAAGAGTTTGTCTAGTTTCTCGCCTGCATCAAGACGCTTGGAAGAAGAGTTTGCCTAGTTTCTCGCCTGCATCCAGACGCTTGGAAGAAGAGTTTGCCTAGTTACGCGCTCGAATCGCTCTTGCTTCTAAGAAAACATGGCCACCGCCCATGACTCAGCGCGCCTTCCCCCACCGCTCTCCACTTCTCCCTTCGCACACTTCCCCACTCCTTCCGCCGTCCGTTTCCAGCTCGCTTCCCACGTTCCTCTACCCGAAACTCATTTACAGAGCGTTCGAGGAAGTCAATCATCGCTTAGGACGACCACAGCCACCGCCCTTGCCATCTCCATCCCGTCCCTCTTCCACCCTTCCAGACTCTAATCCCTTCCTTTCCCTAGTTCCTCGCCTGAATTCCTCTTGCAGACGCTTGGAGAAAGAGTCTGCCTAGTTCTGCGTCTCGATCACATTTGCTACGAAAAGCACACCGCCACCGCACATGACTCAACGGTCGCATCTCCACAAACACTGCCATCTCACTGTTCCTTTCGCCCTCCGTCCCCGATCCCATCCCTTCCGCCTCCTATTTTCAGGTCCACCCTTCGCCTCTACACAAGTTCTCACGCCCACAACTCATTCACAGATTTCTCGAGGACGAGTAAGAAATCGCTTACGTCAACAACGCTCAAACCTCCACCACCATTCACTACCTCTACCCCGTCCCCTAGAATCGAATAGTTACCAGCACGTTCATTTCGAAAACGACACCACCATTGCTCTTGTCCCAACGCTCTCACCCATCATCTAGCTTTCGATTTCTCCCATTCCGTCGCCCGTTTCCAGCTCCATCCTCACCCTCTACTCACGTCTCCGTGCCCACAGGTCATTCGAGGAAGATTCAGCCATCGCTTACGATAAAAACGCTCCAACCTCCATCCACACCATCATCCACACTACCTCCACCCCGCCCCCTAGTATCCTTCCAGGTCCTAATCCCATCCATGTCCTAGTTCTTCACCGGCATGTATTCTCCTGGACGAATAGTCCGCCTAGTTACGAGTACGCAGCACATTCGCTTCCAAGAAAACATCACCGCCGCTCATGACTCAACGCTCTCACCCCCATCACCTTGCTTTTCATTTCTCCCTCCGCTCCGACTCCACCCCTTCTGTCACCCGTTTCCAGGTCCACCCACCCCCTCCACTCACGTCCCTCACGTCCACTCACGTCGCGCACACAACTCATTCACAGTCTTCGGGCAAGAGTCAGCCATCGCTTACGTCAACAATGCTCCAACCTCCACCACCATCCAATCTACCTCCACCCCCGTCCCCCTAGAATCCTTGCAGGTCCTCATGCCATCCATGCCCTAGTCCTTCACCTGCATGCAAGCTCCTGGACTAATAGTCCGCCTAGTTCCGCGTTCGCAGCACGTTCGCTTCCAAGAAGACATCACCACCGCTCGTGACTCAACGCTCTCACCCCCATCACCTCGCTTTTCATTTCTCCCTCCGTCCCCGACTCCACCCTCCCTCTCTACTCTCGTCCCCGTGCCCGCAACTCATTCGCAGGCGCTTCCGAGAAGAACGCGCTCCAAGGAGCTAGCGGCCCCACGCGCCATCGGGTGCGGTGGCGCGCCTCGACTGCGTGGGCGGCGCAAGAACGCCAGGCGGCGCTTCAATCGCACAGTGGCCGGCGCCGGAAACGTGGGCGCGCGAATGTTTACGGAGCGGCGAGTCACCAAACGAAAATTGAAAGTGAAATAGTATTTCCGGGAATTCGAGGGAGCGGTTAAATGATTTGCTGGGAAGAGAACACAACACGAAGTTTTTGTCAGTGGACGTTTATGTCCGGTTGGGAGGCTTTTTAATCCGTTGATGCGAAAATGGGGCCTTGGAGGCTCGGCGAGTTATTTGTTGTCCTGATTACGGTTTCTGGTGAAAGGGACGCCCCTGGGGATTACTCGTTTCGTACATTTTCCTTTAGCGATTAACAGTGCGCCGACAGGGATTTTATTTGTTTTCACCCATTTTTCCGCAAACCGGCCCAGCAGAGCCCGACCGAATAAACTCGCTTCTGAATATTTTGTAGGTTTCGATTATGCCTTAATTTGTGATTTTCGTTTTCGAGTAACTAGACGAAAATTTGTTATTTATTTGTTCGAATCTATATTTATTTGTTTTCATGTTTTCGGGGACCCAGTAAGTCCACAGGTCTTATCATTACATTCTCGTTACAAAAACTAGTACTAGTTAATACTAGTACAAAAACATAATTGTTACAATGAATTTCATTACATAACAATATATTATATTAATATGTTTATATATTATTTATTTTCGTTTTCGAGTAACTAAACGAAAATTTGTTATTTATTTGTTCGAATCGTTATTTATTTGTTTTCATGTTGTTTGGGGATTCAGTAAGTCCACAGGTCTTATCATTACATTCTCGTTACAAAAACTAGTACTAGTTAATACTAGTACAAAAAACATAATTGTTACAATGAATTTCATTACATAACAATATATTATATTAATATGTTTATATATTATTTATTATAGCACATATTTTGGTGGATATATTATAATAATATTATGAATAAAATATGGAATTTTAGAGACGTGCATTATTTCATCTCTATAAAACCTACGAGCACGCCGAGATTTCCAGGCCCCATTTGAGTGAACGTGTTCGGGGGTCGCTTGATGGATCAAGGGGATAAGGTGAGGTCGGGTCAGTTGCCGAGTGATCTCGTGTCGCTGTGAATCCCGCACCTCAGGTTTCGGCTTCGTGGAAAGCGTTCGCTTCTCATTGCGAAGCTCAGTGCTGGCAGCGTTTCAGGCGCGGTTACGCCCGTGCAGGTGGAAGGAATGAGTGGTTTCGGTTGGAAATGCTTCAGGACGCTTCGTTATTAAATTCAGGGGAACTGAGGAGCAGCACTGTACTGGAACCCGTCCACACAAAGCGCGTTGCTTGGTGATTACAATGATGTGAAATTAACACGCTAGGCCGTAGAGAGAGACAATAGTGAACCAGCTGTTGTAGACGACATTTGTCAAAACAAGTGAATCTCAGCGTATATCTATCCCCCACTCTGCCTCAAACCTTTATTTATTAACCCACGTTTATTGTTAACCATCTCATAATTCATTACATTTTGGCAGAAATATATATTATTTTTATATTATTATAGCTTCTATAATTAAATTATCCGTTTCAAATTTAAAAGACCGCGGCATTAGGCAATTCGAATGAATTTTGGTGACAATCCTGGATATGGTTTAGCCACCAGCGTTCTGCACGGATAATCAGGCGGCCGGGCGGACGAGCGGGCGGACGAGCGGGCGGACGAGCGGGCGGACGAGCGGGCGGACGAGCGGGCGGGCGGACGGGCGCACGAGAGGACGGGCTGACAGACTGTCGGACAGCATGACAGACGTTTTGCCATAAACCAATTTTTCGGTCTTAAGAACGTGAAAACCTGTATCTGACTGTATCACGTGTGACAACACAAACGCATATACAAACTCAATAGTTTGTCACCATTCTCGCGGATTATGCATTTTAAGTTTATATTAATCACCTTTCAAATTTTACAAACGTTAAATAATAATAGTGAGCTGCACGTGTTTAACATCGATTCACTGCTACTGCGTGTTTGTGAAAAGACCGATCGAACAAGTTCATTGCCTTTCACCATATACTTCGATGACTTTGAAGGTATTTATGAAAATCGAAGAAGTTTCGTTAAGCTGTTGGACAGCAGTAAGCCCACACACATTTTGATACTAATATTTGTATTTCAACGAAGTTCTAATGGTAATTTCATGCACATGAGTCATTCTTCTATTTGAAAAGTAGCTCTACACAATTATCTTTGTAACGTATATGATGAATGAAGTTCAGACGCAAGCAGTCTTTGTTTAAAAGTTTACTCAAACAAACGTGATAGTAACAAACAACCGTGGGTATTATGTGAACCAATCTTTGACTGTTACAAAGTATTAAAATGTATGGTGTTTCTTATGATGTACTTAAGTGTTTTACCCATAAACGTAATTTTGCCATTTATATATTTTAATTTAACTGTCAATATTTATATACTTCAAGTTTGCCGATGACCGAATCATGAATAATCAATTAATCAATGTAAATATTATTTAATATAGCTTTTTAAAATTTATTTATGGTATAAAATACAATCGATATGAACTCGCAAAAGTGAGTACTTTCGTCCGAAGAGTTGTGCCAAACGCTGTAGTTGTTTCGACGAAAGTCCCGCTCTCGTCCTAAGGCGGCGCTGGCGTCGTCGGGGGGTGGTGGGGGTGGAGGGGGGCAGCGTCGGCGGCGGAGCGCCTCGTACGGAAGCCACTGCTCCCCCCCACCCCTGCCTGCACCTCGCTGGCTTCCCGCGCGCGCCCCCACGGCGGGATTTTGACAGGTCGTATATCCGGGGTTGCGGCGGCGGCGGCGGCGGCGGAGGAGGGCGCGTCGTCTGGTGTAGCAGCGTCTAAACCGTTGCCGCCCGTCGACTTAACCGCTTGACGCGCAGACTTCGCTTCCAGCGCGCGCGCCGCCGACTCTGGCGCCCACGCACATTGGGGGGCAAGATCTCAAAAGGCGGGCCAAAATGTGAAAACTTTATCCCTATATAATGACACTTTGTATATAACGGTTTTGGGGCACGCCTTAAGATTCTAGTGTCAAAATTAAAAAGAAGAAAATGGCGGATCCTTAACGACGGACTAAGAATTTTAAAAAAAAGTCTAAAAATGTTTGAACCTTCATAAAAAATTGTAAACTGGTTTTTAGTGTTCGCTGATTCAGATTCCAATGTCAAGATTGAAAAAAACAATGGCTGATGCAATATATCCGGTTAAAAATAGAAAAAGTCTATAAACGTTTCTGCACCAAATGCAGTATAGCAGCTAAGAGCAGGTTAGCTTTTGACATTTCAATAGCTAAATAGTAGATAATGTTTTTACAAATTTCGTTGTGGAACTCTGTGGAATTTATAACTGTTATCCACTAAAAAAACAAGAAATTAATTATATCATTATATTTAATGCTAAAGTTATGATTATGTTAATGTTTAAGTTACGATTAAATAATTTTAACATCTTCTATTAAGTACTTGTAAGACATGTAAACATTGTTGTTACCATCACAATTTTCGGCCATTTTGAATGATGAAAATTGCTCAAAACCGGTAACAGCTCTTCACCGTACAGCCAAGTTTCCAATGATGCAGAACGTCACTGTGACGCCTAGGACATTTGCTAACTGCGAAATTAGACCCTCTGGGAACCAGTCTACCCAACTGCTTAATTAAAATTCCCTAAATGAAAGCTTTTTGTTTTCGAATTTTGGCCGCTGCCGAGCGTGCCTCCCAGCGCGAAGGCGGCGGTCACAGTGGGGCCGATTTTGGCCGAAATTTCGGACGGCCGATGCCGGACATTTGCGTCCAATGTGCCCGACTCGTTCTAACAAGTGCTAGTAAATGAAAATGAGCATATTGAACCCAAATTACCTCTCCCGACGACATTCGACAACATCTGCCGTCAGACGAAGGTCTGTTTCGTTTGATTTTATTGGTACCATTCGACTGAAATCAGCTGGAAAGCAAAGGCCATCTGTAATACCAAGACTAGCGGCAATACATGCACAATGTCGTTAGCGTGCTTTACAGAAATAGTTCAAAAAGGAACTGTGATGTTATGGGAATATTAGGATGATTTTGGGTGCAACATTGGTGTGTTTTCGGTTGAAATTTACCGGTAGGGATGCCGCAGCTCATCCACTGATGTCACTGCAGTCCCACAGACTGGGAGGTGCTACGTCTGAGTTCCGAAGATGGCAGGATTTTCGTCACCAGCTTGTCAGCTAGGTGGAATTCAGTCAGTTGTGTGAAAGAGAATTCTAGAGACCGGCTGCTCTGATCGGTAGTTTTTCGTGGTTTCTCCGATCGACACCAAGCGAATGCCGGTGCAGTACCCTAAAAAACGGGCCACGGACCGCGCACGATCTTCAATTTATCTTCCTTGCCCTATCTTCACCCCATTCTTATACCCTTACATTGGCGTGTACTACACTATCACATATGCCGGGAGATCGGTCGGGAGCTTAGAGCTTGTCCCGGCTGAGGCGGTGCCCCGCTGGTGGGAGATACCTCATAACCCCGCTTGCCAACGAGAGGCCGGCGCCGGATCTCGCCATACAGGGAGGGGGAAGACCACTGCCAACTCCCAAGCAATGCACATAAACTACACATACGAGATCATTGATCTCAGTAGTTCACGCGTCCGGAATCACTATCAATCAATCAATCAATCAGTTGAAATAATTCGGACGATTTCGCTCGCAGTTGTCCCATAGTGTGCGACTGGGCGCCTGCAAGACAATTGTCCGATATATTTCATCTGAAAAGCAGCGAAATGTTGCAACCAAAATCAGCCAAATATTCCCATAATTCCGCAGCTCATTGTTTGAAATATTCGCGAGAAGCATCTTCAAAACCATCAACTACATGCGTTGCAGATAATCTTGCTATTACAGATGGCCTTGACTCTCCAGTTGATTGCGGAGCGAATAAAATCAAACGAAGCAGATCTTTGACCGACAACCGATGTTTATGATCGTCGTCGTAGAAGGTCGTTAGGGTTCAATACGCCCATTTCCATTTACTAGCACGTGTTTGAACGAATCGGGCATATCGAACGCAAACGTCAACATCGGCCGACCGAAATTTTGACCAAAATCGGTTCCACTGTGATCGCCGCCTTTCTGACGTCGATCTGTGGTGGATACGAGGTGTAGTTGTAACATCCTCTGTTATGACGACAGTGATGTTTCACTCTTAGGGTAGTGCGCATCGCCTCCGAACAGAATATGGTCGCGTACCCACGTAATGCATTAGACACGTCAGCGTAAAGCGCTAACCGTCGCGCCGCCATTATTATCCGCGTGCACAGGTTATGAAGCATCCGAGGTTGAGAGTGTTATACGGGATTTCATGGAGGCAGTGATAGTGAATGTTACACTCTAGAACATCATGTAGTTCTGTGGACCTTCTTTTTGACATTATAATTTAAATATTGATAGATTCAACGAATTCTGGGCAATTACGACTATTTACAACGTAATAACTATGGGACAAATTTTGTATCTGAGCCGAAATCGAAGGAAATCTCTGCAGCCTCCGGCCATTCAAGAGATGTCTGTGTTTTTTAGATACCCAGCAGCTCGGGAAAAATATAAAAAATATCTACCACCTACTATGCTACTAATTAATACGACTAGTGCAGATGGTTTTTCATTTACTAATTTATTTTGTTTTAAAGACCTTTCAAAAGGTTTATTCCTTGCTCAAGTCATTGAGACGGAGTGGTATCTGATGATTAATGATGATGAGGCGAATGACAGCCGAGGAGCGATAGTTGGAGAGAATGTCAAGATTTCGTTCGTTCCTACAAATGATTCTATCCCTTCCTAGAAAAAATATAGTTAAATTGATATTAATAAATACTTTAAAGGGAGTAGGAAATCTGAAACCGGTGCTTGTGTTCCTTTGCAAGCTACACCTGTATCTCCATTCACTACAAACAGGGGCGGATCCAGAGACCATCTTAGGGAGACGAAATTCAAAATGTTTTGATCGAAGGTGTCATATTACAGATTTTGTAAAATGTCATAGGCTACAAACTAGCTTATGCTGATATACGATTTTATTCGTTTAAATGATTATCCGAAAATATTTTTGCTTGAACGTTTCGCAACATGTTAAATTTAATTGTTATTGAAAAATTTTAGGGGGAGGGGGATTTCCCTCATTTTACTCCCCGTAAATCCTCGTCTGCTCAAAGCATGTCAGTGAGGCCCAAGCAGAGACGTTTGCAGACGTTCTCTTTCCAACGGTCTGAATCACCTCCTCCATTCTCACTCTGCCGTCGATATCTTGTTGCCACCGTCACAGTACCCTTTCCATTTCCAGGCTCTTCCTCATGACTTCTCCACCACCCATTTTATTGCTTCACATCCACATGCAACATCACCCTCTTGCCGCTTTACCAACGCCATCCGTCAGTCATACGTCCCTGAACTCCCTCCATTGCCACCTTTTTATGCACAATCCTCCCAGTCACACCAACCTTTCCCCCAATTCTATCACGCTTCACTTTGACCTTTATTGATTCCAGGGGCGTGCGATGATTACTTTGTATACCCCAGCTGCTAGCGGCCAACCAGCTTCTCTCCACCACATCCCATTTTTTTGTTATCTGCGGTTAATTGTACCTGCTGGTGTTGGCCTACCATTTTTAATTGCCCGAACCTTCTGGTGAAACAATCTTATTGAAAATAGTCTCCTCAAAATATCATCAATTATAACCTCACTGGTAGACATACTACACAATTATTCCTGATAATTGTTAGACAAAAAATTTTTAGTACCCTGAAAAGTTACTACAAATCCTCACGAAATAACGAGTTAACACGCCAACACGTCGCAACACTACAATGGATCACCACTACGTAACGCACACCCCTGACATGCACCGATTCTCTAAGAAGAATACGCTGTGCTGTTCACAAATGCAGGGATTCTAGGGATCTGATCACATGAGAGTCAGAACTTCCATCCTCAGAAAAAATTATAAAATCAATACAGAACATTCTGGTTCACTTTCATTACATTCATAGAGTAATAAGTGCTCCATAATCATTTTATAAGTTATAAACTTCTCGATAAACGCTACGTTAATTTATATTATCAAAACATTCCATTTAAAGTAATTTTGCATTGTGATAGCACTGGCTTATGAGTAATCACGTTCGCAGACAGGACGAGCCTGGCGATGCCTAAGCTTGAAGCAGCGGGATGGGAAGAAACGACATCCGTCCGCAGCTAGCTGAGTTCAGTGCATATCGGCTGCGGCTTCTCTCCGATCGCCGCCTGCCTCTGGCTCAGTGACGTAGATGCGCGCGCAACACCCAGGCCCAGCGAAGATGTCAGAGCTGGGGTTCGTTAGAGCATTGTAGAAGCAGTGGGCAGACGCACAGATTTCAGTAGAGTGTAGAAGGGGTGCAATATTTTTGATCATGTGACATACTGTTCATTTGAATTTTAATTATCAGAATTCATCAAATTCTCATTTCCTCTTACTCCAGCAGTGCTGGGTTGCTGGGGTTGAATGCACGCCACTGATCGATTTCTTTCCGCTGTCATTAAAATCCTCACTGCTGATGGTATGAAGGTGATCCCGGCTGCGTCAGCAAATCACCAACGTCTTTTCTGCAGATCTCTGTAGGCACTACAATTGTGTATAACACTCAGTTGCACTAACGCCGCCTTCAATGTCGCACTACCTTTGCAAACACCTCTCTCCTTCCCTTTCCTGTATAACGGCTGCCAATACCACCCCTTCCTTCCAGATGCCTTCAGTCTCCGGTTTTCTCTCCAAAATTCATCAGAGATTAGACAGGAGGCGTCAGGCATCAACCAATAATACTGACGTGATATAAATTCCTTGTATGACTTCTTATACATTAACATAGTACAGACCAAAACCAAATTGAAATGATTGGATACAATTTCTCAAGAGAGGTAGAATAAGGTAAATTTTGTTGCGGTAACCGATCAAGAAAGCATTTTAATCGAAGTATTTTATATACAAATATACCAAAAAGTATTGACATTGTGTTAGTAGAAGAATAAGGAACAGCAAGTTGTTCGATATATATTGCTGTTGAAAAATCGGGATGTAACATTGATAGATTGCACTAATAGTGACGAATGTATATCTAGAGAGAGAGAGAGAGAGGAGAGAGAGAGGAGAGAGAGGAGAGAGAAGAGAGAAAAGAGAGAGAGGAGAGAGAAGAGAGAGAGGAGAGAGAAGAGAGAGAGAAAGAGAAGACAGAGAGAAGTTAGAGAGAAGAGATTAAGAAGAGAGAGAAAGAGAGAGAGAAGGAGAGAGATGGATTCAGTCGTTTTGCCTTCACTCCACTACCTTCCTCCTTCTTCATAATCTTCTCCTTCATCCTGGCATGCGCTGCCTCCGCCCCCCACACCGCAACCCTCCTCCCGCCACCCACCCCAACTGCAGCGCCGACACCTTCCGCCCTCCCCCACTTGAGCCTTGACTCCTCCCCCCCTCAGCCTCCGCCTCCGCCGCCGCTCCGATGCTCCGGAAACAAGTGACGCCGATGAGGTTTGGTGAAGGGCGGGCGGGCGCCGCCACCGCCGCCACCGCCAGCCAATAGCAAGAAAGATGGGGCTGGCGCGCGGCTGCCCTGGAAATACGGTTTGGCGAGACGTGTCTTGATGGAATGTGCGCGCAGAGCGCTGCACGTCTAGTGCTCCGGGGCGTTTCCTCGCGGACGAGCGGCTGTGCGCTCGGTCTACGGAGGCGTTCGGGGCAAAATGAAATAGAGAAGAAAACAGAAACTGAAAACGTAGTTTGTCACTCTGTCGTGTGTGACTTCTTTTATGAGCCGTCAAATGAAATATGGGAGAAGAAATGCTGTGCGAATATTGAATGATTATTTGGTGTGGAGTGAATATTGTAAATTTGGTGAAGGTACAAAATATTTTAGCATTTTTAGATAAGAATTTAAACAAAAATAAAATAAAATCGAGGATTATTAAACAGAAAGCGACTGAAGAATTGATAATGTTATTGAGCAAATTCGTAGATTTTGAACAGTTAATTTTTTTCTGTTTTCATATGCAAATATTTGAATTAGTTGATTAGTAGCCTTCTTTACCATAACGCCAGATTTTAATATTTGATATTTATGCATTTTGACAACGATGGCATCGATATCAATGATCAGTCGTGAAAGCCAATATTAAATTAATAATGTCGTCACAATACGTACTAATTTGTAACATGTTTCCTTCGCATGTTTTCTATTTATAATTAAATTCTAACCATTTAATAGAACATATTCTAAAAATACCTAAATTATTTTTCTAAATTAATATAGAATGTACATCGCGAAAGTGAACCGCGACCTATTTCTTGGGGATATAGAAATTCAATTATTCAACTAACTCATTCTTATATGCATTTGTAAATTGCACAGTACGACGGTTTCAATTCATGTCAGTTCCATTCAGGTCAATGGAAAAATCTGACACCTCGTGCCAAACTTACGTTGAGCCCGAACTGCTGAGCTGCACATGCTTTGTGGACTGTAAATGTTATCAATACTAGAGTTCGATATTGCTATTTTACTGCGCAAGATCTTTTGATTCCGAACAACTCAATATCAGATGTTCACAGCATTACATTTTCTCTCCACTCTCATTGCCGAACAGTAAATAAAAGTAGTAGCTACGCTTTCATGACACATCGCAGAATTCATCTCTTCGACGAATTAAAAATTCGACTCGCGCCAGCGATTCCACACGACGTCAAAGCTTGTTTGAAAAAATATTTTGCGACGCTGGTTAACGATTACGCACTTGGGTGAGTAATAGATGAAACATTCGCTACAAGTAAAATCGCAACCACGTTCGAACAGTTTTTTTTTACATTTTCATTCGTTGAAAATGCAGCTAGTGGAAAATTCTGGAGTTCGAAAAAAAGCGGATACAAGCAAACTTTCATAACACTTTTGTAGATGACCAGATGTCTCTATGGTTATTACATGTTCTGAAGAAATTAAATGCCACATGAAACCTTGACGAACACACGTCTTTGAGGTCAATCAAAGCTGTGCAACTGGTGCGCCTCAAAGCTATACCGGTGATTCACCGACGTTTCAAACTGGTAATGTCGGTCATTTAATGCCATGCCACTGGGTCATAATGTCTACTGAAATTGCAGTAATGGAAATCCACTATATTTGTGTACCACCTCGAGTACAAAAAGCAAACATGACAACGAATTTGAAAGATGATCAGATATCATTGTTTCAACACGCTCAAAATTAAAACAAAAGTCTTTGTAAGGCATATTAATGTGTACTATAGTAATTTAATATCCTTTTTTGAATTGAAGTTCCCCTCAGTCACTGAGGTCAGCATTGAGATCGAAGTCACATGGATTGAGAAGAAATGAAATTATCGAACTGAAATGGCCGCTCTTCTTAAACAGCAGCTGCCACTAACTTGAACTGCTGTACGTAGGTCTGATACAATAATTTATTCTCATTGTTTTCTAGTAATCATGTGGGTTATCAGACGCAAGTTCATTCAAAATTTTGACCTTAACTACCAGTTCTGTTGGGAATCAGTGTCGTCAAACAATATATATGAATTTAGTATGTAAGGACATCATGAAGTAAAGATGAAAAAGAAGTAAAGAACGCCTAAAAATATAAGAACAAAAAGGAATAATGAAGGGCAATGTTATGGGGGCAAGGAAATATAGCATGGACCGGGTAGAGAATGACGGAAGCCTACTAGTCAGAAAATGAAGAGCCACAAATCAGTGGTTTGGAGTAGGAAGTCCCAAATTTCCGAGGTTCCAAAGCTCTAGCCTCGAGCTAGGACAGGTGCTTGGAAAGAGGATAAGAAAAGAAAAGATTAAAAGCACTCACCACACAATGTAAATGGTGTTTTAAAAATTAAACTTGTTGATTCGCCGAACAAAGGTCACACAAACTAAACAGAGTGCGAGGGACCTGCTGAAGATGACGTGGTGGTCGGCAAACGCATAAAATGACACTGACTGACACACATACGGCGTATCTTATAGAGGACGCTCTGTAAATGATACATCGTATTTTCAACGTTTATATTCCCTGAAACATTAACCATATCATAGTAAGTTACCCATTAGCTCAACTGCAATCTCACTAAGCTTTTTGTCTTAATGCGTCTTTTTATTACACATGCGTAATGTGTAATACTAAAAAAAGTCTTCCGAAATTGTGATTACAGCATTGAAATGCAATTCTTCATATCAATTGTTGTCGACAATGGTAGAGCTTATCAATGTCTTTGACATGCACCAAAGAAAAACGTTGGGAATTCTAGCTGGGCAATGAACAGCGACAAGACGTCGTCAGCTTTTCGCCCGATTCATCAACGTGGAAGTTCATCATGCCAATGCCATTGCACAGGAAAACCATATTCTTGTACTAACATAATAAAGTAGTTACAACAGCCACAACTGTAACATATGGAGACATATCATAGCCGACACAGCAGGCTTTGTATGGCAAAAGCTGTTTTTTTAGTTCTGTTCATATATAACTTATTTCGTAATGTGAAATAGTGTCTGCAAAATATTTTTTAAAAACCCAATGCATCTTTTGTAATTTCCTGTATTTAAAGTTTAAATCGTTTTCGCATCCATGGAACACGCAAAGATTTTTTCCAACTCTGTAGCAAGGGCACAGGAGACACGAAAAACTAAAGGAGAGGATTCGAGAAGGGCAGAAGAAAAAAATCCACGGACAAACTGGTGAGATCGAACAAGTGCGCAGAGAAGTTGACAGCTGAGTAGATGCATGTTTGGATTGTACTAACGAAAAAACAACAAAAACTCCGAATTGAATAGATTTTATTTTGTCTTGACGAACTGAACAGTTGTAACTCAAAATTCAGTTATACAATTTAACCCTAGACTACAAAGGCGATCTGTACCAAGCGTTATTACAAAGGCTTAATCCGACAGACAACTCTGAGTAAAAATAAAGAAAAAAAAACATTTTTACAATGATACACTAAGTTTAATGAATTGAACATGTATGATATGGAGTTGCAAAACACATTTTTAAAATGTTTTGTGGAAATACATAAATGAACAGACAGTTGCTTGGTGTTGTCAACACGTCGCTTTTGAGAAGCTTCAGAAGTAATACCTCGTCATGCGACCTTCGTTATGACAGCCACCTTTCTATTATGATTGCTAAATGTTCAGAAGAAAACTTAAATGATACAAGACAATATATTCATTATTCAATTTGGTATTGACGATTCACTATATTAGGCAATATAGCGTCAAAAAATAGACGTAATTACAAAGGCGTAGTTTACTGAACGCCGCTTGTTGGTGAACACTGGAAATAGGCACGTGCACAAGTTTATGTGTATTTCATTGGCTAGTCACACAATGAAGCTACACTGTTTCAAAAATGATGAGTGGGGGGAAGGGAGTGGGGGAAGCTTTCATCACTAGTTGCGTGGTTTGACAGACGACGCTTTTGAAATCTAGGGTTAAATAAAAAAATGCATTCACAATCGGGTATCTGATATTTCTGATCACCCACTTCCGATAAAAATATGCAAAATTCATGTGGCCATGTCGCTGATTTTCGTCCGCGAGATTGAAAATATCTCACGTAAAATAATGATGTCACTACTGCTGGGAGGGTAAGGACGGAAAAGGGAGAGGGCAAGTCGATGTCGTGAGGTGGAAGGGAGAGGGGAGACAACACCCTGTTCGCGGTGCATCGCCCAACGCGGGGCAGCGAACCCCACGAATTACAGCTGTGGGCTCAGAAAACCTCTCCCCTCCTCCGCCCCCGCGAAGCGCGACTGAAACCCCTGCTGCAGCCCACCCCGCTCTCATTCTCCTTCCCTTCGCCTCCACACGCCGTGTCTGGCCCTGGGATTCCTCCTCTGGAAACTCATCGCTTCACCCTCCCTCCGTCTTCCTCTCCATCTTTCATCCCTTACACGTCCAAATACTTCCCTACATTCCCTTCCCGTCAAATCCCTACCCTTCTCTTATCTGTCCTTCCCTCTTCCTTCATTTGTCCTCTCCTTGTCCTTAGCCATATGTTAGCCTCACTTCACCGCCACATCTTTCATTAGCAATTTCTTTTCTCTCCCATCTGTCCTTCTCTCTATTTTCACCTCTGTCCGTCGAAACAATGTCCTTCCTTTCAGTTAAAAAATCTTCTCATCCATTATTCCTCCTCTCTGTTTATCTCGTCTCTCCACTCTTTTCCTCCCCTCTTGGTTCCTCATTTCATCTTTCCTCACCACTCCCCCTATCGTCATCTCTTCCCTCCTCCCCATCCTCACGCCACCGCACCGTGCGCTTGCCTCTGCGGCAAACAGAGCTCCATAAATATCGAGTGGGGGTCAAAAATTAATTCCAGCCTTTCTCCTGGCGACGTACGCTCGCCGGCTGGCGGCGAGGGAGGCGGGGGCGGGGGCGGGGGCGGCGGGCGTGAAGCCCGCAGCACTCCTGCTGATTACGCGACCCGCCGCGTCACCCCGCCCGCCCCCGCCCCCGTCCCGCCAGGCGGTCGCCCTGCCCGAATCCGCTGTCAGCCACGGAGCCCACGTCGGTTCACCCCGTCCGCCATTGCCTCTCCTACCCCCCCCCCCCCCCCGCCGCCCAGGCCCCGGCCAGCCGATCCCCGACTTATTAGGCCTGATGTAGCTGCGGCCTCAAATCTGCCCTTGGGAAGGGCCGGCCTGAAGAGAGCCTCCTCAAACTACACCTCAAGGCTGAGGGAAGTCTTGGGCGAAACATAAGAAAAATAGTAGTGCTACAACAGCACACACTCTCTCGCATGTTTTTTAACTTTTGCGATGTTCGAAATTTCAGATAGCAACGAAAATGAAAGATGGGCTATTCAATGAAGCTATACTTGTTCTATCAGCGAAAACGAATAGTCGTTTTCTGGCACGCGATTTCAATACTTTCTTTTCTTACGAAGTAAGCCGAAAAAGTAAAAATGATTTCCTGTCTTTCGAAAGTGTAACAACTAAATTGATTAGATTCCCCAAAATCGAGATTCATTTGTATTTGAAATTATTTGCAAATTATGAAAATTTATATGACAACATTAATTGCTGATAATATCGCAATTGATTCAAATGTTAAATCTGTAGCAAAAAATACGTAATTCATATGATCGATTTTTTGGAAGGGAACTATTGTATACTTCTAGAATGTGTAGTACTTCATGTACCTTTATTAACAGTAATTTCATCCATATAAAAAAAGTTCTAATTGCTAGTTTTTATGTCGCACTAAGTGACTTAAAGAATTTATAGTATATATTTCTTCTGGAAATGCGATAGAAGTAAGCCGAAAATATAGGGTGATGTATTATTTCTGGATAGAATTTTGGTTAGGTTGATTATCAAGAATTGAAATAGAGAAGGTTCAGACAGTAAAAAAACTGAAGAAGACCTCACTGCAGATTATTCGCATAAGCTGAAATATTAATATTTAGGTAAACATTTTATAATTACTTCGTATTTATAAAATGCACGGGGGTCTGTATAATAATTAATTGGCATGCACAGCCTTTGTATCATTTTATATTATTTAAGGTGTCATTCCATCTGAACTAAATGATTGTCAATAGTGGACAGATTTACTTTATTGATTATCTTACGTAAAAGTAAGTAGTAGTTTAGTTCAGTTTATTTCTCGCCATTATTATATTGCAGACATATATCATTTAATTACATCATTATAGCCATACATCATTCATTTATCTTAATGACTCATGCATTGCATTTTCAATCTACGTCAACATTTAATTACATTTTTTTTATATTTCCTAATGATAACTTCCAACTACTTAGGTCGCTCTCACCTATCCTCTCCCGCCTCCCATTTTCTCTTATCTCTCATCTTCCTCCTCTTACATTCCATCCTTTACTGAAACCTCTACTATTAAGTGTAGTAAGTAATTAACTCTTTCACAAAATTATCTAGTATCTATGTGTGAGAATGAAATAAAGTACCCAACTATTATTATAATCTACCAGCACATTCGAAATATACGAATAGTAAGTCTCACATATTGTAATTACAGTATAATTACAATGATAGCTCTTAATCAGAGTAGATGCTATTAAAATTCATGCAATGTTCAAACAAAAAATTCACGTTTAACCTGAAGCCGCATAAATGAAAGTATGTTCACGCTAACTTTTCTTTTATTCCGCGACGTACAACCGATAACGAACTGTAGGGAAATCCCTTTTTTTCTGGGGTTGACTATCACAAATGAATCTATCCATTAAGCAGCTTACGAGGCTCGAGGGGATTTTTAGTGTTGCCCCACTATGCACATATTACTGTTTGCCGTGTTGGTGTACCGAACACACCCACTCGTATTCGTGTGCAATGTACGCCAAAACTAAAATCAATGTTTCAGGAAGATCGAAATATTGGTTCTTTTACCTTTCATAAAGTCCTGGTACGGGTCATTTCTAGAAACAAATATTTTCTTTCTCCTTATGACTACAAGTCATAATAAGCAGTATTCAAAATTAAATTACAACCGATAATTCTGATAGCAACTCATTAATTGTCTTCTACTTTTACAAGAAAAAAATATTTATTTTTACTATCGACTGCAAACTTCGGAGAAATAGCGAGTTTCACATCTGCAAATAAGAGCATTGCTGAATTAAAGGGAGATAGCGCTATTGAAATCTCTGTGAAATTCACATCTCCCATCATTATCTTTCAAAATTGCGTTTGCCCATAAAAGCGCGTTTGCACACAATATTCATGTATCAAACTGAATCTCATTACGTGAGACTATGCTGCATTGATTTTAGTAATTAATTGTAGAATGTTACGAAACTTAATTTACGGTTTAGGACTAGGAATACATAGTTATGAATTATAATCCATATTATTGCTAGGTTTAAACGCTGCTAGGTTTAAACGTTGCATAATGATATTTTTTTTACTTTCTTACTACTGCTTAGAAAGTAAAGAGAAAGTGTTGTAAAGCTTCGGGGGAAAACGGTGAATTTTCGATAGAAAAATTCTTATTGCCGGGCCCTGTTAACGAAATATGATAACTATTTTCTATATATAACGAATTACTTCCTCTAACTCGTGTATCAGAATTGATAATTTTTGGGTCCTTAATACCGAAAAATCAATTAACGCGAAAACGTTCCTCTGTCCGTCTGCCTGTGGCCAAGGCCATGCGTCTTTTCACCAAATTGGATATTCCCCGAAAGATCTGGTTAATGTCGCGCTCCCGTGAATTTGAAACTGAAAGTTTAATTTTGAGGGATACTTTACATGAAGTCCCTGAGACATTTTCAAAACAATGCTACCAATTTTTTAAATAATGTTTGACATCGGATAATGGACGCTTAAGAGAATGGTACAAATCTAATTATCGCTAAAATTCTTGAATTTTCGAAAATTGCAAACTTTCATATTTTGTCGGTCTTCATACAACTGAAATATTGAAGATGGAGATTTTTAATTTTCTATATACGTACGTATATACGGAGTAACGCACACTCAGACACTATTTTCTCAAAAACGGCTTTAAATTTTTTCTTGAAAGTTTTCCAACAGACCGTGCTAATTGCATTGTTTAAGATTACATGGAAATAATTTTGCTGTATTAATTTGTTTTTTCTAAAATTTCACAAATGTAATGTTTTTGAAATATCTCTCATTTCTTTAATATTCAGATTTCCTGCGATTTGTAAATACTATTACATTTGTGACTGGAAGCGTTTTAAATGACGTAATATAAAGTTTTTCGAAAACTCGAAACTTCAAATTTCGCATTCACAGTAATATTTAAACACCATTTCCTTAGAAAAGTCTCCAAATTTTTCAAGGAAAATTGCCATTTAGGACGAGGTTTTACTGTTATTTATTATTTTTAAAATAATATTTCTGTCTTACTATTAGAAAGCCGAAAAATTAAAAAAACTTTCAAAAAAATTTACTTTGGGCGGCGATAGATAGCAGGAGGCAAGAGTATGTGCAAGTCTATATAGCTAGCCGCGACCAATGAAAATAGAAAACTAATTCGGGAAAATCTGTGATATTCTGTTGCACCACTAGTTTTCTTAATGAAATATGTTTGTGGAAGAAATAAGTTTGAAATAAGGCCAAGTACAATTTTTCGAAAATTAATGTAGTTTTCATGAAATGTTTCGACAAATACAGCAATATTTAATTTTTTTCAAACTTTTTAAAAACTGCACCTATTTTTATTTTTAATTTTTTAAATTTTGACCGTGGATGGTGTAAAGGACGCTTAAGAGAATGATGCAAGTCTAATGTTCGTTGAATATTCTCATTTTTGGAAATTGCCGAAATTCAAACACATTTTCGGTGTATACGCGCCAAGTACATACATACATTATTGCCATACAATGCAACTATGAATGGTTGAGATATTAATTGTTGAACGGTGACATGATTGGAGAGATTTCTTATAACAATATTTTGTGAGAAGATACTTGCGGTCAACACATTAAATCAACAACAAAACAAAAAATTGAATCTTCTTAGCCTTTGTTTTAGCAATTCCCCCTTCATATTCCTTACTTCGATTTTTTCTGTTTTAAAACCTCGTATGTTTTCGAACGAAATTGTATTGAAAGACATGAGAAACATCAAAATATTCTAGTTAAGTCTTCAACACTCTCAATTTTCCTCCAAACTGAATTAAATTCCTAATATTACTTCACTCGATTAGGCCCATTTTCGTGATTAAATTCAAGTACACCATACAAGTAATCCCATTTAGGAAATTAATTTAGAGAGAAACCGTTTTCACGATGGAAATATTCATTTCAGCGTATTCATTAAGCACGGCTTCCTTGCTTAGTATTTATGAGCGGTAGTGTCTTCATAAATCTGAGGTCTTCGTGCGTCGCATACGCGCGTTCCTGGGCGTTCCTTAAGCCCCTCGCTTTAGGCGTCCCGCGCTCCGCTGCACACTGGTTCAAGATGAAGCAAGAAACAGAATAGGTACGAGGCGTTTTGGAAAAAAAAAGAACCCATTGAAATGTTCGTTTGAAAACATTTTTTTATATCAAAGAGCATTTATTAAACTATTTCTACATAGTTACATAATCATTTCCCAGGCATTTGCCTTAGCGGGAAACCATCTTTTCTACACCCTCTTTTTAGAAAGGGAGCGCAAGTGAAGTCAGTCACTGCTGAATACCGTTTTTTCACAATAATACAATCAGTAGGTACTTTTTACGTAGAAAAAGGTCATATTTTTTCTTTGATTATGTTGTATGTACCTAGACACTAGTTAAAACCCCAAGTTTCCGACTTCCTAGACCATGTGCTAACTCCGGGAGACCTGAAAAAACAGTTTCCTGACTTTTTTCGTTTGTCATTTATTACTCTTTAACCATAAGTTCTGTAGAAAAACGATTCAATCCTCTTTTTAAAGATGATAAAATTTCCTACAACGTGCGTATGAAAGATTTTTTTCGAGACCAATTACCAAACGAGCTACTGCTTTTCTAAAAACAGTTTTATTTCTCTAAAAAGTGCGAAAAAATACACATATGTGTATGTGGGTGCGCGACTGCTGCTACAATTAACACAAAGTATTGTCACAGAATTATTTCCACTTTCCGTGGGTGATAATTCATTGATCACCCTAGGAACGACAAACTCGCGTTGATGCCTTATTGTTGTAACCATGGACTAAACATAGGTTCATGGTTGTAACTTAGCGCGTTCCCCTTGTCAGTTGTCTCCATATAGCAACGAGGGCATCATGTTAAAAGACTGCGGGCTATGGCTGACAGTTGTCTTCTCTTAGCAAAGGAGTATTACAATGTATGTATGTGCTTGGCGCGACAACCCGTGAACGGGATCAGGCCTACCGGCGACATCCCCCTCTCGCGGCCATGGGTGAAAGGGTACGTGTGGTTAGCACGAAGGCATCCCCAAACCAAATTCCGGTCTTCTTAACGTGAGAAGTGACATCACTCAGCAACATATACTGGGACATGCACACTATACTCTTGACTCGACTGGGAATCGAACCCGGGGGCGCGTACTGGAAAGGGAGCACACTGACACACGAGCCAATATTACGATAGAATACATAAATAAACAAGCTGAATGATTTGCGAGGTCATGGAGACACGTTTGAAAGATTTTCAGATCCATGGAAGTTTGGGTTTATGCAAAAGTGTGAAGATTATACTAGGAAAATTAGCAGTAATAACTTGTAAGTGGTTAAGAAGTTGTAACGTATTTGAACTGACAGGCACAAGTCTTTAAATTCAACTGTTATTTTATTTTGTTATTGAGAAAGATCATTATTTCTCCAAGAAGAAGACGATTGAGACGGCACGCTCCCCATGCGCCTGCACACGCGCCGTGTCAGGGCCTCCACACGTGTCGTGACAGGGTCTCCGCGCTCCAGGCATCATCTACGATGTACCCCTCCCCAGACCCCAGGGGGAGCAGGCTTCCTTCATATTTACTGACCTTATCAGGCACACAATCACCACATCGGCTGACGAGGACGTCACCCAACGCAACGCGCGCCGGCGCATGAAAGGCTAATTCACCCGTCTTCCATAATTACTATTTCGCAAAATTGGAGCCTGATGTGACACTCGGAATATTCGTGGCAAAGAATATACTTTTAGTGGCATAAACAACAAAGTCGTTCACATCCATTTTTGTTGGAGAAAAACCAACAATAAAGTATTTATCATACTTTACATTTCAATATCAGTGTATGTTTTACGTCACAATTTCAGTATACTCAATTGTAATCAAATTAACTGTAACCGAGCTAAATTATTGTTGGTGTTTATGTAACTTAGATATTTAGAAGAATGTATTCAGACAATTGTACACACATTTATTTTCATAAAATCACGTCAGTACATATTACAAACGTTTTAACCATTAGAATTGGAGCCTATTTGAGGTGAGACAATAATTTAGAGGTAATATAATTAATATTTTTTTATAATACATCATAATTAGTTATTCTAATCTAGACATGCAGATGGCTTTCGACATAACACAGCGCTCATAAAATGACTGGAAGTCAATTATAATATTATTGGTCTGTTCTGCAACGATAAAATCTGTTAATACTGAAAGAAAACAAAAACCGAGGACTGACGATATGATGCAATCATATAAAACACAACTCTAACAGGAACAATCAGGATGGGCGACAGAAAGCTTACGAGCTTGCTATGAAACAAACTCAATTGCCCAAAATTGGAGAGTACCCGTAGATTGGGGTGCCCTCAGAATGAAACCGTGAGCGTTACGTAAAATGAGCTCCGTAAAGAAACATATTAGACCAGAAATGCGCGACTCCACAGATATGATCCGCATACAGTCAAAGAATATTTAGAGCATACCTAGAATGTAAACAAACATGATGGAAGGGAGGGACGGAGAAGGGAGAGAGCACAAGATTGAACTGGTACTACAAATGATTTTAACTAACTTGATGTATCATAAGAGGGAAGATTTTTAAAACTATTTGAATGTTTGAAGATAGATCTATTCTATAAATCTGTAGGTTTTTTTTCAAGAAGCCCTTTGTCATACTTCTCTGGTGTCAAAATCTTTAGCTCATCAACATAATTCCTTATTAGTATCGATTCTTCAGAAATAAAAGTTAAACAGAAAATCACAGAACCATATAATAAAAAAACCAAGAGGATATCACGCACATATCAGACAAATATAAAAAAAGATTACTATAAGATTGATTTCGATATCCAAACACAGATTCCGTATAGGCCATGAATAATTTCCAAAGGCCCCCTTTAAGGGACGCAAGTATCATCCAACGATTATTTCAGAAACATTACAACTTAAGCTTCAGCACAAATTGTGAAATTAATTTGTTGACTTCACAATTTACTTTTAGTGAGCGATAATATCCTGCCAAAGAAAAAGAAATGGATATTAATCATTAAACTATTTTGAAAAGTGAGATAAATTGAAATTACATGAACTAATTATGTACGTTTCTCTTTTTGATTTTTGTTTTTATAACTTATTTTTTAATCAACCTACATGTAAATATCCATTTATTCAATTGCGAGGAACCATGAAATATGATTAATAACTCTTTATCCTCTCTGTACACACTATTTTTTCATTTGGAACTCGCGTGGTTCAGAATAACACGCACTAAATTCAAACCACAAGTTCTGATGAAGACAATCAAATATTTTAAAATTGGACACGGTTATGAGTGATACAATTTTTGTAATTGCTCATGCATAAGGCATCCACCAAACTCGCAAACATACATTTCATAAGAGTCAGACATTTGCTTCCTCTAACGCGTGACTGCGCTTGAAGTCTTTAAAGTGTTCTGGTATTTGTGGCCAGAGCACAGTGAAAAAATGTTTGTCTCTTCTTGTGTTGCGTCTGTATCAACGGTGGCGAGCACTGGTAATGATCACTATTAGCAATAAGAATCTACCTTCTCAAAGATCGCAAAAAGGCCGGAGCAACTACACCGTTCTTTGTAACGACATATGCCAGAACGGAGGTCACCTACGGACGCATCATATCAATCAGCAACCAGCGTGAGCATACGTGAGTTTCTGAGAACGGAGCAACGGAAAAAGTGTGTTTATTATTTTTGCAAACACATTTTTTGCGTTATGACTGAGGTTTTTCCACAAACATTTTATTTATTCTTGTTTGCATGGTGCACACGGTGCTGTCTTTTGCAGCGGGTACGTCTTGACACGTCGGCCGCGGCAAACTGCCGACCAGACAAACTTGCTTTAACGTCGCTGGAAAATGAAATATTTCACATAATTTGGAGTTGATTTAAATGACAGTTTCTTACATAATTATTTAATATTATTTTTATTTTATTTTTATGCACCGAATATAATCAGTCAATCACTATATATCTATTTTGCCTTGTTTTATACAAAGCGGTTTGTACTGGGCGGCGCCTTTCAAATTGGCGCTCACGTGGCGGGGTCTGGTTGTGTCCAGATAGGCAACCCGTGGGACCGCGGGAGGCGGCGGGCGTCACCGGCGTGACGTAGCGCCTGGCGCGAAGGGCGGCGCCAGAGGCAATCGCGGTGTAATCCAGGGCTCGGCAACTCTCCATCAAAACCGGGGACAAAGCTCGAGGTTGCTACTATAGGAAGCGCTAGTGTCGCCGGGTGCAGCTGCAGGTTAGGCTCGCCAACTTTCCCACACACAAATTGGCTAATTTGTAAGAAATACGAAAAGTGTCTTCTAAATGTACAATTATTCATAATCTCTACTTGTAAGAAACCCCTAAAGAAAGCGCGAACGTAGACGTTATCTTTTGTAACATTATGGTCCTGCTTGCGACCCGCGAACTCATGCAGCAGTCACGCACGTTTAAAGTATCGTTGGCAGCAGTTCCTGTTTTAGTTCCTGTAAAGAAGGTGATGCAGAAGAGCGCGCCACCGTAATGGCCTCCACCACGTTATATGGGAGTTATAGGGCCCTGGTGCAATCAGTCTCTGCTTATATATAAAGCCATGATTAGGCCCATTATGGACTACGCCTGCCCAAGTTGGGGAATAGCGGCGCATGCGCACTTAAATAAGTTGCAAATAGTTCAAAATGCGTGCCTTCGTAGATACTGTGCGCGCCAATGTTTATTAGAATGGCAGATTTACACGCTGCATTAAAACTACCGCTCCTCGAAGAGCACTTTAAAAACTTAGCTAAAAATTTCTTTTCAAAAATAAATGCGTCAAATAATGACATAATAATAAATTTAACTCTGTACGAGCCGGATCCCACGGCTACGTACAAGCGCCCGAGAGATATGCTACAATAGGCGAGACGCCAATACTTGCATGAAAATTGCGGTGAACAACGCCAAAAGCGCGCCGAACGGCTATTGTCTTTCCTGACCATGTTTCTCTCTCTATTTTCAGATCAGCCATAGATGTCCGAAAGGATAGGGATGGCTCCACAGCAGGGAAGTGTGGCGGCATTGCACTACTGCGGCCACACGGAACTGCGCTGTAAAGCGACGAGCGGTGGTGCAATCAGTCAGGCAGTCTACGCCAGCCGGGAGGTGGTCGGGCGTCCGCCCGCAGAGTCCACCCGGCAGTCGCCTGCGCGGCGGGCGCGAGGCCCAGCGCGCGGCGTGCACCGGTGTGGCCCGCGGAGAGGCAGCCAATCCGAGCCGCAGCGAGAGACGACTCCGTGGGTGTGAGCGGGCTGGTCGCTTGCTCTGCAGGAGGCCAAACTGTGGGAGCCGTGGTCCGTGCGGGTGTAGCACAGACACACAGATGGCACATTCGCGCTACAAGCACTCTCAGTAGTGGGATTTGGACATTATTGAGTCAGTAGATTTCTAATGTAATGATTGTATTGGGCGAATAAAGATTGTTTAACTAAACAATAGCTTTTTTTCATGAAACATAACACAAAGTTTTATTAATAAAAAACTACGAGTTTTATGGAGTGTGGTGTTTCAATATCAGTAATTTAATAACTTTGTTTCATTGATATCTATGTAGAATAAGTTTAATTTAAATGTTTACTTTAAAAATTTTATAATTTTATCTTTTGGTTCACCTGGAGACTTTTACTAAACGATTGTGCACGAATCTACTAAACGAGTGTGATAATGCGTTTGTTAAGGTTATAATAAAAGAAGCATTGAATAACAATAGCAATATGCATTGCTTGATTGTCTTGAAAATACACAGGCAGCCTGATTCTGCACAAATACTATTGACAATAAGTAAGAAGGAATATTTGTGTAATTTTTATTTGTAAAGAAGAATTACTGCATGTAGCATATTTTCATTCTTGAACTCCAAGTAATAAACTTTCAGTAATGTAGTCTGGGGAAATATAATGAAATAATTTCAATCAATATTATAAGGTCTCCGAAAGCATTGTTTCTCTGTTTTTGTATTTGAAGACGATAAGTGCACCGCTTGGTCAGACGAGGAGTGCGAGATGGGAAAATATAAAACATGATAAAACATCGGTGTGGTCATGGTGGTTACGAAGAAAGTCAAGGCGAGAAGAGGGACTTCATAAAAGAGAGGCAAACATGGCCAAGAGCAACTGACGGTGCGAAGGTTGGGAAACGGATTGGGCGAGGGACAAGAGGCAGGACGTGGAGGACGGAAAGGAGGACAGGGAAGAGGAGGGTAGGCGTACGAATGTGAACATTTGAAGGAGAACAATTGGAGGATGAAGAAAGATTAAATTAAAGAAGGATGGAGATGAATATGCGGTAGGCAGGATGAGGATTGGAAGGAAGCGAGAAGCAAGGAGGATTTTGAGCAGGTCGAGAAACATTCCGAGGCCAACAGGGTGTAGGGTACCATGAAGAATAATGGAGAGAACGCCTGCGCGAAATATACAAAGACAAAAGATGCAGGACGAGGCAAAGGAATGAGAGGTAGAAAAGGAAAACGAGGAGTTAGGGAAGAGGAAGTTAGAAGCACAAGATGAGCATTTTAAGAAGGGCTAGAAGATGAGAAATGGTCGGAGGGGAAGAAGGGAGGGAGGCAACAATTGGGAGAAGGGCGAAGAAGATTTGGAGGAAGAGGACCGGAACAACGAGGAGCCCAGAGAGAAGAAGGACGCGTATGCGGAGGGCGGTGAGGAGAACGAGGGAGAGGGGAACAGGGAGGAGAGCACCGCAAGGGGTGGCAGGCGAGGGCTGGATCATTTCGCCGTCTGCCTCCGCTTGCGCTCCGCTCCGCACCGAGTCAGCCTGCGCTGCGAGGGCGGCGGGGCGGCGGGGCGGCCGGCTCTAATGGGGAATCGCGCCTCTGAGCCCGGGCCGCTCTGCGCTGGATCGGATCAAACGCAACCACCGCCGCCGCCCCGCCCACGCCAACGTTGGCGCAGAACGCCGCCGCTTGCCCGCTGACTGGCTGCTTCGACGCCCCCGGCTGCAAACCTACCGCCACCGCAGCTGCGCGCCTCTGCGCGTCGACTCGGGCGAAGGCGGCACCGGCAGAGGTGCTCCCAGGCGGAGCTCCAGCAAGATATTGAAGGGAGATCATTCTATAGGAGAGTAGGGCGTGAGGCCGAGAGGGTGTGAGGCCGAAAGGGCGTGAGGCCGAAAGGGCGTGAGGCCGAAAGGGCGTGAGGCCGAAAGGACGTGAGGCCGAAAGGGCGTGAGGCCGAAAGGGCGTGAGGCCGAAAGGGCGTGAGGCCGAAAGGGCGTGAGGCCGAAAGGGCGTGAGGCCGAAAGGGCGTGAGGCCGAAAGGGCGTGAGGCCGAAAGGGCGTGAGGCCGAAAGGGCGAGGGGCCGAAAGAGCGTGAGGAAAAGAGGACATGAAATCGGAAGGGCGTGAGGAAAAAAATGCGTAGGACGAAGGAGCGCTAGAAAAAGGATGCGAGGATGAAAGGGCATGAGGTCAAAAGAGCCTGAAGATGAAAGGATGCGAGGGAAAAAAAGATTGAGAACGAAAGATGCAGTGAATGGGCAAACAGGTATCCGAACGGAATGGCAACAGAACGAAAGGGCGAGGGGATGAAAGGGTGGGATGACAAAAAAAGGGAGAACGAAAAGATGTGTGAACGAAAGGGCTGGCGGACGAAAGGGTTGGGGCGAAAGGTCGGGAAGACGAAAGTACGTGAGGGCGAGTGGTGAGGGGAAATGGGGAGAGGAGAAGGTTGGGCGGAGCAACCTGGAAGCGGTTTAGCAGGGAGGCGATGCAATGGAAGACGGAGTACGTCAGTAGTTGATGGCGAGGAGATAAGAGTGGGAAACGAATTTCGTGTATTTGAGGATGTACTTGTACTCCTCGTATATACTTGATATTTGTACCCATTCCCAATGACAAGTTTTGGAACATCAGGATTCTGGTGACAAAAGGGCTTAGAAATATGCCAATCGAGAGAAAGGCGTGAGTAGAGAAGCAATGAGTGTTCAGGTGATGGTCAGAAGGCTGCCCTCTCAAAATGGGAAGTGGTTCACGTGATCACCAGTATATAGGGAGTTCCACCAACTATGAGCCACATAACTTGTAAACGGTCCCCGATATGGAAATGTAGTTTTCACTCAACAATGTGTAATCATGGGGCAAGAAAAATGCCGTAGAGATATTGTTCGAAATATTTTTAGTTTTCGAGAAATTTAATCATGTTTAATGTTTTTAATGAAACAAAGTATTTAACTCACTAGAAATAAATAGATCACAAATAGACAAATGCAATGATGTAACATATGTTAATGTTTTGATAGTATTTTGAGTATAAAATTATACTTTCCGTCGTGCGATTTTAAATTAAATATTCAAGATTTCCTGTAGCATTTGGGGAAGGTTGCATTCACGGCGCTGGCCTTTTAACGGGAGGGGAAGAGACCGCGGAGGTCACTTTCGCCAAAAGCGACAATTGCGACGGCAGCCACAGGAACAATTTTCACGTTTAATTTTAAATATCAGATCAAAAAGTATAATATTATTGCCAAAATACTACCAACATATTAACATATGTTACATCACTGCATTCGTCTATTTATGACCTATCTACTGCTAATGAGAAAAATATACGAATCCATTTAAAAAATCAAATGTGATTAACTTTGTCGATAACTAAACAAAATATTTCAAACAATGTCTCTAAACCATATCACTCGCCCCATGATTTCGCATTGCCGAGCGACAACTGTAAGTCGATATCGGGAACCGTTTAAAGGTTATGAGGTTGGCCCGTAGTTGGTGGGCCTTCTGTATATGCGCACGTGTACGCTGCCTGGCACTCCCCACGCCATTAGAACGCAAAAGCGCTCTCTCAGGAAGGAGAAAATGCGCTCTGCACGAGCGACCATCGGTGCACTTGGGTAGTGGATTACTTCACGAGGGACTGATTGTGAATGACACGTGGCAAAGCGCCGGTGTGGAGTGGCTGCTACAGCTTCATGCATATATTATAGTGGCATTTGGGGATGCTGATGAATAGGCGTATGGGCATGGGGAGACTGGGATGGTCTCTTAATCTCAGAGCTTGAAAATAATTGTGTTGTCAAGTAAATAAATTTGGGTTGATGAATGATCGTGTCTGTGAGAGCGATGCTTCCATGACGCCGCAGCGGCATAACGAAAAGGGTTGCGGTCGGGCGATCCGGCGGAGAGGCACGGCAGGTGGGGTTGGCCCGCGGTGCGCAGCTAAATTGTTAGTGAGGGGTGCGGTGAGGTGTGTGAGGCGTGACAGAAGACGAGTGCAATGGAATGCTACACTGAGCAGGTGGATGACAATTGGGTGGAGCGGCTGTGAATTAGAACACAGCAGTTAGAGAAGGCAGGCCGGAAGGTGGAGTGGCATAAAAATAATACGGGCTGCAGCGGAGACGGTGTCTTGGGGACGAAAGATGTCGACGCGGTTGGGAGCGATAAGGGCCGAGGAATTGTGAGGACTGAGGCAGGTGAAGCCGTCAGTGGAACGACAGTACAGAGGGCAGGGCGACTGGTGGGACGCGAGGCAGAATCAAGTAGCAGGTGGGATGGCAGGCGGGACGACAGCCAATGATGGAGGCGAAGAGAAAAAGGATTCGATTTTTCGGGCGGACGTGACGGTGGCTGGGCAAAACAGTGAAATAGGAGTGGTGAAAGGCAGGATGGAAATAGGATAACAGGAGATGCATGTGCCGGTGGAGCTTAAGGCATCCGTATGAACAACAAATGCGAGAAACAATGGGGACAGCCGAGATAAGGTGGTAACGTTCTGAGATATGGTACGAAACATAGACCCTAATGGAGAAAGACGCATGCTGGCAAGAGAGGTAAGGACACGGGTGCAAGATCGGGAAAGACCGGTGTCTATATGGAAGGCGGGAAATGACAAGGAAGTCGGCGGTGTGCAGGGTTTAGGGAAACCGTCCGAAAATTTGGATTCTGGCGAAGAAAAGCGGGGTCTGGCTATGAAAGGCGGGTGCGAGAGAGGTTAGAGTAGAAGGGTGAGGATATGCAGGGATGGACTGATTGGTTAACTAGTGATTCCGAGCGCGTCCACTACTAAGGCCATTAGTGCCGTAAGTGCAGTGGATGTTTTTAATGTGGGAGGTGGCGGAGATCTTATTCCCCACTGTATGGCGAGATCCGGAATCGAAAAACCGTCAATGTGCGAGGTTTTCCCCAGCTAGCTACCTCCTACCAGCGGGGAAACGCCCTAGCCGGGATAAGCCCTAACCTCCTGACTGGTCTCCCAACACGTGTGGTAGTGTAGTGCTTGCGAGTATGTGTGTGCAAGTAAGAGGTGAGGATAGGACAATATAGAACATATTCCTGGTGTTGATCGGAGAAACCACGGAAAACTACTGAACCGGACAGCCGGTCACTAGAATTCTCCTCGACGACAAACAGCGGTACAATTCGACCGAGCTATTTCTAGCCAGTGTTGAAAATCCTGCCACCGTGGGGACTCGAACCCGAGCACCGCTCGCTCACAGGCCCTGCAGTGACATTCATTGATGCCTGCATGGAGGGCCGTGGAAAGTGGCGTGGATGGGGAAAGGAGAGGATTTGAAGGGAAGGCAAAGGGTAGGGCGGGGACTGACGAGGCGGGTGCGGTATGGCACGCAGGGCTGCTGTACGGATGGACGTGCATTTGACTGGGCCAGAAGGGGCGAAGCGAGAAGGGGCGAAGCGAGAAGGGGTGAAGTGAGACAGGGCGAAGCGAGGCGGGGCGTGGCGGGGCGGGGCTAGAGGCGGGGCGAGAGGCGGGGCGAGAGGCGTGGCGAGAGGCGGGGCGAGAGGCGGGGCGAGAGGCGGGGCGAGAGGCGGGGCGAGAGGCGGGGCGAGAGGCGGGGCGAGAGGCGTGGCAAGAGGCGGGGCGAGAGGCGGGGCGAGAGGCGGGGCGAGAGGCGGGGCGAGGCAGAGCAACTCGTGCGGTAATGATGGCTAACCCCCGGGTAATTACGAGTGGCGCAGTCCCGAAACACCTGGGAGAGCCCGGGAATCAAATGGCCGGCGGGCGCGCACATGGCGAGAGGGCGGATGAACCCCGATGCCCACAGCGATGCGCCGCATTCGCTGCTGCTTTGTCCAGCGCCGGTGGAAGCGTGCATCGAGGATGCACTTCGGTCAAAAAAAAGTGTCTGTTCGCATGAGCACAGGGCAACGCACGTGGGCTTAAAATACGCGGATGGAAATGGAAATCTGTCACAGGTCGTCGTGGAATCCTAGTGTTTCCAGAATGCTTTTACCGAAAATGTGTTTTTGTCACATATTTTTTGCGCGAAAGAATGAATCTGGTATTTGGGCAATATTCAACTACGCCAAGCAAATAAAAAATTACAGATGGTAAAGAGTGTTTTATAGTTATTCTCTTTTCTGTCATATTTTCCATTTCCTTTTCTTCGAAAAGTTAAGATGTTATTATTAATCGAAAGTGCATAACAGAAAGAGAAAATACATTGAAATTCTGGAAGAATGAACAAAATATAAGTTTTTTTAGTAATCTATCAAAATCGATGTTACTTGCCGTGGAAAAATAGTGTCATTCACAATGTGCATTTAGTTATGAGTTTGAAACCGAGCACTGTCATCGAAAATGCGTGGCAATCACGATATTGATTTTCAAATACTTTCTCGTTTGCAAAGTCCACTACGCCCTGGTTACGTAATTGAAATAAATTGTTTTGGAGTGAAGAGCCCGTACGTCCGCCCGTAATTTTATGCAAATTAAATTTCCCTTTATAGCAATTTCATCTAGTTAGTGCGTACTCAAGACACATCCCCGACAGGAGAGCGGGCTCACAGCGGCACAGCGTGGAATGGAGCCCGCAACATGAATAGAGCATCCCAGAAATTAATGAGTTCGACTGCTTATTTGCTCCCTGACCCCAACTTAGCCCCGAGGGTGTGTTTGTAACTCAAACTAGAAACACGCCTTTCACGAAGCATTACCCGCTCAGACAAATTAGATAATTACCGCGTCTATACCAATGTTAACAGCAGCTGCTGCCGCAAGTTTCGAAAGCGAGCGTGGGTGTCCGCAGCCCAAGGGCCGTGGGTGGAAGCAGGGGCGGTGATGCAAAGGAGTAGGGACAATGGCAGGGTGAGTGGGAGGTGGAGAAGACGAAGGGATGACATGGGTTAGGGAGGATGCTGGATAAACGGACGGAGATAGCGGGGGTAGTAGTGTTGGAAGGGGGCGGTGGGATTGGATAGGGGCAGTAAGGTTGGAAGGGGATGGTGGGGATGGAAGGGGGATTGGAAGGGAGCGGTGGGGTTGGAAAGGCCTAGGGAGTTGGAAGGGGGCGGTGGGATTAGATAGGGGCGGTAGGTTAGGAAGGTGACGGTGGGGATGGAAGGGGACGGTGGGGTCGAAAGGGCCTAGGGAGTTGGAAGGGGGCGGTGGAGTTGGATGGGACGGTGGGGTAGGAACGGGGCGGTGGGGTTGGAAGGGGGCAATGGGATTGGAAGGGGGCGATGGGATCGGAAGAGGGCGTTGGTGTTGGAAGGGGCAGTAGGGTTGGAAGGGGCAGTAGGGTTGGATGGGGGCGGTGGAGTTGGATGGGGGCGTTGGGATTGGACGTTGGGCAGTGGGATGGGGTGTTGGAAGGGACCGGTCCAGATGCAGAAGAAAATGGGGTGTCGGGGATGGAGAGCAGGTAAGAGCGAGTGGTGAGGGGCAGGAGATCGGGCAGCCTTGTCTTCTGGGCGCGGCGAAGGCGTGGGCTCCGAGGCAGCGGTGGAGGCGGGTGCGGCGAGGGAGAGGGGTGCAGGCGGGGCGGCGGCAGTTGAGGACCAACTGCTCATTACTTCCCCGGGACCGCCCTTGAGCGCCCTGCGGCACAATACTTTCGGCGCAGAAGTCCCCCGGGCGCCGTGGGCGGTCCGGCGCAGCCTCGCCTTCCGCAGCGGACGCGTGCCGCAACTTGCTTCGCAAAGTGCGCGACAGACAGACGAAACCTCGGGGTGTGTGCTTGCTGGGAATTTACTTTTTTCTATTATTGAAAGTTATGATTGTCTATGCGTAGTGAAATCATGTCTCATTCATTTTCAGAGCCAATCGATCACACATCCTGGTTTGTCTCATCCCATTGACGGAAATGCTGCGACAAGCGTCAGAGTTAAGGAATGATGCACGCGGCCCTCCGAGGCAAGAAATGTGTCATAATAATAAGTTTTAAGAAAATTTTAGCTTAAATAAAATTAGTATTTTTAATATCATGAGTTATCTAAGTTGTTTCCTCATCATAACTGATAATTTAAAACTGTATTGCAAAAAAGTTGTAAAAAATTCTTTACTACACTGATTGAATATATTACTATATACTGTTATAAATAAATAACTCCATTTACTCTATATAAACTGTTATGACACATTTGAATAACATTTTAAACTAATATATGAATAATGGAATTATTTTATAATTAAAACTAAGTAATATGAAATACCAAATAATATACAAATTGCCTGTTAGAAAATGAAAGGAATAATTTATTTGTGGTCGTGAATTTCAGATGACTTATTTAAATTAGCAATAGTACTATTTTTTTGCGATGTGAAAAATATGTGGTCTTTTTTAATATAGCGTAAAGAATTAAAAAACGATCTTGGCTTATTAGATTGGCCCCATCCCTGCTCCCCCTGCATCCGCCATTCAGAAAACGTCTCCACGAGCCCCAGGTCGCCGTCGCCATGAGCAGGTACGCCTCCCCGAGCACAGGTTCCGTGAACTCCTCCGAACTAAGCGAATAGCCACAGCGGGCTCCCGGTCGGGGCACTTGGGGCGACTCCGGGCGTCGGGCGAACCGAAGCAGCTCATTAGGCGAGGGTTTTTGCGCGCGCGGGCGGGCGGGCGGGCGGGGCCGCCACCGTGCCACGGAGCGACCTGCAGCGGCGGGCGGCGCGGGGCGGCGCGGGGCGGCGCGGGGCGGGGCCTAATTGCCTTCCCGTGTCCCGCGTGCGTTCGATAGCAACCGGGCGACAGGGAGGGATGCGCCGCTCGGAGACGTGGGCGGGGCGGAGGCGGGGCGGGGGCGGGGAGAATGTGGGGTGATGGCGGAAGAGGCGGGGATGGTGGCGGGGCAGAAAGGGAAAGGTCGCGGGGACGGTGCTGAGATTGCGACGTGGTGATATGGGGGCGGCGGTGTTTGAGGGGGCGGGGCACAAGACAGGGCTGAGGGTGGGGCAGGGGGTGGGGCAGGGGGCGTGGCAGGAGGTGGGGCACTGGGCGGAGAAGGGGCGGGGCTGGTGCAGAGCAGTGACAGTGGGCGGGGCAGTGGGCGGGGCAGGTGGCGGGGCGGGGGGGGGCGGGGCGGGGGCGAGAGCGGGACAAGTCGTGGGCTCACGGCGGGGAAGGGGGTTCTGGGGTAATAGGAGGAACGGGGGTGCTGGAGCTGGCGGGCATGGGATGTAACCCAAAGAGACGGACTCGAGACAGGGAAACGTGGCGAGAGACGGTGCAGGGATTGCGACGTGGTGTTGTGGGGGGGGCAGAGTTTGATGTGGTGATGCTTGAAGACGAAGGGTTGGCGGGGAAGAGGAGGACAGGGTTCAGGGGGAGGACGGAATGGTGGGACATAAAGCGACGGTCTGGAGACGGTGAAGGCGGGGAGGGACGGGGCTGAGATTGCGAAGTTGTGGTGGTGGTAGTGAAGATGTTGTGGTGGTGGTAGTGAAGTAGTTTGATGTGGTGACGCGAGGCGTGGAAGAGACGGTGCTGCGCACAGAGGGCAAAATGGCGAATCTAGATGGAACTAGCCATTCATCTATTGATTTAAATGGTGTATGAGTATGGAATGGGATGTTAGCGTTGTGAAACTGATTCGTATTAAATATACTTCATTTTACCAATTAAGGTTTATCGTTAATAATAGATTCGTGTTTATTTTAAAAAATATAAATAAGACTTTAAAAGCATGATCATTTTATTATCAGTAACTGAATAATCAATAGTGAAATTAAAATGAAAAAGGAGTATCTAAAGCACATTCCAAAATATCACAACTTGAGACTGGTTCATTTAATTTTTCAAAATAATTGAGAATCAGAGTGTTCGGATCCGCATTCCGAGTAATCGGAACAAATTAATTTTCAGGCGTGTATAAAGATAATAAACACTTTAATGTACTTAACACTACCCCTGAAAATGGTAGTGTTCTCTTTTCTGACCTTTGATAGGTCTCTGAGAGCAGTGGGTCTGAAGTTACCCGAAGAAAATTGAGTAGACCTTCTAAGTTATTTATTCGGGATCATTTTCTATCATGACCCCATCCGTATATCACTCTTTATGTCTTGCTTCTTGAGCTTCCTCAGTTATTTGTCCAATAGGCAATATGGCTTGTTCAATAATTTTTGCACCATGAATAAAAACGTTGTGGGCGGAAGAAGGCATATAAAGCTATGGAAAATGTGTTGAAAATTGCTTTGGAGTACTTAAACATAATCTTTAAATGCTTTCGAGTCTATTGCAAAACCGGAAGATATTGTGCTCAGAATCGTTGTAAAACTACGAATAATATCTTCATCGATACCTTTAATATATTCTAGTAATATATCACAATTCCACCTCTTTGTCTCCGACCTAATATTAACATAATGCCGCTTTGTCGTGTTATTCTCTATCATAAACGCCAGAAACTTCGTGGACTGTAAATGGTGTTGTACAAGATCTTGGTCTCTTAAAAGCATTTTTTTTTAAATTTTGTATCTCTGGTAGAAATTGTAGTGGTCATCTCGTGAAATACTTGACCGCATCTCCTTGACCGACGTGTGCAATGAATACCTCGCTGCGTACACAATTTCTTGCTTCGAGTGCGATTAAAGTATTGTTTGAATGCGCTTCCTTCTGCCCCTCTCAGTACACTCATTGAAGCTTTTTCATGGTCTCCTTATGCTTGGACTGGAAGATGGAGTATTTTTTATTACACCAGTAGTTACTGTTGTGTGTATCATTTCCGGGTATTCAACAGATAGGCATCTAGAATACTTTTTAATGTAGTGGGGATCCACGGAGCGCCATTTTCTCCTCATTCTCTCAAACTGCCATAAAATACTTTTAAAGCGTATTCTAAACATTTCTCCATTCTTCCTTCGCGTTCTCGCCAAACTAGTTCTCCTTCACAAAACACAGTAGCTCAAATTTGACCTCTCCTTTTTCACGCGCAAAAGGGAAACAGAACACGATCGGTGACTATAGGACGCACGCCATCATCCCAAATGAAGATAATTTTCAAATTTGGACGCAGTTGGTTGTGAAACTCAATGCACCATACAGTGCACATTCCCAGCAATGAACTTAGATATTTTTACGGTAATATAGATTAATCCACATATTGAAAATCAACTTGAAATTCGGAAAAGGCAAAAATTTAGCTCTCGCGCCACTCCTACTTCACAGCTTGTTTTACGTTAAGAGGAGCGATGGATAAAAATATTGTTAATGCTGTATGATAGTACATACTTGACTGAACAACCTCCATATCGAAGAGCTTCGCATTCACCTTTCCTTTAGAAGTGAGCACTTTTACATCTTCGGGACTCTGCCGAGCGACCAACTCGCGCAGCGCGTCCTTGGAGATAAGGTAAGAAATTCGTTCTCCATAGGTGGCAACCGTCAGCCGCAAAAACAAACCGACTATCAAATCTCGTTCTATCAACATTGACGATCAAATTCACTCGATTTTAAAATGTTCTGGAGGGGGGTCTAGTTTCATGAATTTGCCACAACATAATTATATTATAAAATACTATTAGAAATCAGGAGAAATTTAAATGTAGGAAGTCGAATTCATTGTCCCTTGGCAGGATTCTTCTGGATTTTACCACATCATGATAAAATCCATTGAACAATGTTAACAGTCTTTTCTGATGTGTACTTTTTGCAGTAATATATTATTCCTATTATATTATGTTTTGAAAATACGTCGAGTGCACAAATGACATTAAACTATCATATTGGTATTTAAATGTTAATGTATACTTATAAATATATACATTTCGTAGAAAAATAAATATTTCTTCGAACACTACTCATCTTTTATCTATGAGAATTATTTATTATGGGGTTTTGTAGCCTTGACAAGGTCAAATGTGTACTGCAGAAATGTGGGTTTGCTATAAAGACTTAAGCTCTAAAAACCTCCGACAAGCCTCTGATTTCTTAGGCAATTTTTGGGTCCCCAAGGCATTTATCAACATGATTACATATTTCGGGAAAAAAAACTCTTTAGTCCTAAACAAATCTCATCAATTTATTAATTCATTAGTTTTGTGAGTACTGTAAGTATTTGTTTAAAAATTTTACTGTTTTCTTTGCAAGTGATTATTCATGTAATTAGTATTTTATTTAATCTGGGGATTGTAACTGTACTACATGGGTACAGTCGATTAGGAACTCATTTCATTCAATAAAACATTATGCTGTTTGGGCTCTGAGTGAGGAAACGTGTTTTTGTTTTGAATGAAAATTCCCCTTCTGCCACGTAACGGAATGAAAAAATAAAACCGACAGATTCATTGATCGATATGATAAAATATTCCATCGTAATGCTCTCCAAAGTGACGAAATGAGTCTAGGGAGGCAAACAGAAATGACGTACCTAGGCTAGTACGCCGCTACGCAAGGACTTTTTCTGAAATTTACCAGATAGTAGAAAAATCCACTGAATAATGTCAACAGTTTTTCATGAGTAATACATTTCTCAAAATGTTCGTGTAAATATTATGCACGCAGTGCCACAGCTGGCCAGAGCTTTTGGGCCCGGGGAAATGTTGAAACGTATTCTCTTCCCCATTTCAAAATGTTAAAGCTTCAATCAAGAAACACTGTGAGTTATTTTATTTCAACAAATACCGAAAATTACAACGTTTAAGTTAGAAATTGTTTTTTGGAAATGTATTTTAAATAATTTTGTAAGTAAAAGTGTTTAGTTATCGAATAATACAATTTCCACAGTGAGCTTAAAACGTTAAAAAACTCAGACACTGTGTTTAGTTAGTGCATACAATCACTTCTTAAAAACATAAAATAATAAATTTCAGTAGAACTTATTTTAATGTTAGCGCCCTTTGATTAATTTCATAGAATCCTACCTTCTAAGTAATTACGATATAGTCACTTTTAAGGCAAAATTAGTTGAAAATTTTATGAAATATCAGACGACTGTACCGCGACTTATAAATTTACGATAACGATTTTCTCAAGTTGTAATTTATTTTCGAAGATTTTACTAACTTTTTCCCATCAATGCCATCACCGGCTCCATGATTTGTATGGGCCCGGCCAATCGCCCGGCCTGCCCATGCAAGCGCCAGCGCTGTATTTCCGGATTTGCATCGAAATTTTGATGTACGCATATACTTACATCAAATGAAGTTCTTTAAGTATCCTGAAGCATAGGGTCGTGGTGATAAGGTCGAGAGAAGAACAAAAAGGTCAGTGGTACTCCTCTATTACCTGAAATAAAAAGAAAAGTAAAATAAATTGAAGTTTCAATATTTGAACTACATTTTAAAATGCTTCAACTATTGATTCATGTGGTTGCATTCATAAGTTTAAATATGTTTATACTGATGCCAAAAAACAAAACCATTGAGGTCGATATTTGATTGAACAAATGTCAAAGAAGAACTGAAGATGAGGATCAAGTATTTTGGCGCCATTTAAACACACGTCCGCAAAATTAGGTTTTTATACACCTCTTCTGCGAGGAGGTACCTCGACCAAAAATATTACCTCAGTGAATGAGACGGAAATAAATTAGTATTCACAAATATCTACATATTACATAAAAATATTACGTGTATATTCGGAAATGTTTTGTAATGGGTTTGTGATTGAGCTGCGTGCTTCACACAACAATAGTTTACGTAAGAAGGGCGCCAAACTGGTGATTCACGCACGAGTCGAGTTTGTCCTCTGAGCGTAGAGAGGACGGCAAAGAGATGAGTGCGAGAATCACCTCGCGCCCGTGTTGGGTATACTATTTTTTAACACGCCGTGAGCGAAACGCAATGAGTCAAGTAAAGAAACATAAATCAAATAACAAATAACCAAAAATACCTTACATGTACGAAAGAAAATGGATTCCGGTCAGTGTAGTAACACTTTAGTTTGTAAATAATAAACAAAGACGTCGTTAAGACGAAAGATAAATGCGAATCGTTACAGATGTTTCGCATACGCTTTCTAAATAATTGTTGCATTTAACACTTTCGAAATAATTGTATAAACATGTAAAATTAACTTTATACTGGAATCTTAATCTTAACGTTTTCTAACATGCGCCTCGATGTGGGGTACGCAGAATAGCTAATCCTCCAAAATGTAACAGAAGAACAAAAAGGTATTATCTTGTAGACTACGCATAAGAGACATAATTCATTAGTCGCTTAAGACACAGAAAACACCGATTTAAGGACGTACGGTTCATCGTGAACGAGTTATGTACAAGAGTAACGTGTATTGCAGCCTAACGCGTTCACCAGATGTTAATTATGATCTATAAAATTCTTAATTTTTGTCTTTAAATCTATTTGATGCATCTCTAAGCAATAATTTCCTTTCCAGCAACACTTTCACGGGGTGGGTTTGGTATAGGTGTTTTTTATAAAAGTAGAAACCATGATTATTCCGGCGTACAACATTGGGAACTATTGTGTGTTACGCATTCAACTGAAGACTTCAACCTTCACTCCTTGGATAATTTTTACAGCATATAATAATAATTGCATCAAGTTGATGTACTGCTAATAGAAATTGATTAATTTCGTATGGATTTATTGTTAGTGCCTCTCGGCCCGCTGTAGTGACCTAAATATATAACAACGCTTCATTTAAGTAAGCTAACGTAGAATGAATTGCCTACCCACCCGGAGCGTCCGCTGGGGCCATTCTTTAATCCGCGCTTGGTTGAACGTCTGTTTAAGAGACGCTGATTTACTAGCTTGGCGTTTTTATGGTGTAGCAACAAGATGAAGTTCCTTCTCAGCTTTTCAGGAAAGCAGCGATACGGAAGTACAATTTCTAGATACTTGAAATGGTAATCTGTTGAGTGACAAGAATTATTAGCTTGAGAACAAAATTTAGAGACTTTCATGGAAAATTTAAGTTTAATTCCATTGCTTTTAATAAACGGTATTGTCTTTATCAACATTTTTGTTCATTTCGTACTCATATTCAACGGATTAGATATGATCTCTGGATATGCTATCTCATCTGGAGACAGAAATTCGACTACAATAACTAAGTTCATTCTAAAAAGAATCTGATTTGTTACGGATTACCCATGTTTAGCTGTTTGTGCTAGGGAGTTATGGAGCCGTGCTAAGGCAGTTATGGGGCAGAGCAGAGCTGTCATAGGCTGTCGCAGAGCACTTGCTCCTTGCTCCGGGAACGCGCCAGGGCACGTATGCGCGCCGAACGTACTTACGGGGGAAGCAAAAAACATAAAATGAACTTCAGATCGAGATTTTAAAATTTGATCTTGATCTTAAAACTTTATTAACACGTCTTGTGAGCCCTTATTTTTACAGTTACATGAGGAGTAGGTTTGAAGAGAGGGATGCTATTTCAACAGAAGTATTATAAAGTTTTTTTATTACCAGACAGTGAAAGATTCTAGTTTTTAAATATAGTCAGCCAATCTCGCCGGTACATTAATTCACAATTCAAATCTGATATAAAAGAGAGAGATGGAGATTACGCTAAAAATCATGCGGCTTCTCCCCCATATGCCTCATACATTTTTCACATTTCTTACGATACATAATAAATAACTTAACTAATTAAATAACGAAAAAGATCCACCCGCGATGGAACGGAATAAAAACTCAACCATTTCTGTGGAAGTTGATAGGAAAGCAATATTTCATCCACTAACACGCAATATTTTTCGTGATGTCACGCTCATAAAGCGCACATCACACATTAGCGTAATATAGTTCGGCAACTCGCCACGGGTCGGCGAGCGCGCTGGCGTCCGACGCGCCGGAGTGTGGGCTTTGGGAAGCATGTCTCCGGCGACGCATGAACTCGCAGTGCTGCCAACGCACCGCCACGCAAAATGGGGCTCATCCATCTTAATTTGCCGCGAATTACACCTAATTATGCGCTCCCGCGCGCACGTGGGCCGCGAATTAGCTAAAAACCTGTTAAAATGCGGTGTTGAGGTTGTAACGTGTTGTATTAATTCCCATCGGGATACCCAGGGGGGGAAAGCTCGCATGTTTTCGGTCATTAAAAATATCACCCCTCGGACGCATGGGAGATACGTAAAAATGCGGCAACATGTTTTCAGTTTATGTGACTATAACTGGGGGGAGTTGCAATTGTAGCGATTTCACTGGAATTCGGAATGGGGTAGTTGATTTGAAATTTTATGAGTGTCATTCAGAATCAATTGAGCTGCTTTGGTGAGTCTCGAATGGTGAAAAATAAAAGGTAAACGGTAATATATAATGAAATTATCATTTATTCCCTTCGTGTAACATCATGGAGTGTTGTGCTCTTCAGCATATTACTGCAGAGTTCATTCTTTCCATGCAACCTCTTTTCGCTATAATTTTCTAAGAATTGTCACTTTCTGCCTTCTCTTGTTTCCTTCCACAAACTTCTCTATAATTAATTACAATACGCTTTGTTGATTTATCAATATTGGGCATTTTGTGCTTATATTTAATCTCTCTGTGTCGTACTACAATTAGTTATTAACTATTAACACTTATTTTCTCACTGAAAGTATTAAAACAATTTCATTTTCAACCTTTCAAATTTTGCATGCTATTATATTCTTTAATTTGAAAATAGCATTAATATTCGCTCGCGAAACATAAGGAAAATATCACAATAGCCAGAAATAATGAGATTCAAAGTTTCTATTAATATATTTATAATTTCCATATACATATATGAATATAATTTACATTTCATATGTTATTCCTGTAAATTGACTTTTCAATAAAGCTCAATTTTTAAACACTAGATTTGCATATGTAATAAGTAAAAGAAACTCCATACATGTCGTTCATAATTTATTCATATTGTCTTATAAAAACATGTTTGTTTTTCATGCTGAAGGCAGTAAAACATGAAAAACACGAATATCTTCTTTAATTATTGTCTTATCCACTTTACGGGTTTTTACTTTCTTTATTCAATTACAAACCACTCTAACCGCTGAAAATATTTGTTTTTCAAGATTGCATCTTTTATTAACAAGACGTCGCACGAAACTACAAAAAAGCATTGAGGCTAACGACATCCTCTGTAATATCGTTGAAAACTGTTGTCTGACAGTCTGAAGTGGTGTACGATACGCGTTGGGAGAGATCGTAGGAATTCTTTTGCATACAGTAAACATTCTCGGATTACGAAGTTCGTGAGGAAGCGAGATCCAACGGCGAATTTAAATATTTGTTGAACTGATGCATTTCTGTTTGCTTCGGGGCAAACGCGTTGGAAGTGCTAGTCTTGCTAAAAATACAAAAAAGTGTAATGCCAGTCAACGGGCTCTAGCACTTTTTCTCCCCATTTCTCTTGCCAGCACGCATTTTTCTTCTTCTTGTTCCCCCCCCATATTTTTTCCTTATACTGCATCTTTACTTTTCTCATCGATCCGCTTGTCACACATTGGAGTGTTTTTATAAACGTCTTCCCAAAGCTCAGCAGAAGAGTGGCTGCGCAAGTTATGGATCATTTTCTGTTCATGAACACGAGTTCTATGTGACCAGCTTTAGATTCTGTTTGCTGTAGATGTGAAGTGTCCACATAACTTGGTAATGTCTCTGTAGTGCGCCGAATTTCTAACGATGCAACTGACATCTTTATTACTTACATTAAATCGCACTTTCATAGCTAGCTAGAAAAGGATGCGTAAACAAGCTTTGGAAAACTTATCTGATATTTGAAGGCTGTTGTACCTCCAGGCGCTACTCCGACATTTTAATTTTGGTGAGTTTTTCTAAGTTTTGAGCGTAATATTGGAAAAAAAAAGTTTACTTGAGAATGTTTACAAAAGTAAGGCAACATCCTAGTTATCTTGAGGGAAGTGTGATTTCTTCAGGAATAAACCGACGTTCATTTTTCATAAAAATCCATGAAACCTACCACTTTTGGTATTATTTAAAACTTGATATCTTGAGAATACTTCGAAGACCACTACAATACATGTACAGTAATGTCAACTTACATGTCTTCTCATCTCCTTTTAAAATTATTCAAGGAAGTTCACCTTATAACTTAATGCGTTTTCTTGACGAAAAAGCCTTTGTAAAATATCAAAATCTCAAGTTTGGTTCCTTCTTTAATTGCAATAAAATTAGTATTAACTTCGGCATGATTGCAATTTTGTTGACCGCTCCCTCTCATTACATTTAAAATTTGACAAATGAGGGGTCACACTTTCAGAGCCTTGAACTGTATTAAGTTTTCCTAACTCTTCAACTTTGGTTCTTTTCTTTTCTAAATGTAAAAAAATAGGTAAAGATGCATGCAAACATTAAAAATGATCTTGCACTTCATCATTATTGAGAATTAACTCACACATAAGGAATAAAAAAAGTGCTGTTGAATTTGGGTCAGAACTTCTCCATTAACTGTTCGTTCTAATTTTGGCAATTATGTAAGTTATTTATGAATGAAAACATTGTTCATTGTACTGGGAAGATATGTGTATCATAGTATCCGACGATACGCATAAACAGGTCTTCATATATCTATAAAATCCAAGAATACAAAAGTATTATTGAAATCCACGAGTATTAGGTAGCAAATATTGTTCACTTATTTTCTGCACATGTATAATTTTTTTCAATATTAATTCTAATGGTAGAAACTGTCAAAATAAGGAACACTGTATTATATAATTAATATTGACATATTAGTAATCTACGAGGCTTGACTTAATGACCCGTTCAAGTTGTTGTTTGATATTTATACCTCACTACGTCTACAAATAAGAAGGAAAGCAGTACCAATATACTATAGGTGGACAGTATTTTTACGGAACTAATAATTAATATAATTTGTTTGAAGTTTTGTAGAAAATATAATATAGATAATTCTTTACAGTTTTCTTTCAGTTCAAGTTCAAATCTATCAGTTCTAAAACCCCACCTCGTCGTCAGCCTCCTCCTTCATTTCTATCTACTACTTCCGGAAAATCAGTTTATAAGACTAAAACTTGTTTGCCTTCACTGCAATATTACATCAGGGATTTTCTAATGAAAACACTTGTAAACGTATTTGGGTAATTGTTTCAAAAATATAAATTTCCCTTCGATCAAACGAGAAACTTTTATTCCTTAACGTATCATTATATCTGGCACACACTACATCCCTTGCTTCTGTTCGTAATTTTACTTCAGAAACAGACAGAACTACTGAGTGCTATTTACGTATACAATGAACAAGACGTAGTATTGAATAATACTATATTTGTTTGTTATAATGTATTTTGTGTGTTTACTTCTGTTTTAGCTCAAATTCCAGTAAAATGTTTATTTCCTAATCTTACATTCCCCACCCCGCACAGCAACTGTGGCCCACTCCGTCTCCTTCGGCATGTTTCTTCGGACGCCCGCTAGAGAGCGCGCTCTCTTTATCTCCATTCGCCTGCGCGATCTGGAGCCGCGCGCGGGCGGCGACGCGCCTCACGCGGAGTCGCCCGCCGACGCCCCCGCGCTTCCCCTCGACTCCCCGGGCGGCGATTCCGCGAATGATCGATGCTAAAGCGCGCGAGCGAAAGCCCGGCCCGCCCGCGCACATCGCAATCCGCGCTCGCGAAGCGACGCGACGCGACGCGGCTGAAGCGAAAAACGACAAACGGCGCGGGAAAACGCAGTGCCTCGGCGACGGGACGGCGACGGCGGCGGAGCAGGCGGAGGCGGCTGGGGCAGTGGCGGCGGAGGCGGTGGAGGCGGAGCAGGCGGAGGCGGAGGCGGTGGCGGAGGCGGTGGCGGAGGCGGGTGGCGGAGGCGGTGGTGAAGTGCGGCGGAAGCGGTGGCGCAGGCGGTGGTGGTGGCGTTATCGGTGGCGGGTGGCGGTGGCGGCGGTGGCGGTGGTGGTGGCGGAGGCAGAGGCGGTGGCGGGGGTGGCGGCGGGGGTGGCGGTGGCGGTGGCGATGGCGGTGGCGATGGCGGAGGCGGAGGCGGTGGCGGGGGTGGCGGCGGGGGTGGCGGGGGTGGCGGAGGCGGAGGGGGTGGTGGTGGTGGTGGCGGTGGCGGTGGTGGGGGAGGCGGCGTAGTATATTTCGTGTCGGCGTATTCTTCTTCCTCCGCGTCTTGGACGGCCAGCGCCGGGCAATGCCTCATGTGTGCTCCAAGTGTTTCGGAATCCGGCGCCGCCGAGGACTGCGTAGGGGAGGCGATGAGGGTGGTGGGTGCGGGGGGACGAGGAGGGGCGGTACCAGCGGAGTGGAACGGTGTGATTCAATGGGGTCGGAGATGTGGTGAAGCGGGGGAAACGGTGCCGGATGCGGATGCGGTGATGTCAGCGGGGATGAGAGAGGCGGGAGGAACGGAGGGCTGGAGAAGAGAAGGGCGGTAAAGAGATGGACAGTAAGGGGATGCAGGGTAGAAAGGGGTGAAAAGGGGCGGAAGGAGGCGGATGGGGTTGAAGTAGAAGGCAGGAACGGAGGTCGGAGAGATAGGAGGGATGTAAAGTGTGGAAGGGGCTGGAGGAGGCAGAGGCTAGTTCGGAGGAAAATGGAGAGAGGCGGCGACGGAGGAGGGCGTGGTGAGCAGAGTGGTGGAGAAACTGGAAGGGTTGGGACGAATGGGAAGACAGTAGGGAGAAAGAACGGGGTGGAAGGGGCGGATGGGGTGAAGGTAACGAGGGTGGTGGAGGCAGAGGACGGCGCGCGGAGAGAGGTGGGGACGGAGGTGAGCGGAGTGGGGAGAGACGCGCGGAGGAGGTGGAGGGACTGGAGGAGTGTGAAGGGTGCCGGGGCGAGAGGCTGGCGCTCCGTGGCGCGGAGATCGGCGGCGACGCAGGTGGGCGTGGCGTGCAGGGGGGCGTGGGGTGGCGAAGGGCTTCAGCGAGGCGGATGCGCGGGCAGTGCGCGCGGGTGCACGCGAGGCGCGACCAGCGCGTGTGGCAGCCGAACCGCGCGGCCCCGTGCCCCCCGCCTTGCCCCCCTCGCTCCCCCTGCCACCTGGGCCGTCGGCGGCGGCGCGCGCCCCTGCCAGTGGAGCAGACAAACGGCCCGCGCGCCCGGCCCCGCCCCGCGTGGAAGGCCGATCTACATATCATAGGGCAGGGGCCCCTGCGGGATGCCTAGGAGGTGTGGGCCCGCGCTGAGGTATGGGATGGAGCGCACGGGGGAATGTGGGCCGAGCGCATGTGATTACATCTTCTGGGATTTTCGATCCGGCTACCGATCTCTTGGTCACTCAATTCAATAGAGAGGAAGTTTCAAAACGCCCCTTTGTGGTACAGTTCGTGCCTACTTTGTTCTATTTCTGTTAACACACCAGTTCTTGTAATTGTTCGTCTTTGCACCTCTATCATTATTGAAACAAACGAATGTTTTCAGTAAAACATACGGCTGATAATTGCTAAACTATGAATGTGATTATATATTAATGCTTATTATTGTTTAATAATGCACTGTTATACAAAATGGGTACATTAATGTGTTGTGCTCTTTCACCACCCATTATTTCGCAAGTTGTTTTCTCTTGCGTAACGAAATATGTCATTCCCATTCCATCGTCCGCAGAATTTTGTTTCAGAAGCTCCTCAAATCATCTCGGCAAAATCACATTACAAGAGAGAATGCCCGTGCGGGATGCGAAGAAAGATTGGTGTTCAGAACATCCACGAGGAAAAGGAAGGCACAACTTGGGCGGCCCAGCCATCGAAGCAGCGCACCGTGTGTCATTTTGGCCCACGAAACGGAAAAAATTAGATTCGACTGAATCGAAACAGTAAAATTGTTACATTTCTGTGTAGTAGTATGTCTCAACTATGTGAGAACGTTGTTAGTTTTCTATTGAAAGTCACATGAACCCCATGGTGCATGTTCAAAAGCGTCTGTCGCCAATCTGGCACTGCTCAGTTCTGAATGACCTTTTCAGTTCATGAAGTTCTGTTGGTCGGAATTCACCACTTGTCTCATTCTGTGATTTGTGGGTTTACTAGCAATGATTTACATGATTTTACGATTATTTTTATGTGGATAATATTTAAGTATTGATTTTTATTATATCTAAAACGGTAATGGAAACGTTGAGAGATTTATATTAAATGTATTACACGTTCTCCAAATTCAATTAGAGTTTTAGTATATTACACACTATTATTTTGAGTTCTTTAAGTTACCCGCAGGATGTTATTTGATACTTGGGCATAAAGTTCAATTGATGAGAGTATCGAAGCTGTATTTAATATTTTCTTAATGTACGTAAATTAGGATTTGTAGAACCTCAAAAAGCATTGTTGGGCAAAATTAAGTCGTGAATTAGACGTATTTGTTAAAAAATTGAAGCCAGATAGCAAAACTCCGTGAAAAGTAAAGTGCCGTTTCTGAAATGTAATTCGTTTTGGCTGCAAAAAACTCTTACCCTTCCTAATTACGTAAAAGATGCATTCCCAAGCACATTACAAATAAATTGAAAAAATTCAGGACTGGAAGACCTAATACGTCATTCAGATATAGTGAGATTAAAGCTAAATTCACAAAACTGAAACCTCTCTTAGACACTAGTAGCTTAGAAGAATAATCCATAGCCACTGAAATCAAAGGAAGGATAGCAAAAGAGATTCGGTTGCTGTAGTTAAGGAGCTCTGTGAAGTGTGTTGCACATTTTATTTTTTGTTTTAATTTTTCATTTTTGTCTTTTTATCTTTGTATACTCTAATTTAATTTTTTCGCAGAGTTTGTTGTGTAAAATTCAAATATTATGTCCAATAATGTTAAACAAATGTAACGTTTGAAAAACGTATACTGTCGTGAGGGCTAATGCAAGTACTCAAACTTACGAAATGTGTTACAAAATATTTCGTAAAAATTTAAGTTTTGCATGAAAATATGTTTATTTGTTCATTTGTACGTTATTAACGCAACAGACCTCTAAAAACTACGATAAATTCATTTAAAAGAGAGTTATTAATTTTCTTCTCGTAGATTGTCAAAATTACACACTGTGCGAGTTCGCCCAGAGCGCCAAGAGCAATTTCAACTTCAACTAACGAATTCGGCGAATTCTTTTAATTAAAGCAGTCATTGAAGAATATGTCAGTTCTTAACACTTTTATTTGGGATTTTCTAAAATTCATGGCATTTTATATGATTAGATTGACAGTCAATGACCTAAAACTCCGACAACGTCATTAAAATGTATCCATCTCTTTTTCACTGTTTTTTTAATCATAAGTCGACAACACCAAAAATAAAAGAGCCCCTATTTCTAGACATCCCTCAAGAAAATTTGACATTTTTTCCGAATGTATATTATTTTCGAAACCACAAGCGATATCACGCTCCCTAAGTTGCCTTCTGTTCAATTAGGAGTAATAATGACTTACCTAATCAAAAACGGTGAACTATTTTGAGCGTTGAGTGAAAACGACGAATAAAGAATCTTATCACTCGGGTCCATTTTCTCTTTAGTCATTCGGGTAAAGAGGGTAGACGCATAATCTATTACGCTCATTTTTAATATTTCACATTAATATTTTGACTCTTTAAAGAGTTGTTACTCAAAAAAATAAGATTAAATTCGAGATTAAAATATAAGAAATACACATTTAATACTCTGAGGAATTATCTGAGCATACAGAAAGATGATTTTGTTAATTAAAGTAAAAAATCATAGTAATTTATGCAATAATAACAATGAATGAATATAATAAAGTAATGAAGTTGTTCAACAAATATTCGAGATTTGGCGTCTCTTGTATATCATGAATTGGACAATGTCTTGAAGCTTATTGAACCAACAGTGTGGACTGATGGGTGACGTGAATTAATAAAATATTAAAAAGAAATTCGTTTTATTCTTCAATCCTAATATTCAATTCTCTCCATCATTCCAGCGTCGGGTAATTTAAATTCTCCAATAAAATGAAGTAGTGAATAATACTTGTAAACTGTCTTTTTACTATAGCTATATTTTTTATAGCATATGTGGAAAACATATGGATTAAAGTGATTTGGAGTGCAACAAAAGTTTTTGCCTTCATGATGAATGAAGAACCAATAATAACTTCATTCTTGTAATATTTTTAAGTTAAAACCAAACATCATTCGAGCTCACTTTACATATGTGAAAGGCATGCATACGTAAGGAATGAATATAAAAATGCACTTGTATAATTAAACAAGAATCCGCTAATCATATTTACAAATGTAATCATCAGATAATGCCCAATTTGAATGTCCGTTTGTGTCATTATATTCCTGACATTAATCATATGCAAATATTTTAAGAAAGAAAACTACACGTTCATCGCTACTTCATGTGCTGTCCGGAATATGTCAGAAAGATCGTTTTGCGCAAAGAGTTGGTCTAGTCATGTGTTGAAGCAAAGTTTCCAGGAACTCTCGAGGGAAAGCGATCGAGTGAAGGCGAAGAGTAAATTTGCTTTCCGTGATGTGCGCTCACGAGAAGGGAGGTGTGCGCACAGGTGAAACATTTAATCTCGATCAGTCAGGCATAATTATTTGCACCCTACCCACGGAGTAGGTTCGTGCTCATCCATTGGGAACCATTTTATTTATATGATTTAATGAAGAAATGTTGCTTGTTAGTACATAATATCTGATGATGCTTTAAGAATAACCATCTATTTACTTTCTTATCTATTATCTATCTATATAAATCATGATTTAGGAATATTTGTACTACATTTATTTCGAATATATGCCTAAATTGACAAAAAACTATGCCTCTGCTCATGTGGAAGATGTTGGTGGTTTCGTTAGATATCAAGAAACTCAGAAAAAGTCCAAAACAAAGTTCCAATTGTAACTGAAGAATAACTAACTGTTTTATTTCACATATTCTCATAATACACGCAACGAGTTAATTCTCATACTCAGTGGGTTACTGATTGGGACAGCTAACGATATGCAACTGCAAGAATCAAAGGAAGATGCTGTCCGTTATTAATTATTTGTTATTCATTCTATATAGAACTGCTATTATTTTCATATTCTTGGTATGTAAAACAGTTGTATTATATTTTCATATACGACACTATACATTATTATTACACTATTTGTGAAGACTGATTTTGTTAAAATATTTGATTTATTTTAAGGTTTAACGGAATATATTTTACTTGTTGTTCTTCAGCAGAGTACGTGCACTTTTTTTGAAAACCATTTTGTGTGAAATTGTTCACCTGCAGTTTTGCTGATGCACATCACTATTTTGTTCTGTAAATAATTTAGTGCAGCATAACTTCAATTTTCATCTCCGTTTCTAATTTTCTGAGAGAGAATCTATAGATAGGAGGTTATTATTTTCCTGGAAGAAATTCTTGTTTAAAATTTTAACACGATAGTTGCTAATACAACTAGCAATGTCCGTCTAGGACGATAAGATGCGTATGTATATAACTCTTTATCGTAGTAACGAAGGACTCGCACAAAGTTTTCGAACCAGTACAGCAATGCGTTGTAACTTCGGTGGCCAAACGGTTAGCGTATCGAACTGTTATACCCAAGATGGTGAGTCCAAGCTCTAACAAAGACGTGGATTTTTAAGGAGAAAAACTCCTTCGTACGCCTTCCATCGGAAGGGAAATAAATGCAGCTGTCCCATGTCGTAGATTTACCGCGTGTAAAAGATGACCAAGCCTAAAATAAGCCTCTGAGCAAAATTAAAATTTCCTGATAAATGACTAAAGATATTGTCTGGTATCAATTTTAATCAACTTATGATCATTTCGATCGCGTTGCGATCATCATCAGAGCTTACAGCTTCTGGGCCGAAAACAAAGTTCTGCCCAGAAGCTGTAAGCTCTGATGATGATCGCAACGCGATCGAAATGATCATAAGTTGATTAAAATTGATACCAGACAATATCTTTAGTCATTTATCATATAAAAAGGTATCTACATCACCAACAATCCAATTAATTAAAATTTCCTGTTTCGTCGCCCGAGTGATGCCTCTTTTTCTGCCAGACGGTGAAAGGAGCGTGGTGGAATTTGCGTGATCAGGTGAAAGAGCAGGCATGATGGTCCGAGCCTCGGCACAGAATATAGGGCAAGCGGGTGGTCGAACAAGTGGTCGAGCGACTGGTCGAGTGGTTGATCGAGCGGGTGGTCGAGCGAGTGGTCGAGCGGGCGGTCGAGCGAGTGGTCGAGCGGGTGGTCGAGCGGGTGGTCGAGCGAGTGGTCGAGCGGGCGGTCGAGCGAGTGGTCGAGCGGGTGGTCGAGCGGGTGGTCGAGCGGGTGGTCGAGCGGGTGGTCGAGCGGGCGGTCGAGCGGGCGGTCGAGCGGGCGGTCGAGCGGGCGGTCGAGCGGGCGTTCGAGCGGGCGGTCGAGCTGGGGGTCGAGCGGGGGAGCGAGCGGGGGGTCGAGCGGGCGGTCGTGGGCCTCCCACCGCCCCACGGCAGGGCGTGGGCCTCCCACCGCCCCACGTGCCCTGTCGTGCGCTGGGCGCATAGCGCGCATAAAAATTCCCGTTTGGTGGCCGATAATGGCGTTGCGGAGCGAGGGTGCGGGCGGGGCGGGCGCATGATGAATGGCGAAGATGGAGGGCCGGAGAAATATGGGGCCGCCCCCGGCCGCCGGCCGCGCGGGCGGGCGGAAGACGGTGACGGTGGAGGTCGCGGGCGGCGATCTGCACTCTCTCCGGACTCCATGAAGCTCTCGGGAACTCCGCGAAGCGGCAGGGAGGATTAAATATGGAGCCCTCACGCGATTTGTGGGGCGGCTTCGTTCAGCGTCTCCTTTGTGTCGGGCGCAACCACTTATCTTTTGCTCACCCGGCAAGTTTATATAACGGCAGAATGAGTCCAGGATCTCGCTTCAAAAAATGCTTTTAGAATTATTTGTCTTTAAGGAATGTCCAGTGTTACAGAAGAATGCGCTAACTTTAGTTTCGTCGAAACGATCCGAAACTTTTGCAATGAGTTGAGCAGTGAGAGCTGATGCAGACATGGAATGTATGTGTTTAACAATAGACGTGGTTTTGGTGCAGTTTTTGCTATAACCTCAGATTCTTCGCTGAAATTGTTGACGTTTGTATTTTATATTTTGACACATTACTCCATGTAGACTTTCGCGCTTGCTGCATTCAACTCTCAAAATATTTTTGTAAAGGAAAAAAAATCAATAACTAGCAATTCATGACAGTTGGTTTACTATCACAGAAGTGGGGGCTGTACTAATTTAATATGTCATATTGCGTTCATGGGCATCAGCAAATGTCGTTGCAAAGCCAGCGTTTAGTTTTCTTTGTATCCCATGAAAAACTTTAAACTATCTGTTCTTTAATCTGTTTTAAACCACGATTTCACAGTATTTATGTAACTAAAAACTGAAAATAAAGAAATGATATAAATTAAACTTATAGATCTGGGAACTATTTAATTGAACATTTTTCATAACTGTAAGTAGGATAAAAAGTACATGTTAAATATAAAAATGCCATATGTTTCATTCCCTGTTCACAGATTCACTTTTAAATATTCTCCCACAATCGTTTAGAACTTAGATCTTTCAAAGTTAAAAATAAGGAATAGTAACCAATAATTTTAATAAATCAATTAAATATTGAAAATACCGACAAAATTTTATGGGAACGTGAACATTTTTCCTCAAGTGTTTTATTCAAACTACATTCCGCGTTATTGGTTCTTTGTCTTGAATGTTATGAAGATAAAGACGTTTTTTATGAAGAATCTGTCAATCTCCGGTCACAGAAGCAGAAGTTACGTGGCAGTGTAAAAGCGGACATGAAGAGTTTCATGATTCGTATTCTATAGGAAATCTAGGAGATTTGTATTGAACAAACCACAATTTTGCCGCTGCTCATAAAATCAATTTAAAACATTTTTCATTGTACAAATTTTTAATTTATATTCATCTGTCTGAAGACAATTTCAAAGTGATAGGAGATTTTAACATAACCATTTTATTTTAACATTTTGAATAATTGTCAATTACAATCGAAATATTGGGCAAGAAATTGGAAAACAATATGTTTGGTCTCTGTTTTTTCAATTATAAATCTAGTAAATACCTACAGCTATGAGAAAAATGTGCTTAAAATTCCAGAAAGAAAATCACCTTCTTTTATTCGCAATAGATGCTCACAACAGACATGATACATAAATTATTAGAAAAAAAGAACTTTCTTAAACGTTTCTGGATGAAAAAATTGCGTTCCCAAGACGCCACTAATTCTTCTGCAAGAGTACAAACGATACTTGGCCTCAACTTCATTGCAAGCACTGGCATAAGGGAACGCGTTTTAGGCCTTCTGGGGCCTTCCGCCGTTCTTTGTAAACTGCGGTCTGCGAAGCTTCGTGGAGAACTCCAGTACGACCGAGCGTCGGAAATGAAATGGATGACGAAGAAAATGGAAAGAATTTTGTACGAGGAAACGCACTTCTCTTAAATGAAGTTAGATTGTACGGCAAAGGAAATATGTTTGGTGTTTTTAAATTCAACGTAATAACTTCTGTATTAATAAAGGTGTAATTTGAAAATTGCACTATGTAAGTTTTATGACTTTTTCCTGTGCTTGGATATTCACTAAAACTAATTTGTTTGCTATAAAAAACGTTCACTTTTTTTTCCATTTGAAATTCTACTGATCAGACGAGTTGTAAATTTTATGGCCTGAGATTTGTATGAAGCTGTTGATAATGGGATAGATATTTTCTAACAGAAAATGGAATATTTAAACTCGGCTGTGTAACGTTTTTCAATTCGTCCTTACTGGCGGTCATTATTCGCATGTAATGAACACATGTTAATTAATATAACGTCAAATAAAAAAAACATAATGTTCTAGAGGAGGAGCAGTCAATCAGACCACGTACATGCTTCATGCGTGCTCGCTCGCACTCAACAAGGCACACACCTGCTCAGCATCGGGAAACAAAGCGGCAACAATCCTTTGTAAGTTTCAGTACTTAAATATTACTATTAAAATTTCGAGAACATTTTTAATAGCAATTTGTAATTTAAGATGGAAAATATGACGGAGAAAAAATTTAAATAAATAGTGGTGATACAACAACACGTACATTCTAGCATTAGTAATGGCTACGTAATATGAATTCAGCCGCAATCACAATTACAAGGAAACTAATAACATACCTTTTTTCAGAAAGGTACCAAAATACATATTTTATTGTTTTATCTGTAATGTATAAGTAATATTCGAACAATAATATCGCAAATTGAACCCAAATAAATCTTCAGCTATCTCGTGCAAGATTCTCTTCAGCACAAAAGGCCATGAAAATTCTAAGTTGTATTTTCGAAAGTTCAAAGGTTTTAATGATTATCTGCCTTATAACATATTTATAAACAAACCGTATACGAGGAAAGTATTCTAAGAAAAATAATATTTTGTTTTATTTCCAGAAATCGTGTCTGAGATTTGTTCACATTGTCGTTTCAGAAAATTTCCCCCAAAATACAGGAAACTAGTGACATTTTCAAAAACAATTATCTGACTATGGTTAAATATATATTTTTAAGGACAAATTTCGTTAAAGAATATATCTCTATCTTGAATATTATAGTTGTAGGAAGATTCCGAAAAAAATGTTGAACTCTTCAATTTTCGAATATTTAGGCGTTAAAGGAAAATGTTATCAACGTCATTTTTAAAGGTTTTGTAAGTTGTTTGTTTTATCCAAAAAAATAATTTAAAAATTGTAACCAGTTTTGAGAGAAAAAATGAAAATATAATGGTTCCCCAAAATCAAAATATCTGTTTCAAAACCTTAGAGCCTCGAGTTCGGCCAGATTGAGCTGGAAATGCCAGTATAGAGGAAAATTCTGTCAACGGTTTATGCGGTAGTGTTTACCATGGACAGACATATGGATAGGAAGAGAGAAAAAGAGAGAAAGAGAGAGACAAAGAGAGAGAGAGAGAGAGAGAGAGAGAGACAGACAGACAGACAGAGAATGCCGTAAACGATTTCTTTGGTAAAAAGTAGACAAACATATGTATTCTCACTGCCCAGCGTTTGAAATGAAATAATTTACTACAAACAGGAACAAGAATTATCCACTTTTTCGGTACCAGGGAGCAGCATAACTAATTAAGTAGTATGCAAGAAAGTAAGATACACAGCGTAAAGTTGTTAATAATCAAAATGAAAAAAAAAATCATTCTTCGAGAGATAGACCCAAGTAATTTTTCATTTTTAATCAGAATCATTGTTTTCAAAGTTTTACTTTATGACTATTCATATAAACATACGAAGAATTCCTCCATATAATACGCTACGAAATATGAGGATTTTACACTATTTGTAAGAAACCAATTACGCAAAACGTCGCACCGCTGGATAGGGACTTATTCCCTAAACCTGCATCAAAAAGATTTAATACGAACAAATTAAATGTTCGCAGATTACAAATTAAAACCACACAGACAAACACGCTATCCGCAATACACGTTCTGCTGCAGCACATGCTACCATTATACCGACCTCGGAAAAGATACGTTCTACTTTTCAAATCATTCATCTACAAAATGAGACTTCTTCGCAACTTCTACTACGTTTTGAAGAGTACACCTATTCCGTAGCATGGGCTTCAAGATATTTTCGAAATTGGGTGTCAGTATTACTTTTAAAATTATGATTTAAAAATGTAAAATGTTTTTTCAGGCCTACTACGGTACATTTGCAGGTTCACAGGCATATTCACATATTTATAAATATTTATTTCTAAATTTTAAATGTATTCATCGTGCGTAAATCACCGGTTTCACGTCCTTGTTACGATAATTACTATTTTTCTATTAGAAAATATCATTTTTACAGCAGAAGAAAAAAATAACACCTCTTCATTACGTCTTTGAATTAACACTCATTCTTTCTAAATGTCTTTGAATTTTTGAGAAGGTTAATCTTAAAAACTTGCTCTTTGAAGTTACGGAATAAATATTACGTTTGTATATTGATATTTTAGTGTGCTTCGATGAATATACAGGAGGTGCTTGAAAATGAAGGGTCATATTATATTTAAAATTACAAGCAAATAACATCGATATTCTCGATAATAAGGCTTTAGAGAAATATGAAGCATATCACCTCACTGATCCAATAATAAGGAGAAATTTCCTGATCCTGCTGAAACAGATCTTTGCCTTGGGTGCACTTCGCCGTGTTCTATCTTGCCTTCTGAGTTTCTACGTAAAGGGAGACCTCCTTTAAAGCGGTCGATGAAGAATTTCCATCGAGAAAAGAGACATTTAATTCACTGAATACACCGTATCGGGTTGTATTGAATTTTGATAAGGCATTTAATTTATAATCAACTGATGAATGTTTGAACAAGAATCTCGCATTTTCTAGGTCAAACTTTACGATCAACTTTTCAATTGATTCCTGGGTTAGGAATGTGTATGAAATATTTGCGATATCCAAGTTTCACTGTAATCCTCTTTTGCCGCTGGTTCTGAATATAAATGAAATAAGCTGGTAGCTATATATCAGAAAGTATATAATAAAACACCTAAATTGATTTAAATAGAGTCATTTCCATCCACTTTCGAAGTAGTGATGTTAAAATAAATAACTTTCAAAATACCTAATTGTTTTCATTCATAAACTCTTTACTGTTTGCAAAATAGCTTAAAAATATTCACACAACAATAACTATATTAGGAAAAATCTCATAAAACTGAAAGGTGAAACGATTTACATAATATTGTGTGTTTTATTACAAAAAGTACAAAAATTCCCCAGTACGCAAGAACGGTTAATGGCAAGAATAGCATTCTGCTCTTTTCTATATTAATGTAACCTATGCCATAATTTTTGAAGATTCTCAGTACACGGCAAAATACCACTAACTTAAATGTGATTTTGTTATGTTTTTAATATTTTGTAAAGCGTTCGATTCTATCAGTCTGTAGATTACCCTGTCATCAGGCAATCCTTTTTTAATTTCTCTCTTTTCCTAAGAAAAGAGAGTATTGATTATGAGTCACCATTATTACATTCTCGTCTTTTATTCCGACCAGCATCGGCATTTTAAAACAGGACATTAATAATGAAATATTTTAGAGCATTCGTTGGGTCTTCGTAATATATTTGAAATTCTTCGAAATTAAAATATTTCATGAGAAATATTACGTGTTCCATATTTATTGCTTTTTATCTGAAACAATGAAAAGTAGCAGTGACTATCACTGATGACACAATACCGAATCAAAATTCAATGATTGGCCACTACAGAATCCAAATTCTAATATGTAAACAATGGCAGAGATGAAGAAAATAAATGCCAATCATAATAGTCAGACAATATCAGCATTCCTTTTAATGTGTATTATATCCTCAGGCATCACGTCTTCCATCACACATTATATAAAACGTGGCGCATGCTGAACATTTATTCAGGCTTTGTAATGTACTAATGTTCAGCAATTATTCAGGTTTTGTAATGTACTAACATTTCTCAATCGATCAGAATAAGGGAGATTGTGCCACAGAAGACTGAAATATTACACTGTGTGAAACAACGATTATTCGATATTGTGTTTTTGAACAGAGCCGGAACGGAATAAATATAGAAGCGAGGAGCAGCACCGGCAACACATCTGAAAGCGAGAAAAGTTCTTTGCTTTTTCGATTCCTCTCTCAAAAGAAAGACTACGCACACTTAACTCCCACTCCTCCTCTTCCGTTGCCCCATCACGAGGAGGTCGCATTTCATTACAGTAATCATTTCTGCAAGTTTGCATGAAGCAGATTGTCGATGATTTAGCTAGAAATAAATTGAGTGTAATAAATCGTTGGTTAAGATATTAGAGAGGTTATATGTGTTTATTTTGTTAGAGAGTTAGTATGGTACAATTGTGACGATGGATAGTACCAAATATGTAAATGTGTTCTCTAGTTCAAATAAATACCGCATTAATGAATGGAAACGCGATTCTTTTAAAAATCAAATTAAAAGTTTGAGTCACAATTAAAATATCACTTAAAAACATTTTCCTTTACGAGAAATCTATTACTTAATCGCAAAATTTTCGCAAACACATGATATTTTATTCATCACCAAAAACATGCTTCACAAAATTTACGCAACAATGCGAAGCGGATTACAAAAATAGCTCTGAGTTTAAGGGAAAGTGAGAAACAAGAGTTTCCAATAAAGTTGAGGTTTTTGTGTCATTTCTTCCATATCCTACCTGCCACCCCGTCAGCTTCCTAGGAAACTTCGCACTTGCCAAACATTTCCCCGGCGGTGCGCAAAAACGGCTGATCCGCGTCGATGAGCACGAGGTGATGCGAAGGCTGGAGATGGCGGCGCGAGAGGAACAGTAGACGAGAAACAGATCGGACATCGTTTCTGTAAGTCATGCTTCTCAGCTGTATCTGCCTATCTCTGCTTTTCACAGAGCATGAAAGAACCGTAAGTAGAAATTTTAAACATTAAGTAGGAAGGAAAAGTGTTGAATTTCGCCCCCATTGGGGCGAAGGGACAAGAACGATCGTAGGGCGGTACACAAGTCAGGTGCCGGCCGCAGAGAGGGGCTGCGAAAAAGAACGGGTGAGGCGGGGCCGGGTGCCGTGTGATGAAGTTGACAAGGCAGACAACGTGTGTCGTGAAGGGTGGAGCGGCGCGTTTAAGAGCATCGGCTCGGGCGAGGGCGGTGGCGGTGGCGGAGGCAGATTCGATGTCGGAAGTGGACGTGGAAGCGGTGGTGGAGGGGGGCGAAAGTAGTGATGGAAGCGAATGTGCAGTGGAGGCGGGAGCGGTGACGGAGACAGCAGCAAAGGCGGCGGTGGAAGCGGACGCAGAGGCGTTGGTGGAAGTGAAGGCGCGGTGGAGGGGGGAGTGACTCGGTAGGGGGCGTTGCGGGGTGGGATGGGGGTGGGCAGAGAGGTGGGAGTCGGGGCCGGGCGGGATGGAACGGGAAGGGGAGGGATGGGGCTGGATACGGCGAGGTGGAACGGCAGAGGGGGTAAGGGGTTGGAGTTGGGGTGTGAGCGTGGAGAAAAGGGGTAAAGATGGAGGCAGAGGCGGAGACAGAGGAGGTGGGCGGGGTGGAGAGGGAGGGAGAGCGCGGGTGTAGGTGCAGTGGAAGGGAAGGGCGGGAGGCCAGTGGTTGGGGTGGAGGCTCGGCTGCCGGTGGGGTGGTTGGGGGTGGAGCGAGGAAAGCGGCGGCAAGTGAAGGTCTCTGGGACGCGGTGGGCGGGCCGGAGCCGTGCGCCCGGGCAGAGACAGATCGCGGGGCGCAAATGGACGCAAATTGACCGCAGCGCTTCGGCGAGACACCGCGGATGGAGTGGGCGGGCGGGCGGGCGGGGGCGGTTTGACGGGCGTCGCACGGGAAATCGAGGGGTTGGATTTTTGGGAGACAGTTGAAGGGAGTGGCACTCAACCACATCGAGGAAAAGGGGTTTCCGTATAAAATTGGCTGGGAAATAAGGATTGAGACGTGGTGTGTGGGGTAATTAGATTTTTCTATAGAAGGGCTTTCAAGTTAGAAATTGGGAACGTGCTGAAAAGAAACAAGCGAGAATTTGGTCCGACTAAAATCGTCGATGCGATTAAGTAACGCTAGAGCCGTAACACAGACAAAATTGTTAATAAAATTATTACTTCAATTAAGAGAAATCCAGTTGCCTGAATATAATTACTGAGAAATGAGGCAAACTAAGAAAGCTGTGTTATGTGAATGAGGGTGAAAATAACGAATGCAAATATTGATTTTATTTATTTTTATGCTAGTTACAGATAAAATTGAAATTACAAAAATTGAGGATACTACAGTTATGAAGAACAGGGAAAAAATAATTAAAGTTGGAAGAAATTAGGAAATAATAGAAAAACAGTCTCAATAAAATAATCTAGAAAGAGAACAGTAGACAATTAGAAAAATTATAATGAAGCATATTTGGAAAAGAAAATGCAATAGTAAAAAAAAGACAGAAAGAGCGAACGGGCCGAACAGAAGAACAAAGCTACAATACAGAAGAGAACATCCCCGGCCGGCGCCAGCAGAGAAGCAAGGTAGCAAGAAGATAAACAGGGTCACCGGGCCCAGTAACATCCTCGCCGGCGCACGGGCTGGAACAGGCGCATTCAAGCGGAATCCAAACACGCAGTTTAGTTGTGTCTCGCGGTCCTTCCGGGCCCGCCCGCCCGCCCCTTATTCCCTACCCCGCCCCTTCCTCCGAAATCCCTGCTGCCGAGCGGCGCCGTGCAGCCGCTGCCGCCGCCGTTGCCGTCAGGATGACGGATGGCCCCGCCGGCGACGCCTCCCCACGCCCGCCCCCACCCCCGCCCTCGCCTCCAACCGGAGCCTCGGCCGCGCCCTCTTTGCACTCGCCCTCCGCAGAGTCGCGACCGCCGCCGTGAGCGCGCGAGGCTACTCGGGCGCGCAAGCGGGAACCTGGAGTGCCCCAAGGTCCAGCCCTTGTCATAAAATCTCCGTTGCGACGACTTTTACGTTTTGTAAATATTTACTGGCTTAGAAATGTTATAATGTGTTCATAAATATTATTATGTACTTCAGGGGCCGATCTAGAGACGAATTATGGGAGGGGAAATTCAAAATGTTTCAGTCGATTGTGTCATATTAAAGATTTTGTAAAATGTCGTAGGGTATACTCAGCTCATGCAAAGATAAGATTTTATTTGTTTTAATGATTATCCGAATATATATTTTTGATTGAACGTTTCGTGGCAAATTAAAATTAAAAGGTTCTGAAAAATTGTAGTGCGGGGGGATTTTCTCTTATTTCACTTCCCGTGGATCCGCGCCTGTGTACAATCGTTTGAATACTGGATAAAGGAAAATGCAAAAATTGTTACTTTGGGAAAGTTAATAAAAATATACGAATTGAGGCGCTCAAGATAATAACGGCAGTCCTGTCGCATTGTCAGTTAGAAGAATGACAGTAAACTCCTGCCATATAACTATCACCTGCTGAAATATCAAATGAATTGAGATATGGCAAAACCCTCAAATTCCACCTTCAACTATTTGTCCGGAGTGAAAGTGAATGTTAACGAAAACAAAAAAAAGTAATTTTTCTTAACACAAACTTAAACTATTGAGATCGTTATTATTTAAGCGCCCCAATTGTGAAAAAAGCGACAAACATGTCACATTTTGTAATATTTTTCAGTTTTCCTTTACGAAAATATTATAGAAGTTATATTTATGTATAGTGCTAATGTAAGCCAAACGTAGCTTTCTGAAACGTCCCTCGAATAATTTCACTTTTTCGCGTACTTTCTGTTCCTCCTTTCCTTCGCTTATTCTTCCTTCCCTCTCCACCACAAGTTTTCCAATTTTTACTTCATGACCCCTTCCCCTGAATGTCATTCCTCTTCTCTGTCACTATCATATAGAATAAATTCTGTTCTATTAATGTTCGGCTCTAAGCCGTCACCAAGATTGAAGTTTTCTGGGTTTACTCTATCGCTTATGGCGAATACCGGGATGGTCTCTAGCTATGTACTCCCAGACGTAAATGTAGAGCTTGTCCTCCCTCTCTTAATATGTTACTATTTTGTATGTATGTAAATTCAGTGGTTAAGCGGAAGAGCAGGCCCTATGTCTTGAGCCTCGCCATTCATAAAGACATAATAATAATAATAATAATAATAATAATAATAATAATAATAATAATAATAATAATAATAAACAACCTATATCACCGTGTCTACGCAGAACTCGAACTTGCAGCCTCCTCGGCGCACACGACGGCTGCTGCAACCGTCTGCGCCACGAGTCCGACTCATCATCGCCATCGCCATCATCATCATCGCCATCATCATCGCCATCGTCATCGCCATCGTCATCGCCATCGTCATCGTCATCGCCATCGTCATCGCCATCGCCATCGTCATCGTCATCGTCATCGCCATCGTCATCGCCATCGTCATCGCCATCGCCATCGTCATCGCCATCGTCATCGCCATCGCCATCGTCATCGCCATCGTCATCGCCATCGCCATCGCCATCGTCATCATCGCCATCGCCATCGTCATCGCCATCGCCATCGCCATCGTCATCGTCATCGCCATCGCCATCGCCATCGTCATCGCCATCGCCATCGCCATCGCCATCGTCATCGCCATCGCCATCGCCATCGTCATCGCCATCGCCATCGCCATCGTCATCGCCATCGTCATCGCCATCGCCATCGCCATCGTCATCGCCATCGTCATCGCCATCGCCATCGTCATCGCCATCGTCATCGTCATCGTCATCGCCATCGTCATCGCCATCGCCATCGTCATCGCCATCGTCATCGTCATCGCCATCGCCATCGTCATCGTCATCGTCATCGCCATCGTCATCGTCATCGCCATCGTCATCGCCATCGCCATCGCTATCGTCACCGTCATCGCCATCGCCATCGTCATCGCCATCGTCATCGCCATCGTCATCGTCATCGTCATCGCCATCGCCATCGTCATCGCCATCGTCATCGCCATCGCCATCGCCATCGCCATCGTCATCGCCATCGTCATCGTCATCGCCATCGCCATCGTCATCGCCATCGTCATCGCCATCGTCATCGCCATCGTCATCGCCATCGTCATCGCCATCGTCATCGCCATCGTCATCGCCATCGCCATCGTCATCGCCATCGCCATCGTCATCGCCATCGTCATCGCCATCGCCATCGTCATCGTCATCGCCATCGCCATCGTCATCGTCATCGTCATCGTCATCGCCATCGTCATCGCCATCGCCATCGCCATCGTCATCGTCATCGCCATCGTCATCGCCATCGTCATCGCCATCGTCAACGTCATCGCCATCGCCATCGTCATCGCCATCGCCATCGCCATCGTCATCGCCATCGTCATCGCCATCGCCATCGTCATCGCCATCGTCATCGTCATCGTCATCGCCATCGTCATCGCCATCGCCATCGTCATCGTCATCGTCATCGCCATCGTCATCGTCATCGCCATCGCCATCGTCATCGCCATCGTCATCGCCATCGCCATCGCCATCGCCATCGTCATCGCCATCGTCATCGTCATCGCCATCGTCATCGCCATCGCCATCGCCATCGCCATCGCCATCGCCATCGCCATCGCCATCATCATCATCAACATCAACATCAACATTATCATTATCATTATCATTATCATTGTCATTATCGTTATCGTTTTCATTATCATTATCTTTATCATTATCATTATGTTTTTATGAATGGCCTCTTGCGCCATTTCTCTGGAGATGACTGCCGAGTTTTCCGTTCGTTCGCCGAGCCAGGCCCTAGCATACGGGCCGCGGAACGCTCTCAAATATTCATTTCTCATCCTTGTCCCCTCCTCTCCGTAAACCTTTCGTACACTACCTCATCACACGTGTCGTGAGCTCAGAGCTTGTTCACCTTGGGGTGGAGACTCTCTGGGGATGATACTTGTAGGGGGAATCTCAAGCCACCGTGAAGATCGGCTGACGGATCTTACGATATCGCCATGCCCGAAGAATAAAATGCACTACACTTTCTGGAATAATGGCCCAAGAATTTGACGCCCCGGTATCAATACTCACTCTAAAAAACTTTGAAATTCAATCTCGCTTATGATACCGAGAATATTATCAGACGGTGATACTATAGTGTAATTTTTTAGATAAATGGAGGTTTTGTGAAGATTGATAATCGAAATCTGAATTTTTTTAATGGGGAATTCACAGTAGTCCCTCAAAAACATAATTGCCGCAAAAAACATACTGGTAAAATTTTTTGTTGTTTCCAGTGAATGATTCCCCATAAATCAAAAAGCAAAACAGGGAGCTTTATGTTCGAAACGTCGGATGCTGTAAAAAATAACATTGTCTTTTAATATTCCGCATCATCCTGGTAACACGATATTAAGGCACAACGTTGAAAACGGAACATTCCTCGTTGAAATGTATTCCAAGAAGGCATTTGCTTGTACTTGTAGTTTCCATCGTAAACGACAAAGAGAACTGGAGCAGAGGCCTTTACAAAACGTAAGGCCTTCCCGGTAGGATTCACTGCACATATGGATGGACATACGGACCGAAATATAAAACAATGTCTCACTGGAAGCGCTAAGCCCATTACTTTCGCTGTTTCCAAAATGTAACCGCTTTGGTTTGGTCACTATTTTTGAAATATTTTTCTTTGTTAGCCAATCTGACATCCTCTGGCGTGTTTTGAATATAAATGTTTTCACCATTCAGTTCGTCCACAGAGCTTGATCTTTGCCATCGAGAAACGCTTAGAATTGGATATCACACTTACCATTTCGTGATATAACTATCTTTCGAAGATCTGATGTCTAGAATCACCCGGCATAAAATTGATATACAAGCCCCAATCAGTACAAGTATCATTTATATTTTATAAGTCTGAATCAATAACGATATTGTTTTTAGATATCTGCAAATCATCGGCGAACATTTATTTTTACATTCTCGGCATTGAACTTGTCATAGATTCATATAAAAATATAATATGTTAATTGTTGGATTGTGAAGGTCTGCTTTTAGCTTTTAAATTGTGAATAATCAGTGACATATTCTTTTGATGGTACATTCACACTAAAAACGATGGGATGATGATTACAACCTGACTCGGGCACTAGTCACTAATCACATGTTTTCTGTAGTTTTCCTGAAGTTGCATTTTCACGTTACATACGCAAATACACTATCAAATAGTATAAAACACTACATTAAATACACCAATATATCTCAAAAACACTATCAGAAAACCTTTCTAATATTCATTTTTTTGCATAAAATAGTTGTGATCTCTGTTTCTTTAAAACATATGTAGACACTTTCCGAGAATATGGAGTTAAGAGATCGGGGACGTTGGATTACATAATGGACGATTCTTTATTTCTGATTCTAGGAAAATTGTTTTTATGATTCTCGGAAAAGACAATACATTATCTACTCACTCCTCTTGAAGCAGAAAAGGCGATTACACCTCTGTTCATAACATGCTAAAAGATATATCTCATGCATCGTAGGTTTAGAAAAATCTAAGAGACCTACCGAATTACGAAGATTTCGTTTCGAATTCGCCACACAGTACGTTTTTCCAAAAATACGGAGCCGACAATACTTATTCAGGAAAATAATATCGTTTGTGTGGTTTTTGAAAGGTTTATGGTCATTAATATTATATATATATATATATATATATATATATATATATATATATATATAATACAGAAATACATGTAAAACTAAAAAATGGTAGTGTTTACATAATACGTGAACACAGTTAATTGACACCTTGTTCTTCTGTATACACTGTAATTAATACTATGCAATTACTGAACACTGTAATTACTGTATCAGTTAGTACTGCAACTTTCGTACAATTTCGTAGAGTAACAATTTGTAGCTTCTGCAGAGGGCCTGAGCGTTACTCTATCTTTTTGGCCTTGTGCATTGTAGAAATAACCACAGTTTGTGTTATGACTGGTACATAAGGTCACAGTTACCACCATTTGTAAAGACAAAGAGGCTTGAGTTAACTCTCAGTTTATTGACAAGAATTCCAGAAGACTGTGAGAATTGATCTTCAGAATTGTCCTTTGACCCAACCGAAATCAGTAGGGCAATTCAGAGAAACATATATGACCGGCATTTTCCATTTAACTTTCTGAATAGGATTGTTATCAGAAGAGTTTACATGGTACCCACATCATCGCTAGTTTGCCGTGTTCTCGGAAAATGCCTTCGGATCAAATGCACCCGACGCCAGTAGTTAAGGGTTAATGCATTGTCTTTTTGGTGATTCTGAGTTTGAATGTTATAATGAATGAGTGATGGAAGATTAAACGAGTGATAGTGGAAATGGGGGGGGGGGGAGCGAATACCCCAAAAATCCAGCGGCAAATTGCTTTTCCTTTCACAAATTGATCGACCAGGATTTGACTTCCGCCAGAACGGAAGGTGTGCGATCTTCCCCCTATCGCACAAGTCTGTTTAAAGGAGGACGCCCCCAATTTCCTGTCGCAGCGACTGTCCACGCAGTTTGCCGACACCGGTGGCAATCGCCGGCTGCCGTGGCCGAGTGCGGAGTGCCACAGGGTTCATTCTGCAGCGTCTCGTCTGCAGTGCCACGGTGAGTCATTGTTTGCGCGACCCTAAGCAACGTCTGTGAGCTGTGACGTGAGCACACACGCCCGCGCGCCCGTGTTTGGAAGCACTTTGGGTCACGGGGACGCGAATGCAATTCCGCGAAAGAGACACAAAGGCGGGAGTGCCACATATTTGGGGCGACGCCGCCGCTTTTAAAATTAATTAAAAGTGTTGTCTGTCGCGACCGAAAGCGAGACTTTGGGCGCCTCGAATTTATTACGAAACAACACGACGACGCTAATCTCATTCCACTCGACGTTGCATACACTTCCACTTGAGGCTTTCGTTACCAATGTGTTCCCTTTTCTGCATCCCGTATGACTCTCCCTTCAGGGCGTCCGAAATGGGACAGCTGTATTTGTCATGCACGTAATAAACGTCACTCCGTTTGGAAGAGAAACTTCTCCCCGCGATACACTCTCCTTCTTCATTCAATTTAATGATAATGGATGTTCTTTCGTAGGGTGAATTTTAAAAGCAATATTCGAACATATTGTAAAGTCATGAATAATTGAAGAAATTAAGGAAAAAATTGGATCATTAAATTATAGCTAATGAAGGATGAAGCGATATATCTTTTTATTTTCTTCTATCATATCAAAAGGGTTTTAGGAAATGTTATAAACATTATGTATTTACGAATGATATTTACAAGCATAAATATTCGTATAAAGAAAAATACTATTTAATCTCTTTCCTTACAATAGTGTACGTCTTTTTCCGGTCTTTATTTTCGCTCTACTTTGTAATTAAAATCTTCAAAGGTCGGAGGAATCGTGTCCATTATGGTCCTAAGAATAAAGTTTCGCTACCAGCTTTCCACATTCTTATTTGCATACTTCCTCACTAAGCCTCTAGGCGCTCCCACCCAGCAACATGTGGTGACTGTACAGTCTTGAGACGAGTACGCAAGTTCAAATGGACACCGAGATAGCGGAACTGAGCTTCAGTGCATTGCGGGTCTCTGCGCAATTGGCTCAACTGTCAGAGCTCCGCCTGCAAAGCCCTTCGTTCTTTGTTGGTGACGAGGGCAGTTGGCGGGAGACCCACCACCACCGACACTGCGCTTGCGCTTCAAAGAGACCTTCAAAGGGAGCGCCGCTCTCCACGGACTCTGCGTGCGCGTTCAGCAACTGGTTTCTCTCTGGTCACAAAAAACTCTGGAACCAACTATTCGTGAAAAAGTGAATTAGCATTACTACGCCCAGGAGAACACTCTAGCCAATAAATGGTCTAAGCAAAATCATTTAACATTCTTTCTCATAAGATGCATACTTCTAAGAGATATGGGTAGTGCTGGTATGTATCCATTGGCTTCCACGTGGCTTGAAATATATTGCTGAGTGTTTTTGCATTTGACAGCACATGACGCGTCCAACGGTACGAACTATATTGAATGAACTATAGGGACGAATAAATATAATTCTATAACTAAAACGAACAGAGGATTAGTACATTAGGAAATGATTATATAATAATGTATAAGCACACGTGTATAAATTATATAATGTCACAGGAAAGTGACGTAAATTTTAGACAAGTTTATTCGTACTCCAAGCATCGAGATTCACGGAGAACGTATTTTGCGACAACGGAAAATAATTGAAGCTAGTTTTTCTTTATGCATTTTCTTGGCCGTGTTAATTTCAAGTCTGGTACCCAACCGTTCAACATTTTAGTATTATCCTTTGGCGCCGCGGATTACCGTCATCTGCCGGCGAATCTTTCAGAATGTATTAGAATTCGAAGATACAGGATCGTATCACTAACTGAAAAAATGGCCAAAAATTAATTTTGTTTCAATGCTTGGTTTAGAAGCATCACTGTGATAGGTCTGTGCTAAATTTCACAAGTATTTTAGTTTTGTATGAAATTAATGATACCCTTTAAAAAATTCACAGATTTCACCTGTTAGATTTGTTACAGTTTTTAAATCTTGCAAGTGCGGAAATATTTTATTCTTTGATTAAAAATTGTGATTGAGCAATACTGAAGTAATGCACATAAGATTTAATTGCGAATTAAGGATTGTTTTTTGACTCTTAGGTAGCCCATGAAATTAAGTCCCATAGAACAGTTACGACCAGCTATTATTTTTAAGTTTCTGAGCAGTGTTCTTTTGATGGTAAGGTTTGTTAGCCCTATGACCAATCCTCAACCTGAGGGACTAGGATTTGTGTAGGATTTTCTCCCTTAGATTGGCTTCACTACACCTTCCAGAGTTCTCTCTGCCCATCGCTTGCTGCCAGTTTTTCTTCCTTTTGGTCGAATCCCTACTCGCCAGATAGCGGGGTCAGCACTTATTTAGTGGCAGTGCTTACTCACCATGTCGCTAGGTTCAGTTTCCATGGCTATTATTGAATATGATATAGCCACCGATCTCATTCCTACACTCAAGTCTCTTATCCGCCTCGGTCCGGAGCATCGATCAAAGAAAATGAAGTTTGAAGAAGTAGAAACTACACAGAACTGGAAAAACTATTTAAATCACCCAAAATAGTTACATGAATGAAGGTGAAAAGACTGAAATGGTTAGGTCACCTTATTCGAATGAACGAAGGAAGAACCGTTAGAAAGGTATATGTAGGGAGAATAGCCGTAAGAGTGGTTGAGGTAGCCCTATTTTAAGACGGAATGAAGAGGCAGAAAAAGATGTGAGAAACCTAGGTGTTAAAAGGTGACGATGAAAAGCAGAAGATATACACAATTGGGTTATTATAAGAAAAGAAGCCTAAGCAAAACTATAACTGCGGGGGAGCTGATAGAAGAAGACAATAGTAATGTTGAGTGTGTATGAGTAAAAACATTAAAATTTCCAATAATTAAAAATAACACATAAATTGTACGGTCACATCACGCTTTAAATTTCTGTAATATAAAATGAAAAAATGGTCATTTTCCCTAGAATACGAAAATTGAAGATTATCAACATTTTCCCCATTATCTTGGGATATGTATCTGATAGAGAATTATCAAAACTAATTAACATATATTAAAATGCGTATGCTACTGAGATCGGTTGTTATAGTGATGAATATTTGGGCTGGCATGTGGACTATAACACGAGCATGAGCCGCACATACGCTAGAAGCATTATACGCCATATCTCCTCAACCACGAAGCCAAAATTGTCCCCAGCGTCAGGGAGTTTGCGCGAGGGAATAACTGGAATACCCAGAGCAGTGTGAAAAATGCTTTCATGGCCACAGGCGAGATCAGAGAATATTTCGATACACCCCCAATTGGGACACATTGTTTATTACCTGCGTGATCGCTGGAGTTCCAATATTTCCCTCGGGGGTACCCCGTACCTGATGCTGTGAGGTTGTCAATCGAAATGTTATGGAAATTCTCTTGTCCCTTGAGCCTGCAGAAATTGTCTTTACTTTGTTTTCAGAAAATTAATGATATTTTTCTTTCATTTCATACAGCTGGGAATGAGAGAGAGAGAGAAAGAGAGAAAGATACAGAACGAGAGAGAAAGAGAGAAAAGGGGGTAGGGAAAGGAAGACACATAAAGACAGTGGGAGTGATAAAGGGAGACTGAAAGAGCAGAAGTCAAAATTAGAAGCAGAGTGAGTGAGAGAGAACGAAAGGAAGGAGGGAAAAAGAGCCAGATAATGAAAAAGAGAAAGGGGTAGAGAGGTAGGGGATATACAGAGAGGAAGGGAGAGAGAGAGAGAGGGAGAGAGGGAGAGAGAGGGAGAGAGAGAGAGAGAGAGAGGGAGAGAGAGAGGGAGAGAGGGGGAGAGAGAGAGAAGGCCAAAGCAAAACTATATTTATTATCACATTTCATAGAGAAGACGCAAAACTATTTACTTTATTAAAATGCAGTAGATACCATTAGTAATTTGTTTTTAACAATCTTTGTCTAGAAAATATGTTGCATGTGCAGTGTTTTGTTGTTCGGAAAAGTGTCAAAATGTCAACAACGTAGAAGCGCGAACGTTCATCTGTATGCTTGATGGTTCAAAGCACAGTTGTAATCCCCGTGATAAACGCTATTATTTGGGTAGGGTAATGCAAATAAATCAGGATCCTATTTGCACCAATATTCCAATTGCAGTGCATCAACGATAACAAACATTGAAACACAACGCATAAGTGCATTATCACTCAATGACTACAGAAGCCGACTGCACATAACTCGCGCCCCAGTGACCATCTGCCATCCAATGAAGTTCCAATAATTGACTCAAATATTTCACAAGCGATATCCATAGAATGGCAAAAAAATATGTTTCAGAACGGGAATATGATTGTAATAATATGGTGAACTAAAGAATATAAATTTATGAAGAACTCAATATAAAATAATTGTGCAACATTATAACAGAGTAATGTTTTCACCTTCAAATTTATCATACGTGAATAGAAAGGTGATCATAAACGTTCGCGAGAAGTAGTGTTTCTCGAATGTCTTGAAATGCAAGGAAACATTTACAAATTTAGCAAGCACGAACAAATTATATTGCTGAAATAAAGTCGATTTGAATGGATCGCTCGGCATTTAACAGAGACTTCATTAAATCTCCTGAATTAGTAATGAGATTAAAGAAATATATTGAATAAATACAAATTCGGAGAGCTAATAAAATATTCAAACGCAAAAAGTTTGATTCAGTAATTTATTAAATACTTTCATCCCCTGTGTGGAGTGACGCGTATGTCATTACGGTCGTTCAGTGAAGTAACAGATACATACAGTAGAGCTAAAAAGAACCGCATCACCTTTCTCATAGTTTTAATCTGCAATATAATTATAAAAATACACCACTTGATTTGCAAAAATCGAGCGCGTTATGGAGGTAATGGAAACAGGAACATCATATAATCCACATAAAATATATGATTACCAATTCATACTAATATAATTGTTTCAAATTTTTGAGAGCAGATTGGATTAGAAAATTCAGAATGCCCATTTTCGTTACGTGATGTGTTTTTTTTGAGGTTTGTGCAGGATAAATGCAGCATACGCGAGAGAACTGCACGTGACAGAGCAAATGAGGATGATCACCGAAATCAGATTTCTTCATAGAATATCCCAAAATTTCATTAAAAGTTAAAATACATTTATTTTACGTCAAAAACAGTTAAAAACTGTATGTCAAGAAAAAAATAAGGAGACAACGGTGCTATAAATAATGAAAGAAACACCAATTGATTTTCCTGTTGTTTAACGTATGATATTTCTGCTTGATTCCCACAAAAACATAAAAAAGAGAAGGAACGGAAGATTAGAGAGAATATTGTCTACTTTTCAAAACTTCTTTAATTACCTGAGTATTGGCATTGGACAAGACAAAAAACCAGGTTTCTACCCTACACATACTATTTCAAGAATAATTGTGGGATAATTTACTTTGGTTTCTACTTGTACGAAGTACATTGTTTAGTGGAACAGCAGAAGCTGACGTACACTCAGTGTCAAAAGTATTGGAACACCTCGTAAATTTCGGATAAAAAATAAATTTCAGGTGTAAAAAGAAAAAGGAAATAAAAAATTTAGGTCACATTGAAAACAGTGTATATTTTATTATTGGTATCAGCAAACAAAAACATAACATAACTTGTTAGAAAATTTGCACGAAAATTACAAACATTATGTCGCGGAAAAGGCAGCCACATGATGGGCGGTAACAATTAAATAACAGTGTAACTGTAAACGAATTAATATTTGGTGAGATGTCCTTTGCAATTTATAACGGCTTCGAGACTTCTTGGTATTAATTCTACGATCTTTGCCGTCATAGGTGGCAAGAATGCCGTCATAGTTCCGTATTTTTTCTCTCGAAAATATCCTATACATATTCAATGGGATTAATGTCTGGAGATTATGGTGGCATATACAGATATCCTGATGTATTAGAAAGGATGCACATACTTGTGTTTTAAGTCATGTGCTTTGGATCATTGTCGTGCTGAACAATGAAATCGTCTTTGAAGCCCATTTTCAGCACTTTTATGTAGTTTACTTCACACAATATTGATGTATATTGCATGGTCCATTGTACCATTTATAAAGTGAAGATTCCTCACACCAGAAGCACTTATACAACCCCAGCCGTGTACACAATTACCTCTGTATTTTACTGTGGGCTGGAGGTTCTCTTCGCGAAATTTCTAGTTTCTCTTCCGCAGTGCCATACATCTGTCATCTGCGCCAAAAATATTAAATTTACTTTCATCAGTAAAAGAAAATTGGTTCCACATTTATTGGGAACTCTTTCAATATTTTTTAGTAAATTTCAAGGCTTTTTTCTGTTAATGTCATTGAACCAGAATTTGTTATGCGTCACACGTCCGTGATACACACTGTTTAGTATTAAACGAACTGTACCTGGGTAAATGCCTACTCGAGAAGAAAGTTTTGGACCACTAAGTTTTGGATATACTTTAATGTCGCGAAAAAAAGTATTGGGTCACTTAATTTGCAACTGAGGCTGTCCACCTCTTCGTTTACACCCCAATTTCATGAAACAATGTAGTGTGTGATCTTTGCACTATCTTTCTGATTTCTCCCCAGAGTGTGCATGATTACGCAAGCGAATTATTATTTTTCTTTTGTTCTTCACTTGTTTCCTTTTCTTTACGTTCCGTAAAGACATTTGATGAATAAATACTTCAGTATCGTAGACTTATGAATCACCGACTAAATAATACTGGAATAAAGAAAAGATATAAGATAAATAATAAAGAAATTGATATAAAAACCGTTACAGCTAAGGGTGGACAGGTGAGTCCCGACTGGCAAGATGAAAGTCAATCCACATACGACAGCTGCCGCGTGACTTTCATTAAAGCCATTACAATGTTTGAGAGTTTGCGTGTTCCAATACTTTTAGCTTCCTTTTTCTATGAGATATTTGCTTATGTATCTGGTTTGTCAATTTCCTGTACTTCATTTTAAGTGGTTTTCTATTCTAGCAACTTTACTATGTATAATGTATTTAGTAAATTCTATCCAAAATTTGTCATTTATATTCCTTTTTCCATGTAAAATTTATTCATATTCTCAAATTTTCAAGGTGTTTCAATACTTTTGACACTCACTGAATTGACTTACGGTTAAACTTCGAAGATAATAATTCTATACAACATAGAACAATTAACATATAATTTTATATGATCATATTTCAATTTAATTTGTAACTTGTATTATGTATCGTTGTTGACGCAAACAAAATATTTGCTTTATGGGAAAATGTTTACTCCCATTTTCTGTACCAAGGATTGTGTTATTTCGTCTCTTGTGAAAGAGACAAAAATAAAGAGCAAACATGTTTCTTTTTGATATGAAAAAAATGTCGTATAAAATTTGTCGACAAATATTTTATGAAGCATTTACAGCTAGTTATACTTAAAATTAATAAATATACGAACTACATATCTTTACAATTGTTTTAAAATCGTTTCTAATTTCTGTTTTTCCTCTTTCATGTAGAATATCCGTGTAAACAAAACCACAGTCAGATATTCGTTCATATACATTCATTTGTTATATGCAATTTTTTTTACGTAATTGTTACTTTATGTAGATATTTCTGGCATTCAAAATGCTACAGCAACATCACGAATCGATGAGGCCCTCAGAACGACCATCCGCGACTATTGGTAGCATCTCTTGTGGGTAGCCTCTTGCACCTCATCCGCAGTAATGATGCGCAATTCGGCGTATGACCTGACGCAAGCGCTTTTGCCGCTAACGGCCGGAGGGGGGAGGGGCCAAAATGCGGAGCGCAGGCGTAGAAAAAGCTTTCGTAAACAAAAACAATAGCAGCCCCTCTTTACAAAGATCATTATCCAGCTTGTCGAAACGGCAAATACCGCGGCGTCGGTAACGATGCTGCGTCGGCCGCGGCCGGGGGCGGCTGGCTAACTCGGCTGCAGGGGTGGGGTGGGGGTGGGGGCGGCGCGGCAGAGATGAAGCTGGTCCGGGGCTAAAAAAGAATGGCGAGGGTGGAAGATGTTGGAACGATGGACGTAAGGTCGGCAAGTCGGGGAATGTAGAGGAATGAGAGCTTGCTGAAAAGGGGAGGGAGGTAGCGAGGTTGAACCCGGAGGAGGTGTGGTGGGTATTATTTGGGGCTGCTGTTAAAAAGATATCTTGGATTGATTGATTTGTGATTCCAGGCGCACCAACCCTGAAGTCATTAAGAAGTGTAGGGCCTCTTTATTCCCTCGGGAGGTGGCGGTGATCTTCCCCCGCTGGATGGAGAGATCCGACCTTTCGGCCAGCTGGATTTTCCCCAACCAGGAAACTCACACCACAGAAGCATCGCCCCCAGTCGGGCAAGTTCTAAGCTCCAGATCAGTCTCCTGGTATGTTAGTAGTGTTGTGTACCTGTGTAGTGTAACATCTTAGTGTAACTGTGTGTAAGAAAGGGTGAGGTTACAAGGAACAGAAAAGAAAGATCGCGCGCGGTTCATATCCATTTGATAGGGTACTGCTTCGGCATTTGCGTGGTGTTGATCGGCGAAACCACGGAAAAATTCCGATTAGAGCAGCCAGCCGCAAGAATCCCAGACAGCGACTGAATTCGACCGAGCTATGTATCCAGGACTATCGAAAATCCTGCCACCGTCGGGACTCGAACCTAGAACGTTCTGGTCAGAGGTACTGACATGAATTGTTAGACTTGAAATAAATAAGGATGTGTGTGTCATTTTCATACTTTAGAGGAAAATGAGTTGATTTATACGTTAAACCTATTGGCACATACAACTCCTGTTATTTATAATCACCTCGTAACTATCAAGAAACGCATCTGGACTTTGGTTTTCATTTATGTTATAGGGCTTGATTCATTTATCATTATCCGTTAAAAAGTAAATTATTTAACAAAAAAACCGAAATCATTGTGAGGCTATAGCAATTTATATTTCTAAAATATACATTTTCTTAATTCAATCATCCTGAGTTAGTTTGTGAACCAAAATTCATTTCAGCAACATAAATTTCTTCCGTGGTCTTAGAGTATGAGCCTTTCTTGTTCCATGTCTAAATTCCTACTACTAGAGAACCGGCAGCGTGTAAACGATTCTGACAGGCTCTCGCCACGTGCTCTGGTACGTCATGTGACCTGCTCTGAAGCAATTAGCTTGCGAAGATTTTTTTACTTTCCCATAGTCAGGGTTCAGCGTTGCCACTCATCTGGCTCACAAGAAGTCGCGTAGACGATAAGGTTCGACTCTGGCGAAGGTTATGAACATGATATCAAGACGTTTTCAAATTTTTAATAAATTCAGTAATGTGTGGCAACAGCGCATCCAACTGTCAGAGTCGCCTATAAGCTGTCGGAGCTGTAGATATTCCTACGTTCGCGGAAGGGACATGGGGCAAACCGGCACTCGAGGGCGCAGTTACTGTTGCCAAATTTAAATATAGTGACGTGTGACAGATCATCAGTTGTGACGCGGTTATCCAATCGGGATCTTCGATGCCTGAAATTTAAGTGATATCGAAGTTCTCGATTGGATAATAGCGTCCAGCTAATGGTCTATCACAAGTCGGACAATAACTAAGGCCAACATGCATTTTTCCTTTTTTAAATTTTGATACTTGTTTTTTATCTACGTTCATCTCCTGAATTTAAAAAAATGCCCCTACTTTTCAGAGCGTAGGCTTCTGCTTAATGATGCCCTGAGGAAGGTCGCAGAATGTCGACCGAAACTTCGGCATCTTTGCCATGGACGCGACGTCACCCGTACAGCCAATTAAATATTGCCCCTACTTTTGCCTTATCATTCCCCAATTTTTAATAAATTCAATAATTGTGTTTTCAGTAAATATATTTTGCCATATTTGTGGACGATTTATCGTTGTGAAACAGCCATTTCCTCATTTGTTAAAAATCTTTATAACGCTTATTTTCTAATGAAGCGGGGATTAACTGTGAGCCTCTCGCTGAGTTCAGTACGAGGGAGTGCTCAAAAGTAACGAGAATTGTTTTTTAAAGCTTTGTATTTTTTAATAACCTTATAACATTCAAAGTACTCTCCATTACACTTAATAAATTTCTTGAAACTGCGATTCCATTCCTGGAAACGTTTTTTTTAAATTCGTCTGTTGTAATGGTCAACAGATTCTGCGTCGCTTTTTTTCTTCTTCTCCGCTTCCACGTTGTAAAAACGATGCCTTTTGAATCGCGGAAACAAGAAATTCCACGAAGCGAGGTCGTGGGGCAAGGCAGTCAGTTGTTTTTGACTAAAATCATTGCGGGAAACCCATTACCTTGTCTGCCATAAATATGGACTTTTTTGTCGCTTAATGTTCAGCAATATTCTTAAAACCTCTACGTAGAAAGTTTGATTAACATTCTTACCTCGTCGATTAATTCAGAGGGCACTATCTCTCTCATTTAAAACAGACAAATGAGAAATTATGAACATCCAAACTACGAGAGTCATAAATAATACGCTGAAAACGCCCAAATATTGGTATTTGTTTACGAATTTTATGTTTCCACCATAAACAGTTATCAGTATTGTCGGAGAGTTGGTCATTGTTTATGTCTTGAATATTTATTATTATTCCTACTTCTTTTCTATTTTTGAAGAAGTCGTCTCGCATTTTATGCAATTCCTTGGCTGATTTTGTTATAAGACTATGACATTGGCGAATCGTAGATTTGATATTTTTCTCTATTTATGCTTATGCCGTACGTATTTTTTCATTTTGCGAAAAATTATTTCTAAAATGTTTATAAATAATTTTATCCTCAGTGACTTGTTGGTACGCGAGCTCGCTTTCCACGGCGAAACGCCGGGATTGATTCCCGGTCGGGGCTAAAGGCAATTGCGCGCTTACCTTGCAATGTCCCAGTATATGTCGCTGTGTGACGATGAGAAAACTCACTTCTGAGATTGAGAATACCAGAATACAGTTTAGTGTGGCGTCGTTAATACCAGGCCCAGAGCCGTTAGGTCGGTGAAAGTGCTCTGCGGGGGAGGAAGGGGTTGAGCCTGTACATCCGGGATTTGGCGCTCTGGCAGTTGACGCGCAGGCAGCGTGGCAGAGCCAAAAATAACCCTAGGCTGTAAACTCCTAGGAAGACCGCCGGCGAGCCTACCTGGAATCTTGTGTGGTGGGGGCGTATCTCCCCCCAAAGACCATGGCAAACGAGCCCTCGCTATGACAGCGGGCGAGCCTATCTAGGAAGCTTGTGAGGTGGGGGGTGTAGCCATCAGCTATTTAACGCGGCGCGAGCTGCGCTCGCGTTCTCATTCAGTTTACTTCGGAGGGCCTAGTACGTGTAGGTACAGGGAGTGTAAGAGTGGGGGCGAGATGTCCGGAGAGTAAGGGCCAGACGATCTCGGGTGCTTCGTGCACGTGGTTCGCCAGACGGCGACCGGTTTTAATTTTGGCACCAGGCCATGTGACGGTAAATTGCCACGGGACGGTAATTGTCCGACAGCTCGCATCACGCGTGGCTAGTTTTTCTGCGGTAAAGCAGGGTATTGGAAGGAAAAGGTTGCCGGAGTGTTTAAAATTAAGCAATTTATTGTATCTAGTCTGTAACTTTTCAATATATTATTTTTATTTTGTTAATGTGAATTTATTCTCTTTTCACTACGTCACAGTAGACTACTACAGCTAACTACATGTACCCCTTAACCCATGGCCGCAAGACGGGGACGTTGCTGGTAGGCCTTAGCTTCTAAAGAGCTGTTGTGACAAAGTACGTACATTCATACATACATTATAAACAATTTTGGTGCAATGGGATCACCTCGTTTCACTCACCTTTGGTGTTCAAATTATTGTTCCTCTAAATCTGTCCTCACTTTTTCTTTACTATTTTGGTATCTTTTTTTTTCTAAGATTTTTATGCTCTTCGTTGGTACTCCTTGCACGTGTTATGCTTCCAGAATTGCTTTGTGTTATACTGAATCGAAGGCTTTTTCTTTAATTTTTTGAAGAGAACGTACATATTTATATTACATTCTTGAATTTTCTCTATAAGCTGTAATGAGCGGATATGGTCTATTGGGGAGTACCCTGTATGATATCCTGTCCTTTCTTTCTATTCTTCTAAAATGTTAATTATTATTTTTGTTATTAATTTAGAAAAGATTTTGTAATGATTGATATTAAACTTATTGGTCTATAACTATTTAATTCTGTCCTATCTTCTTTTTATGTAATAAGATGATAGTGCTGCTCTGCCACTGTTATAGAATTTCTTCATTTTCTAGGAATTTGTTGAAAATCTGTGTGATGAGTGGAGCCACTTCTTCTATCCCCATTTTAAGATATTCGTTGATTATCTTGCCTTCGCCTAGATTTTTCTGGAATTTTAATTCCTTTATAACTGCTTCTACTTTACACTGTATGAAGTATGGCAAAAATTCTTCCTTTTCCATTTTGGATATCAATTGTTGAAGGCTTCTTGAGGGATACGTGCTCTTATATAATTCTTTGAAAAGTTTGTTGCCTCTCGCACTATACCCTTCCTTGAGTTTATTATATTTTTAATTGGATTAATAGTATTAGGGCGACTTTGGTGGAGAGGATAGTCGCAGTAAAGAAGGCAAGGAAGATAACTGAAAAAGGAGGAAAAGGAGAAGAGGGATACGAACCAATAAGATGTGGACGGTGAGAGTATTGTGCAGAAGACACGACAGGTTGCCAGCGTTAACATAAAGGATTGTACGACGTCACAGAGATTCCATAATGCCTTTTCACTCTTCATGTTACGTCAACGCTTTTAATGGTTTTGAATTGCAAATACGGCTCTTTATTATTGTGTTTTATTTGATAAAAAAAAGATTCGTATCATTTCGAGATACATACAGTGTAACCGGCAGAAAAAGGTAGTGTTAAATTCAATTCTAACTGGTATTCAATGCATACTAAAAATAAGTTTATTTGTATATGAAAGGGTAGAAGTCAACAATTCCTACTAAAAATTGAATGGACATGTAATGTGATAAACAGAAATCCAACTGAGAATTAAAATTGGTATGGAGATATTTTGAGGATGCAATTATTGGAAATATTCGGGAGTATCAGTGAAACGTTTTATGGACTGAACGTGAGAGATGTATTGAAAAATGCGAATAGCAATTACAATCTGTACTATATTTAAAACACTAAAGGTTTTCATATAAAATGAAATTGGAGAATTCTACTCAACCAAATTTCGTGATATTTATTTTTAACTGAAAGTCCATAGATGTGTTAGTATTTATAATAATTATTAACCCGTTTTATAGAAAAATAAATTTCACTAATATATTAAAATTAATAGAACGGGCTCTTTACCTTCCTTCATATTTCTTTCACGTCGCATTAGGTTGTAAAACTTACTGCATTTTACCTAGTTTATTGTCTTGTTATTTTTATTTGTGAGTTTCGATATATCTATGAAGAGAAATTCACCTTTCATAGCTAGTTTTTTTAAAGGTCAAAGATATATGATAAGTATAAAGAATGTTTATAATCACAATATAGTAATTCTCTCACATGTCTTTACACAACGCTGTTCAGTGATTATAATTGAATATGATGAATTACGTTTTAAAATTACAATGGCTAGGAGGATTTTTTGATATAATCCACAACGCACGAGTCCAGATCTTGGTAAATATAAAAAAGGTCCTGGGGACGAGGTGGCGATGCATACTCTGATTAATTCACGAGGAGGGAGACATTGTCAGCAAATCGGGAGCATTAATACCAAAAATTGAAATTTTAACAAAGCTCCCGATTGGGTGACAGTGTCTCCCTTTCCGTCCAGCTCGTGATCTTGATATGTCACTGTGTTTAAATGGGAGTACAGGCCTCGATGCCCACAGAGGCAGAGCGCGGCCATACGCGCGGAACGGAACGGGTCTTGGGGACAGCTAGAGGAAGCATCAACAGCGAGAATGCTCACAAGGATGGCAACAATGGAGGCAGTTGCAAGCGCAGTTGGCGACCCCTATGCTGCGGAGAGCCCATACGTGTAATTTTATTATGTCACTGCATTTTCAGGCAAAAAGCGCAATGGCCGTAGTTCTGAAGCTAGTAATCTTAGCATGGTCGCAATATGCCTTCACGGTAAAGCGTTTGTGTTGGGATGCAATAACGATAACGATGTGGGTGATGATGATGATGATGATGGTGCAAGATCGTGAGTATTGAGCATGGAGATGGAGAAGATGCTGGAATTAAAAGCAGAGGAAAGGGGAAGATCATTGTCGAAACCTGTTATGAACCCAACTCTAAAACCATAAATAAAAGATTCTTTGCTATCAGGCTGATAAGATATGTTCTTCCATTTGAGGACGTCGTTGCAATCACGTTGGGATTATGTATCTCCGATGGCGAGAACTTTTATACGAAGTCCATCGTATTGTTCGAGCACCGAGTGTAACCAACGAGGATTTAGATAGCATTCAGTGTCTGTTTGGCCTTCTGAACAGACACATTATTGAGGAAAGCAACGACGTCCAGATTATTAAGGATAATATTGAATCTTTACAAAAAACGTAAAGCAACAAATATCATATATTCCTAACATCTGCCATATCCCAAATGACTCAGCCAGAGACGAAATCCCGTTTCCTGGGGTGGAAGATGAGCAGGTAATTCGTCACAGAACGAGTCGCCCAGGGGTTTAATTCAAAGCGTAAACTGGTGCGGGCAGCGCGTTTCGAGGGCGGGAGTGAAAGCAGCGACAGTGGATCTGGAGGCACAAGCGAGAACAGCTGCAGCACTGGGGCGCACAACTCCTTCAGTGGCCGAGACAGAGCCCGGAGGATGAGGGTGAGGGCTGACGTGAGAGAGGAAGAAGTTGAGCAGTCGTCGGCATCCGAGATGGGGACAGTGATCCTCTCAAAAGTACTGATCATGCGTTTGCCTGTCGGAACACTCGATCGTCAACTACGCTAGTGGATTTTTAGCAAAGTGGGAATTCTCCAAACGATCTGACTGTTTTTTTTTGCGGGTTACACTGCATGAAGCCCCAAAGGCAATTTTAAAATTTTATCAAAAACGGCTCCAAACTGTTTCTTTAATTTCTTATCACGAACAAACAAAATTATGCGTATAAAAATTGTCTAAGTCCGACTTTCATTTTCTAAGTCCGATTTTTTTAAATTGCAAAGTTTAAATATTTTCGGCGTCTTCTCACAACTGCAATATCGAAGGTAAACATTATTTTCCAATAAAATGTGTTCTTCAATAATAGGTATTTAAATACGATTTTGTACAGTTTTTGAAAATATAAAAACAATATTTTAACAAAACGATCTTTAATTAAAAAAAACCTTGTACGGCGTGAAGTGCGCATTTGAAATTGACATAGGTTAGATTCTCGTTTAGCTTAGTCGAAAATTGTAGAAGGTTCAAATGAGGTGAGAAGTAATGTGCTGTTATAGCACCACTAGTCCATCATTCTTTTCACGGTGTACAAAAGGGATGGTCCACACTGGAAGCAATCTGTTCAGAAAAAAGAAGCATGCACCACTTTTCGTACAGACAACTTCCAATTTGACATTTGTTGAAAGCCGTAATGGAAACGGGAAGAACGAAGGGAAGCGGTGATGTAGGAGGGAACTGCGAGGCTACACAGGCACAACGATATTTCGATCCATTCAGACGGCCATATGGACGCCTGGGCGGCAAACCGCTGCTCAACGAGGGGAGCTATGCAGTTGAGGCCCCGAGCACAGAAGCGGCGTTCAGTCAGCGCGAGGTCGCCGGCGGGGGGAGGCGTGGAGCGGAGCGGGGAGGGTGGCAGGGCGAGAGGGGGAGGAGGGGATGGGGTGGGGGCGGGGGCAGAGCAGCACGCGAGGCGATTGGAATTCGATAGAGCGCTCTCGCGAGCGATCGCGGAAACTGCACACGGCGGAAAACACGCACCGCTCGCTGCGTTCCCCGCGGCCCGCGCGGCACTGCCGTCGCCCGGCGCCGCTTCCGCTTCCACTTCCGACTTCTGCCACCGCTTCCCCCGTCGCCGATGCACCCGCCCGCCGCTGCTTTGGACTTTTCCCGCACTCGCCTCGGTCTCCTCCTGCGACTCCGACCCTCACCTTGCCACCACTCACATGCCTTCTTCAGGGCTTCCTAAACCACTTCCAAGACAGTGTTATGGCATCGGTTATCTCCACTACCCCGTCCCCACCACTCAGTGGACCCATTTACACCCAATAAACCTTCTAACCCGCCACCCCACCGTTCCTGCCATCCCGTCTGTCACTTCACTTTCCCCGCTATCCCACGAACTCGTCTTCGAACTCGTCTTCGTCTTTTTAACAGCAGCTTGTCAGCTAGGTCGAATTCAGACGCAGTCTGGAGGAGAATTCTAGTGGTCAGCTGGTCTGATCGATAGTTTTTCGTGGTTTCTCCGATCAACACCAGGCGAATGCATCAGCAGTACCCTACTAAACGGGCCAACCGTTTGGACGCCAACGGACAAGGAAGAGGTAGGAAAACGGATCGCGGGCAAATTTTTCTATCTCATCCTTGTCTTATCCTCACCGCTTACACATTCACTTTAACACGCACTACGCACGCACACATGCCGGGAGACCTGTCGGAAATATAGTCTTATCCCGGCTGGAGCGGTGCCCCGCTGGTGGGAGATATCAGGTTATGGGAAAGCCCCGCTAGCCGGCGGTAGGTCGGCGCCGGATCTCGCCATACAGCCAGTTAAGCGATCACTGCCACCATGCGAGTAAAACATGGACTACACTTATGGGATCAATAGCCCTGGTATTTGACGTGCCCGGAATCACTAAAACTATCAATAAAAAAATCCCACTTCCCCCATCTCCCCATCGTCGCTCTACCGGCACTGTTGTTCATGACTCTCTTACCCGTCCGGCAAGCTCTCCTGTGCCCACCGTCCTTTTGCTCTCTCGTGGCTCCTTTGCCACGCCCACGCCGCCCTCGCCGATTCGCTGCCCTCGGGCGCTCCTACCGCCTCCTCCGCTCCATATCCGCCTCCGTGTTCAGCTCTGCCACGGCCTCCACCTCTTCCTGAGCCTCGGCCCCTTCGCGACTGCTGCGCGAGTGTCGGTTCTGCAACGCTCTTCGATTCGCCAACGACGCCGTGTGATCTCGTCAGCGATATTACTGCAGTGCAAATCGTAGACTTGTGAAGATTGTAGCTTTCATCTTGACAAGTGACGATTGTTACACATTGTCAAGTGATCCTCTGACATTCAGAAAGCTACTGTTACGAACGATGTTTCACACAAATCAGAGAACTCCTGTTATTTTTTTCTTTTCCGCAAACATAGAGTTTTAAATTAAATTTATAAGAATACCAAACGAGGTACGTATTCCTTTTATATCTTTGTCATATATACACAAATGTTATTTCTAATACACGTGTTTTGAGAACTGCATACGCACTCCCCACTCCCGTCGTGTGCTCAATTGATGGACATGTTAAAGTTTTGCGCTCATTGTATCTACTACTTTTTGATTCGCATGTTAGGTCAACCAACTATCTCAGTAATAAGCACAAATTACTTGTGTCATGTCCTGTCGAACGAATATGAAAGAACTGATTAGAACAAGAATCGTATGATTTTTTTTTAAATTTTAATTTTCGATTTTTTTTACATGTTACAAACGCGACATGGAACCCTAAGGATTTTCCGCTTTCGGAAATTCACCCTCACTGTGGGCTGAACTTTGGTTTTAGAGACCAGTGTATTAACCTCTATATTATTATAGTTGTTCATATTATATTTTATTCCATTAAAAGTTTTCTTGCGAATGTCTGAATATAGCATGGTTACTGCGCTCTGTTTCGATAAACTCTGAATTGTGATTAGATTGTGATAGTGAGACATGGGGACTAAAAGTAAATATTCAAAAAACGAAAGTAGTGGTCTTCAAGAATGGGTTTATCTGGGGTAGCAAAGAGAAATGGTACTACGCTAGGGAAGAAATTGACCGCGTCAAAACATTTACATATCTTGGTGCAAAATTTTCCATGAATGGGGGATGGAATAATAACATATTGATGGCTCACAGCAAAGGAAGAATTGGGCTCAAAGAAATCGTTTGCGCTGTGCGCAGGGTTCCAGAATTGCCGGTAAAAGTGTGCGATACAATGTTCAAATCGTTAGTTCTCCCAGCTATGAACTATGGAGCAGAAATCTGGGGAGCGGATAGGATAGATCGACTAGAAAGCATCGAAACAGATTATTTCAAATTAATTCTAGGAGTTTGTAGATGCGCAGGAAATGCCGGAGTCTTAAGAGAGGTCGATAGTATAGGAATTTGGAGAGATTTTAAAATGAAAATTTTTTTAGAGTGCAATGGCAGGGAAGCGACCATCGCTACTGGGCGTACAAAATTAAACGGCTACTTGACCGCGCAGGGTTGGGAGACGTCTCTCCGGAAATGGCGGGAGATAGGGGAACCCGTGAGATAGAACGGCTGATTTCCGATAGACTTGCGGATATTAAAAGGCAAGAGATCTGGGCAGCAACGGCTGAAAAACGTTTGCTAGTAGCTCAAATCCATGCGAGTCCGTTATGGGGTTGCGAAAGTTACGTACATACTCTCGGAAAGGACGCAAGAGGGGGATACGCTTGGTTCAGAGTTGGGGGTGGATGCAGCGTAAAGGACGCAAGTGGTAATGGCATCTGTGTGCTTTGCGGTGATAGGGAAGACTGGATCCACATCCTCTTAATTTGCTGTGCAACCGAAACATGGAGAAGAAAATGGATGGGAATGGGAAATTACTACTTCCTAAACAGGAACGTAACGCTCGCCCAAAACATTTTAGGTGATAAAAGGTCTAAATTTGTGAAAGAATTAGGAACATTTTTAGGAAAGGTTCGGACCATTAGGGAAACTGAAATTAGGGAGTGGGAAAACAGCACTGGTTAACTTGAGCGCAGCCTAGAGTGGAGAGAAATAAATAAGTCAATAAGCTAACAATAAGTAAGTTAATCAGTAATTTTATGTTAAGTTAGTAAACAGTTAAGAAATAAGTCATACGTCGTAGTCAATTGGTAAGTAACAGGTCAATATAATAAATAAAATAAAACTGGCATAGTAATAAGCACATTAGGGGGTGAAGGGAAGGGGGGATCGAAAATGTAAGGGCACAGGCGTTGGTGCGGACGATCTTCTGTGGCGCTGTTTGATTTCAGGTGCTGAGGAAGCCAAGCACTGGAAGGAGACGGCGGGACGCCCGCGCCAGAAAATAGTTAAAATAAACGTCGGATAGATTAGTATGTACTCAGCTTCTGACGGCAGGTTTTTCCCCCTTCAGGGGTTTTTCCTGAGCCGTACCTTATGGTCTCTTTTCCGCGGCTTTGATGCGATGGAGAGACCATTTGGGATGAATACCAGAATTCGAAAGATTAGAACGCGAAATGATGTAGGTATTGTAATAGCTTAAAGGCCTTCGGCCTAGCCACATAGAATCAAGTAAGCTAATTTTTTTGTAATAATTACCTATTAAATAAATAATAAATAATTGTGATTACAATTAGAACTTTAAAAAATACCTACCACACGTTGCTATTAAGACGTTTAACTTGAAAATTTGTTTTCTTTTAATAAAAAAATTAAAAAAGCCAATATGGCTTGCAGAAAAATATAAATAATTAAATGAATATATAAATTATATTGATATTTACTGAATTTAAGCAAAAGACACAATGATTTAAATCGACAGAACCGTACCTTATCAACAATGATATTTCAAGAGTTTATGAGACATTCATGCAACTTCAATATACGAATGAAGTTTTAATAAACTCTCTCTGCACCGAAGAATTTATCAACTTTAAGCAAAACGTATTTATAGTGAGCTTTGCATCATACACAACATGTTTAACAACAATCTTATGATTAACGTACGATTAACGTTAGTATATTCGATGAAATTATTTTGGATTCCAAAACACGAACATGTAACAATGAAGCTGTTTCTATATTTATCGCAGTTCGCAGTTTTAACTGTCGAACATTTATACTTGAATTCACACTAATGATATAAACCCTCCATTTTGGTTGTAGTAAATTGGAGGAACAAATCAACAAAAGATTACACACATGGAATGAGCGAATATCAAACATTTAGCTATCGTATTCGACTAAAATGAAGTTATTCTTCATAACAAAAAACTGCCGATGCCACGAGATTCTATAACAGTCTCTAAACGGACCACAGAAATGGAAAACGGACGCTTATTACAAATTCGAACTGATTTCGCCAGTGCTGATGCGAAAAATGGGATCCGCCGACCCCTCCACACCAATGAATAGCAATCTAACAGGAACATACGTACCTAAGCACAGACCTTATTCAAATCGTGGCGAATCAATCACTGCAAACCGACGCGAAAAAATAAATGTATCCGGCCTCGCGCAGTTGGGAATGTGGCGGGCGCAGGAAATGAAAAGCAATTTAGAACTCTGTTATTCTGTTTCACTCACGATTGACCGTGTTGAAAACGATTATAAACAAATGAACGATGTTCGCGCGGTGGCCCAACGATTGACTTTGAATGGGGCGGAAGGTTTCCACAATTCATGCATCGCTGATAAAGTAGGAGACGCCCAAAAAGCATAATACTATTTTACTTGCATGTAGGAACTACAAACTCTTAGAGTATAGTTGACTTGGCTATCAAGAAACACGGCTTTCTATGCATTTTTGTGAAAGTTTTGACCATCATGAGACATGTCATCACTGCATAAAATGCGGTATCTCTCAGGCAAGACTTAAAGAAGTAAAGACTCCGGCAGTGGCAGGCTACGTTTATGCAGTTCAATAAGTAAAAAAAAATATAAAGATGCTCAGAAAAGATTTATATCCCGTGGAGAGTCCAATATATGAGCAAGTTAAAAAAATTCTCTACAACATTCCAATCACTTATATAATGAGATTTAAAATCTGACTTATTAGTTCAGTTTTTTTTTGAAATTGAAGACTGAACACTGAGAGTACGTAAAGACGGAAGTTTTTTTTCCAAATTTAACCTGATATACTGAAATAAGAGGAGATGAGGGAGTAGGCAAATCATCATCGTCATCATCATCCTCATCATCATCATTAAAATGTGAAGTGACTTAAATAATTAACGAAACAAATAAACACAATCAATAGCTCGGAAAAATGAATTTCGCGTTCGTTGGGTTATTAAAATCTGTCTGAAGCAGATTGTATCGTGTTGCGAATATTAGGCGTTCAGTGGTTGTGTGATAAAGCGTTTCACACTAAAAACTTGTGCATCCAATTTATTTGAGCAAATTTCTGTTTTTTGAGACACGGTAGCCGTTTCCACCGATCTCATAGCTGCACATTAATTAAATTTTGCGTGTGCTAGCGTACACGTTTTTCTTCGTTCCCGTTGTTATTTTTTTGCTTTAACCTTTACTCCGATTCACAAAAGGACAATTTTTTCAGAGTTCTTTCACAAATACCACAAGCAAATGAAGACAAAAGAACACTCGCTTTCTCAGAGCACAAAGAAATAATATATGTATACTCACTTTTCCAGAATTCCCGGAACAAAAAAAAAGTTTCTTTTCCTGTCATGAAATATACACCCACCGACTTATTCAGAAAGAAGCACGCTCGTGTGTACGTACTTCATTAATACGGGAGAGAGCGGGGCGAATTTAATATCGCCGGCCGGAGGCGCTGGAGTGCAGTGAGGAGGGGGAAGGGGGTAGGGAGGGAGGGGGGGGGTTCTGAATGCTCGTTTACCCTCCAGCACATAAACCCGCCGTGTTCGCTCGAGCTGTCCCGCGCGTCCGAGCGCAGAGCTTCGCCGGTGGAGTGTGTGTGGGGCTGGGGGAGGGAGTATCCGCTTGGATGCGAAGATCCGCGACCGCGTGTATTCAGTGGGGATGTTGCGACCGGGAGCGACTCGACGATGTCCCGCGGAGGGGGTGAGGATTGCAGCGAGTACGGGGGTGAGGGGTGAGGCGGGGGGATGGCGGGGGTGGAGTATTGCTGGCCAACAGAAGAGGCGAAGGCGAGACTCGTCATCTGCGGAGTCTGAAGCGATGAAAGTGGGCGTGGAGGCTAAAGTGAAGTCTGTAGGAACACGAGCTGAAAATGAATTTTTCATGGTTTTGGGATCTGTTGTGTAAATCATATACAAATAAACTAATTTGTTTGACAAACGTAAATTTTTACGAACTATTTTGTAACATATTTAGGAAATGTGCCCTTGTATTAACCCTCATGACAGTATATGCTTTTGAAACGTTACAGTTGTTTAACATTATTGGACGTAGAAAACTACAGATAAGAGCAGCTCGCCGCTAGAGTTCTCCTCCAAACATGCACTCCTTAATTGGACCTAGCTATTATCTAGTATTATCGAAATTCCGGCACCGTCGTGACTCGAACCGTAGACTTTGCAAATTCACGGCAGAGACTGCCTAGGGAAATTCTGCCTCTGAGCTAACTCAGCCGTTGGCGCGGGTGGAGGCATAAGAAGAAGAATGAGAGAGAATGTGGCGGAAGACGTGGCCTGGAGCGAGAACGTGGAGAATCTTTGGAGACGTGGGAGGACGAAGACGTGCGCGAAGGAGTGGGCGCAGCGATGAACGGAGGCTTTGAAAGACGCTTGTTGGAAGGAGTGGGAGGACGCGTGGGAATAGTGGGAGGAAGCGTGGGAATAGTGGCAAAATGTGTGCGCAGGGACGTGGGAAGACGCAATGGAGCGAAGTGAAGCAGGTGTGGGCGGAGATGTTGACGGAGCCAAGAGCGAAAGCTCGCTCGTCATCGTTAGGCGGTGGAGGCGTGGGAGGCGAGAGTGGCGCGAGTGGACGCGGCGTCAGCGACGGCGAGGCGAGCGGCGAGACCAGCCGGGGGCGGCGGAGGCGGGGGCGGGCGAGACACGCCCCTACACGCGTACCCGGCGGTTAACACGCCGCGCCCACGCGACGCCCCGCCCCCGCCGGCGCCGCGCAGCGCCAAAAAAGGCTTCCCCTGTCAACACCACCGCTGCCCCCCGCCCCCGTTCGGCCTCACTACCCCGATTTCTACATCCGGCGGTTGTTTTGGCTGCCGATGTACAAAGCTTCTGCCAAACGCTCTCTCCCTGCCGTCAGATTTTTCTCTTTGCCCCATGTGCCGCTTTTAGCAATTTTTTTTTCTTTTCGTTTTATCTTAATAAAGTCGTCTGCGTAAACGAGTCAGCGTTTGGTTTTCTAATAATTATTATCATCATGCTTTTTCTCGAGTTGTGTTTAAAGATACACGAGCCGGGACCGCAATGACTGAACAATGGAAAGAGAAAGACTATTGGAGCAAAACAGAGCCATTTCGCGCTTGAGACTTGTTTAAAAAGGTAGTGAGTTGCAAGCTTTATTGGTAGTGGTATTTTTTCATCTTAACTATTAAAAGAAATAATGTGAAGGGTGGCTGAACCAGCCTAGGACACAAGACCGTTCTTGTAAGGTAAGGTTACCACTCTGACCCGTTCTCACATCGTTCACCCCACAACCTATTTTCGCTCTCACCCTCTCTCTCTCTCTCTCTCTCTCTCTCTCTCTCACTCACTCACTCAATCTCTATCAGTATCACTATCTCTCTCTCCCTCTCTCTTACTCTTTCTCTCTCCCTCTCTCTATTGCACACACATACACACACACACACACACACACTTCTTGTCCTCGTCTCACTTTCGTTTCATTCCGTCTTCATACAATGTCTCTTCGTCCTCGCTTCTTGCTCAACACGTTCTTACCCAAACCTATTTTGATTCCTACCCCGACACCAGTCATCCTTCACTTTGTCCCCACCTGTCTTATGGTTCGAATTGCGACGTTGATGGATTTTCAACACTAGCTAGATATATAGGTCTAACTTGGTTTGTGTTCGAAAAAAAAGTCTTGTCAGAAGAAAATTCGTTGGATGTTTGGAGGATATTTCTACTCTAGTCTAGGAATCGGTAGTTATCCGTGCTTTCTCCGATCAGTATTGGCGAATGCCTAAGAAGTAACTTAACTGACAACCCTTAGAGCACGCGCTTCATGATCCTTGTCTCTTAGTTTCTACTTAAACACGTAGACATTTTACACGTTTTACTCTGCACGAAAGGGCACTACGTAAGTGCACTACTCGGAAATCAGATCTTCTTCCTTCTGGGGTGGTGCTCAGTGGGCGGAGATACCTAGAGGAGGGGAACCCACGGAAGCCGACGTGGAGGTCGACGCCCGATTGGACGTTCTATCGGGGTGGGTGGACCACTAATCTCTTGAGATATAACGTGCTCTGCACTTGCGGGATTAATGACCACCACTATCAGGGCACCTGAAATAATCAACCAACCATTCGCTTTGTCCTCAACCACCATCTCTCAATGAACGTACCGGGAGAGATGGCTCAGGGCATCAACAGATATCACTGCAGTCCCTCTGAATTGGGGCCCTAGGTTCGAGTCCCAAAGTTACAGAACACTTGCTAGGTCGAGTTCAGTCGCTGCCTGGAGAAGAATTCCAGCGGCCAGCTGCTCTGATCGGTGGTTTTCTGTGGTTTCTCCGATCAACATCAGGCTAACAAGCGGACCACGGACGGCGCGCGATCTCACATTTCTCTTCCTTTTCCTCTCCGTACCATTTACACATACACTTACACTAATATGCACTACACTACCACACATGCCGGGAGACACGTCAGGAGCTAAGACCCTGTCCCGGCTGGGGGGCGCTCCGCTGGTGGGAGATACCTCGTTTGAGAAAACCCAGCTAGCCGACGGTAGGTCGGCGCCAGCTCTCGCTATACAGCGAGGGAAAGATCACCGCCACCTCCCGACATGCACTACACTTACGGGACTAATGACCCTGGTAGTTGACGTGCCCGTAATCACTAAAACAATCAATCCATCAAAGAACGCGTCATTCACAGCCCATCGCCGTAGTACTTCATCATGCGGTGGGACACACCATCTCATATTCCGCTGGCGCCCGATTTCCTTTTTTATTCCTTTTTTTTTTGCGCCGTGCGGTTTGGCGACCGCTCCGACTTCCCATGCCCCCCGCCGCGTCCTCATCCCATCCTCACCCCGTCCTCGGCTCGTCCTCGCTCGCGGCCTCGCCGCAGCTGCTCGAACACGCCGCGGCTTTCCGCGATTTTTGAAAACATGTGAGCGAGAAGCTTCTCGAAGCCCGACAGGGAATTTGCAATGCGCCGCCGTCTGCTGCTCGCGTTTTATTTATGAATTATTCTTTACAGCGACAATGTCCCCGTGCTCACACGCGCGCTCGCAGAGCCTTTTATATGAAATTCGCCCTAGCGGCCGAGGGAATTCTCAAATACCTTTCATGTATTCCAATATTTCTTCTTTAAGCCAACATCAGTCCCACTTTTTTTGTTTTATCGTATTTTTTCCCGTCGGGAGCGGCGCTAATGTCGTTATAAAATTTGAAAACCTGCAAAGTATGTGTAAAGGGATGCGGACGCTTGATCAGATCGCGTTTTTAGGGGGAGATGTGAACGTTTTAGTGTCTTTTCGAGTCTTACCTTTATATCATGACATGATAGAAGATTTGAGATGAAGATGAGAATAGAACAATAAAGGAGAAGTGTTTAGAGTTCAATTATCACGTGGAGAATTGGTGAACCAAATGGTGATACAAATGTTCCAGACGAATTAACGAGAAAGGTATCTCAAGAGTTATAGGGCTGTGTATTGTTGGGTCAAAGTGGAAAAACAAGGACCACGTTCTGCTAATGCTGCTTTATTAAAGTTTCGAACATTGGATTCATCTTCAATTCAACTCTCAGTAGCAGCAAACTATGAATATATATATATATATATATATATATATATATATATATATATATATATATATATATATATATATATATATATATTGAAACACAGAGTGTTTCCTGATGCTGATTAGAAACATTAAGCATAAGAAATTAGAGCTTACTTTGGACTGCGGGGTACACGGCAGGCGCGACGAACAGCGGTGGGGGGACCAACGGCCACCGCCGCCGCCGTCGTCGCTGCGAGGCGATCGTGGGAACGATGATCGGCCGTTACGAACCGAGCGGGGAGCTGTAGGGATCGGCAGTTACGAGGAGGGCGACGGTTGAGGCAGTCGCCGGGGGTCGGCCGTGGCCGAAGGAAGTGGCCGAAATGTGGCCGATAATGTAGAACATTAGCTAATGCAAGATGTGTTGCAATAATAGGTAGAAGGTCGGGAAAGTAGAATGTAGAAGAGATCGGCGCGGGGAGGACAGTGAATCGCGCATGTGCAATTAGATGATGTGAAAACAATGCAAAAACAGTACGTAATGAAACTAACGCTGGCGCGAGTGGTAACCACGTGCTCCGCCGTTACATCAGAACAGGAACGATAACTAGAGGGAAAGTGCGGTGATATTATCCGAGGACATTATGGGCACTATACGGACGTTGCCGAGAAGTTGTGAATATTGCGGTGATAGTGCAAGCTGAAGTACCAGGAGCCGAAGCCGAGAAGTCCAAGAGGCCGCCAGTCGAGGCGACCCCACACTACCCGCCGCCGGACGCGCCGAGCTGCATTGGAGGTCGGCGACCCCTGCCGGCGCGAGCAAAAATCCGAACAACGGAGGTATTTGTTGGGGCCCCAAGGTATGACAACATATCATGATAAGTCTGATCTTGGTACCAAGGCGAATTGTATCAGTGTATTGTATCATGTAAATAACAAATTAGTTTGTGAATAAATGATGTTCGTGATTGTACAACATATGTTAATTGAATTTCCCGATGCTATATCGACTCCTCGTAGGGACCCATTCACGAGCAAGATACCCATCTTTTGTAATTTCTTTGCAGTGAAAGTACCGGCAAACGCAGGTACGTCACAATATATATATATATATATTCATAGTTTATATATATAAACTATATGATAGAGTAAACTGAATATATATATATATATATATATATATATATATATATATATATATATATATTCAGTCTACTCTCTTCTCTGTTTCCACTTCTGAATCAATAACAATAATAATAATAATAGTTATTTTTTATATGTAGACTTTATAAATACAAACAATTCATTTAGAATATATATATATATATATATATATATATATATATATATATATATATATAAAACTCATTGTACAGCACACATTATGTCATTTATACACATTGTAATTACATAATATACTGCTAATATAAATATATTAAATAATACAAAATGCATGTGCAGTTCAGGACAACAGTAGATCTTATACAAGAAAACATTCATTGGCAATAGGTCAGTAATAAGTCTACAAATTCTTCAATATCTTGCTTCTTCCAATATCCTCATTCTTTCTGAACATCAACTTCTGTAGGATTAAACGCAACTAGATTTTTTGGGGAATTCTAAAATGTCCAATTACTTTATCCACGACATGTTGTGTATCTTCATGTATTGCTTATACATAAAGTAATCTTTCTCATAAAAAGCCCGGTAAGTATTCCTGTTTTCGATCAGCTCAAATATGCACGGATTTATGTATTTTCCATGCTACATTTCATAAAAATATTATTAATATCAATAAATACTCATTAGAGCCAATCATATGGGCAAAATCGCTAAGGCAGTAGTGCCATAACGATCTCAGACCAGGAGATCGCGGGTTTGAGTCCCGCCTCGGACATGGGTGTATTTGTGTTTGTATGTGTGTGTTGTCTCTCACTCCTCACTATCATCATCATTGCATCTTACATACTCCCAGGGCTTACAACTCTGGGGGATAAAAATCGGATTCAGTTAAATGCTGATCTCCTGATAAAAATTGCATTCACCTGCCATTGAGATAAAGTATCTGAGCCCCGGTAAATACAAGATGCATGCGCGCGTGGTCGCAGTCGGCCAATTCGCGAGCAAAAAAAAATCATTAGACTGCCATTTTGGCCACAGACAACACAGCTCTCGCTAACTATTCATGAAAATATAATAATTTCCTTCTCACGTGCAACGTTCTACCGCACGAGACATCTGATTCGGAAGCGGTTCTCTATTCGGCAGAGCGTTCTCAGCTCGCTTGGCGCAACGTCAACACCCTCTGCCCACTCTCTCACTCTCTCTCTCTCTCTCTCTCTCACTCTCCTGCCACTACGCGCCTACTCTCTCACTCGGCACAGACAGCGTTCTTGCTCCTCTCTAATTATATACAAACAGCGCTGAAGTAACATTTACATGCAAACACACATATTATTAAAAGCTTAATTAACAATTAAGCCACGGAGTTGACTGCAGGCAATCGATAGGCTGCATTCTCTTAGCACAGTTACTTCCTCTCACTGCGCTATGCTCTAATTGGAGCACGTGGTGCGAAAAGAGCGGGAGAGAGACAGTGAGAGTAAGAAAGAGAGAGAGAGTGAGACAGAAGGAGGGAGGGAGAATGGGATGGAAGAATACTAGAATGAGTGGAAAAACATCAACCGTGAAAAAATTAAATGAAGCAATTATTCGCAACGTTTAAAACTAAAATTACGGAAGATTTCATTTATATTAATGTTCCGTTTTTAGAAGTATCAACATGACCTTTAAAAACATGAAAAGGCTGAGCAATGTTGTTTAAAATCGGGAATTTAATGACCATATTCTGGAATGGATATTCGTAAACCGCGTTCTCGTTCAGAAGTACATCGCCAATTAGTGCTTTATATTAAAACATTTAAAAAAGATTAAAAAGTTTTAATTCAAATCGAAGGCAGTGCAACATGAACAAGGAAGACCATGCCGGGTTTAAGACATACAAGAATTGTGTATGAAAACTTTGAAATATTGATTACTTCAGCTTCTTGCTTCTTGCAACTAATTCACTCTGAATACGCTGTGAAAATTTGTTGACGTTAATTTATCTACATATTCACTCACCACTAATACTTTAATACTCATTCATTATTCCGTCCAACTATGGATCAAAATTAATTGCAATGAAATTTGCGGTGGGCTTTGTAATTAATTATGTTATTTCCTTAAAAAGCAAACAATTTATTACATGCTCCATGAAGGTTGGAAATTACTACGTTATTGAACAGAATCTGATGATTACATATGGTAAATAATGTATTATTTTATATTTTATAACGTTTTTATATACATCAAACTGCCATGGCTTCCTCCTCTGAATATGCTAGATCAATTATGTTTCCAGCATTAGTTACTACAAATACTAGTTGCTGCGGAAATACTTAACATTCAGGAATTGACTTTATTTTTTAAATTCTTTATATATTTCTTGGAAATTCACTGCACTTGTTGCAAAAGATACTATTTTTCGAAATAAAGTTATGATTTAAAAACATTCGTAAACAAATAGCGAAAATGAATCAACCCAAAACCCAGTAAATTGTTCGAAATGTACCCAACAGATAATGCGCGAGAACAGTTTACACCGGAATCAAGAGCGAAAGCAGGAATTTTTTTACGCTGGTTTGTAATGCGCTGGGATGGGAGATGAAAAACAGTGTTTCCTAATTTTCGTATTTTTTCGCTTTCACACGGTCGGCCGGCACTTTACAGCATTAGTAGCAGGTGCAACATTTACCATTATCTCCGCTCGTTTCCGACCCGGTGGAACGCATAGTTGGACGGCCTGGGGTCACGCGGTGCGGGCGGCGGGAGCGGCGGGGAGGGATGGCCGGCGGGGTGGGCGGTGGGGGCGGCGGGGTCAGTGGGGGCGGCAGGTGCGGCGGGGGTGACGAGGGCGGCGGGGAGGCGGGGACGGCGGGCGGCGGGGGCGGCGGGACTGCGGGGGTGGCGGAGCAGCGGGGGCGGCAGGGTGGCGGGGGCGTCGGGGCCGGCGCGGCGGCGGGGGCGGCGTGGGCGGCGTGGTGGCGGGGGCGGCGGGGCCTGCATGGCGGTGGGGGCGGGGGCGCCGGCGTGGTGGCGGGGGCGCCGGGTCGAGGACGGGGGTTTCGACGCGGAGTGACCACTCACTAACGCCAACTGCCCAACTGGTGGCTCCCAACGAGAAACACCGGAAAGGCTGCCGGCGGCCGAGCCCGTTGCCGTAATGGAGCAGGCACTCGCCGCCCCCGCCGCCCCAGGCCAAGTTTCGACAGCGAGCGGGAAGGACAGCCAACGAGTTTGCACGTGCGGGGGGGGGGGGCTACCGATCGTTGGAAGTATCGCCAGTGACTGCGCAATGGAAGCAAGGAAAATGAAACGGAGCGGAGGGAAACGTATGTAGAGGAACTATTAGTTGAAATGAGTCGTCTAAGAAAGGGAGAACTTCGTGCACCGTCCAAGAACGCGGAGTCAAAGGCTATTTTTTCGAGTCACGCGCAAAGAATACCTGTTTTTATTTTGTAATTGTAGCATGACTGAGTTCACATACAGCTATGTATCGCGTCTGAATAAGCTTGCAATCCATATCCATTTTCATTCATTTCTCATCCTTTTTCACTCTCCTGACTACACCTGTGATTATCCAAAGGAAATGGAAGGCAATTTTTCTCCACCGGAAAGGGAAAGCCAAGGAAAGGGGAGTTTATTGTGAAGTGAAGGTCGATTCACTCTTTCCGGGATGTCGACGTCCATCTTGGACAGGCACCAACTGGTCCAAGTATTCCGCAATACATTTTTCATGTGACGGTTCGCGTCGCGAAGGATCTGTCCGTCAACGTCCCTTCAAGTCGCAGTGTCTCGCGAAGAATATTTGACGGTCGATATCTGACCGCGTCGGTGGCGGTCGAATTGTGTGGACGTGGAAACGGATAACCGCAGTCAACCTTTACTTCTCTAAGCGGCAGGTTGTGATTGTACGAGTTATGGTCATGGATATTGTACTTCAATTTTTTTCATCCAAAAATTCAAACGCTCGTCGATACGCAAACGACCGTGTATTACCGAATGTATATGTGAAAACGTAATTTGAAGAACGACGAAAATGCTCACCAAGAAATTGTGGGAATACGAAGCATTTTTTATGGCCCACAAAAATATTCACTTTCATAAAATGTCGATTCAAACCATTCGAAAACAAAGTTTAAAAAAAGTGTTTTTATTAATATTCCAGTCTCTTAACACTATTGAAGTTTTTCTTTAGCACTAATGTGTTTTTTATATTTCGTCAGCTAGGTCGAATACAATCGCTGACTGGGAGGGAGTTCTAGTGGTCGGCTGCTCTGATCGGCAGTTTTCCGTGTTTTTTCCGATTAACACGAAATTAATGCCGGAGCAGAACTCTACCAAACGGGCCACGAACAGCGCGCGATATTTCCTTCCTCTTCCTTGTCCTATCCTAACCCTTCAAACACACTTACAATAACCTGCCTTACACTACTACAATTCTTAAAAGTTACAGTTGTTCACAAATATTAACATGGTCCAAAGAAATATCTAATGTTCAAAATGCAATGTTCTCACACTCGTGGGAAATTTTTACTCTCAAGAAGGCAAGTCACTAGAAACTTTTCATATTATATAATTGGTGCTCTATAGACGTTATGTATATGTTAAAAAAGAAGAAACGAGTAGTAAAGATAAGGAAACAAAGTTGAAAAAAAGACAAATTATAAACAGGATGCATAATCAGCACAAATGGTTGAGGGCACCTTCTGAAATTTTAAACCGACCTGAAAATATCATCCATAGAGTCACTGATGAATTTAGTTAAAGGAAAAAAATTAAACAAGTTGAGCATCCAAAGTAGCTTACTAAACAAAATGGTAGTGTGCTGTTGTACGGATATTAAAGAAGAATGCGCAATTAAGAGCATCAAAAAAGCTAGTGAACTGCAGATGTGGAAGTAACCTGCAGATATAAGTGCATATCGCCATTGCATGGATGTATCATAAGCTTAAGCACAAAATGACATAAACGACAAGGATACAACACATTTTAAAAGCAGGAAGAGCGTTGGCAGTTGGCGTTTAAAAGCAGGAACCATCCTTTGCACTATTAGATATGAATTAGACACTAATTCGTATCCAATTAGACAGTCTTATTAGACAGACACCTATTACGCTCAGTAATTAGGGTTATAGTTTAGGAAAGAATAATTTAACCGTAGGTGTATATATATATATATATATTGTGACGTACCTGGTGGTGCCGGGTATCTTCACTGCAATATAACACTAAGAGAGGGTGTCTTTTACGTGAATGGGTCCTAGGATAAGTCGGTGCAACGTTGGGAAGATTATTCATACATAGAAATACAATTATGACAAGATTTATTTTGAATCAAAGTTACTATTTACATAATCAGACACCGTTTTTATACTCCGCCTTGGTACCAAGATTAAGAGTAAAATACAACTTTCATACCTTCGGGGCCCCGTTTGAATACCTCTGAGGTTCGTCGAGCCGCTCGTGCCGACAGGGTTGTCGACCTCTGCTACTGCTGCGGGCCGTCGGCAGCAGATGGCGTGGTGATCATCCACGGCTGATGCTCCAACAATTCTTCCCCGAACAAGATCTTGATACCTCGGCTGCGCACCTTCCTCGAATCACTGTCCATTAGTGGGTTTAATTACACGACCCCCGCCTACTCCGTATACTGGTCACAATTCTGTACCGCACGCTTTCAAGAATGTTCCCTCCGCACCAACTAATAAGAGCGACGTCAATTATTTTACCAACACTAATCTTTTACTATACTGATACTTCTAATGTTCTGTTTACATGTCCATTACTTTGCGATTCCTAATCACATAACTATGTCGCGTATTACATGCGTCCAGTCACTAGCGGAGAGCCCTCGCTACACGTCCGCACTGGTCGCCGCTCTGCTAACCTCTGCCTTCGCCGGCCGCACGTCGGCACATCCTTCGGCGGCGGCCGCCTCAATCCAACTAACGAACTTTTTGCACGTGCGCGCTGCCACGCTTGTACCCGCCGTTCTCACGCTCGCCTCCCGGCGGGCACCGGTGGCGGCGGCGACCGTTGCCGGCTGCCCGCTGCTCGCAGAGCCCGGCGCTCGCACCGCGCAGTCCAGAATAGCTATTGAATTCTTACACTAATGATTTAATTAGTGTAATGAAACACATATTCTGGGTTTCATCACCCCCCCCTTTCTTTTTTTGAATTTTTCCCGCTTCTGGACAAAATTCACACTAGTAACATCGTCACTGCCGATGGTTGCACTCTTTTGCATATTCCTCGACGCCCTATATACACTTATAACCTAAAATCGCATTAACATGTGATTACTTATATTAACACTAATCTTGCACTTATTTACACTTCACTATTTTCCATCCATGTTGAACCAGGTTTCCGATTTGAAGCTTGTAATGTCCTACTATGTCTTGTCTCTTGTGCGACAGTTCATCCCCATTTTGCTGACAGTGATTTCCTAACTCACAGTTGTAGGACATAGCTTCCCGCGTGTTGAACACATCTTGATAGGTATCATCCCATTTCCAGCTACGACCTCTTCTACGTTTGTACCAATGGTTGACTATACCATCATTCTTCCCTCGCCCCTGACTTCGCTCCATTTTGGATCTGCCTACATCTCCTTCATTCCCATGCTTTGGGGCGTCTGCAAAGGTGACTTCGTACCTCTCCAATATCTTCAAACCCCTTCCTAAATCGGTATGATCTGCTCTGCCCAGTAAGCTCTGCACGGTGACAGGATACTGTTGCGTTAACATGCAACTAATTCCTTGATATTTTATAGGGGCAAATAATGTTGTTGGTTCCATAATGCTCTTCGTTCTGTATTCACTACGACTTCCCGTAATGTAGTTGTAATGGCTGTTCCTCTGGTCGCTCTTGATGTGTATTTGGGTTTCTTTGCTCCGCTTTCGTACGGAAATCTTGTCTTCAAATTCCTTCAAAAATTTCGGAAATATACCAAAATTCTCTGCCCATGTCCTGGCGTTCTCTTCTAAAGTTGTGTGTGATAACTGGATCTTGTATCCTTCCAATATGTTATTTGATGCTAGGTGCCGTTCTTCTGCTCGCATAACTACCTTAGGGTTTTCCGTCCCATCTCCCAGAGATTTCATCGACTTTGGAGGCATAATTGGTGTCACCCCATACTTGACACTTGGCGACATTTTCCCGTCTTCTTCCTGTGTAAACTCCTCTTGTACTATTTTCTCTTCGCACCCTTGTATATTTTCCACGATTTCTTCTTCTATTATACGCTCCATTTCTTCTATTTTCATTTCCATTTCTTCTTCCATTATTAACTTCAATTCTTCCGTTTTCACTTTCACTTTATAAACATCCTCCTCGGTCTCGATTTGGACCTCCACCGTTTTGCCCTCCGCTGTCTTGACTTCCTCATGGATTTGGTTCGTCATCCCCTCGTTTCTATCTGTTACCGCTACCCTAGCATCTATTTGATGGCATGATTGAAATTTTAGCACCTCATCTTTCCTATCCAGTTCCTCCGCTTTCCCATACGGTTTTTCGCATATTTCGATGAGCTTCCTATTCCGTACTTCTGTGATTCTTCCCATTTCTTCTGCCGGCTTCTTAATCTGTTCTTCAACCACCTTCCCGTTCTGTTCTTTTATTAGTTTTCTATTCCGTTCCTCCGCCTTCCTATTCTGTTCCTCCTCGGATCTTTTCTGTTTACCTAATTCTTTGCTCTGTTCTTCCGCAAATTTCTCAATCTGCTTCTCCGTTTGCTGCCTCAGCTGTTCTTCTAATGAATCTTCTGCCATTACGCCCGTACACGCTTCGTACTCTTCGTCCATCCCCAAGTCAAATCCTACCGCCTGGCTCCCCAGTTCTACCACCTGCCGTTCTAGATCTATATTTACTCTGTGATCGACCAGAAAATCCATCCCTATGATTACCGAATACAATAATTTTTTGACTACCAGGGCCACCATCTCGTATACTTGGTTGCCAATCCTGGCTTGAAACATGATTTGTTTTGTGATGGGGCTTGACTTCTTCTGAGTTGCCCCAATCACATACGCCCTATTCATAGGCAAACACATTACTTCTTTTCCTGTTGCTTTTAACTCCTCATACATTTCTTCTGATACTACTGTAGTCGTGCACCCTGTATCCACTAAAGCTTCTTTAATTATACCTTCACATTCTATCGATATCGTGGGACATTTCCTGATTCTGACCGCTGAGTTCTTACATCTCCGCCACGGTTGGGTATCGTAGGTTACCGGCTGCATAGCGTTTATGGAGACCGCGTTTACGTCATCGATTTCCGCGTCCGCAATGGGGCCACCTATCACCGCGGACTCTATTAGTTTAAATAGTGTCCTTGATCACTACTTGTGCTAGGCTGTGCTAATCGGTCGGGTGCATTCCCGCCCCCGCCTCGCGTCTCCGTATGGTTTGAATTAGATCTGTTCCAGTCCGGTCTCTGGTTCCCCGGCTCTGGTCTCCATCCGTCTCCCCCTCTTCCGCGTTGGTTTCTCTGGTAATCGTTGCTCCTATCATTCCCTTGCCCCTGGTTACGTTCCGATCTAACCATATTAACATTCCCTTCATTTCTGTTCTTTGGTACGCCTGCAAATGTCAAGTCGTACCCTCCTAACACATTCTGGAATCTTTCCAGGTCGGTGTGCTGCACACTACGTAAAAGATTCTGCACCGTAACTGGGAACTGTCTTGTCAATACACATATTATTTCCTGATCGCTCATCGGTGGGGATAGCGTTTTGTATTCCATAATACGCCTTGTTGCGTATTCCCGCAAACTTCCCATTGACTGGTTGTAATGATTATTCATTAAGCTGATTTTAAAATTAATTTGAATTTCCTCATTCCAATACCGCTCAAAGAATCGATCTTTAAATGCCTTTACTGATTCGGGAAACTTATCAAATGTATCGGCCCATATCCTTGCGTTGCCTTCTAACATTAAATATAATAATTGTATTTTACACCTTTCCGAAGTATTGATAACATCTAGATGTCGTTCTGCCGCCTTCATAAATATGCATGGATTTTCTTTCCCGTCTCCTGAAAATTTTAGTGATCTTGGGGGGGTAAATGGTACCGTCCCGCTTGCTGCGATTGGGGATGCCTTGCATTCTTTTATTTGTTCAATCTCTGTTCGTAATGACACAACCTTCTCCTCGCATTCCCTCTTATTCTCCAGCATTTCTTCCTTGACTACCAATTGTATCCTTTCAATTTTCTCGTCCTGCTTGGCGGTTCTATCATCTAATTGCTGATATAGCTTATTCTCTAATTCTCCCCCCAGATTGATTACTTGGGATTCTAACTCCTTTTTCTGTTTCCCTAATTCTTCGGCAGTCCATTTTTCATGAATTTCTACCCGCTCCGTGATTTTGGTCCTCTCATTCTTCGTTAACTCAATTTGTTCTTCAGCGCGTCCCATTCGCCCCCCTATTACATCTAATTTCCTATTCTGTTCTTCTGCCAGCTTCCTAATCTGTTCCTCTGTGAATAATTTCTGTTCGTCTAATTTCCTGCTCTGCTCTTCTGCCAATTTCCCAATCTGTTCCTCTACTTTCCTATTCAGTTCTTCAGCTAACTTCCTGTTCTGCTCCTCTGTGAAAATTTTCTGCTCCTCAGCTGACTTCCTAATCTGCTCCACTGTAAATATTTTCTGTTCATCCAGTTTCCCATTCAATTGTTCGAACATCTTCCTATTCTGTTCATCTGCCTTCCTATCCCGTTCTTCTGCTTTCCTACTCTGTTCATCTAATAACTTCCTATTCTGTTCTTCTAACATCTTCATCAACATCTGCATTCCATTTGGATGGATATCTTCTCCACCCCCCCAATTTGAATTTCCTGCTACCTGAATCATCGGTGTTGACGTAACTTGTACATCTTTATTAAAGCTGTCCCCTGACGTATCATCCAACCGACTTCCAATACCACTATCCCTGCTTTCCGATGATATGCTATTATCGATTCCTACATCTATCTCCCCTACTTCATCCGTCTTCTCTTCCCGGTCCAGCACTACATTTTGCGCCTCCATTCTGTTGCTTTGAGCTGTCCGATCGATTCTCACTTCACTAAAATACCGCACAAATTTTCCACTTGCCTCACCTACCAACGATATCACAGTTATCCTATGAATTAACTATATCCGCCACAACACTGTATCCTTCGTGAATGGATTAATGCACACCTATTTCAATTGCTAACTAATGACGGACAACCCTCACTCACCACCAAAACACAATAACACTAATTTAATAACCATATACATTTCCACTCACCTACCAATGCATAAACATAATCCTCACAATACATAATATTATTACCATTGAAACACATATACACTGCTAATAGACTCATTAATACTATTACACAACAATGCTTTCAAATTATAATAAATCCCTTATTAATTGACATTACTTTTCAACACACTTATTGCTATATTATATACATAATCATCATTCACATTTGCATGTCATATCTCCTCCCTAAATTTTCCTCAATAATATCATATAGATATTCACAACAAACATTCACACTGCTGGTATATATTTCCCAACCTGGTATCTTTTCTAATAAATTCCCCACACTTTACCATCACCAATAGACAGTGCACTACTGAGTGAATGTTCCCAGCAAAAAAAAACAATTTTGTGCATAATTTGTACAACACTATTAACCACCTTTATATTCTCATAAGAATTATTACTACTTCCCCATTTCTTTGATTTCCATGTTATAAAAAATTGCCAAGCAGTTCAAATATTATTAATATGTCTTACAAAATTTGGAATTCTATTACATTATATTATTTGTAACATGTACATGTATAGCCTTCATAACCTCAGTAACTATAATATTAACTATATATTGGATGCTCACAAATAATTGCCTATGTCAGCTCGCAATTAGTTACGCAACAACATTTTTGTAATTATTAACATTTCATTATGCTTACTTGACTTGTGCATGTGTTTGCTAACACATGTATTGTTATTTTTTTTTTGTACTCTATAATAATACACTTTGCACTGCCTGCTTCTCATCTATACCCTGCATTACTATACATCAGTTACATGCACATTATTTTCCAACATTTCACCAACTTTCCTAAAGCCACATTTCTTAACTATACGTTTTCCACTTGTTCGGGCGCCAGCTGTGACGTACCTGGTGGTGCCGGGTATCTTCACTGCAATATAACACTAAGAGAGGGTGTCTTTTACGTGAATGGGTCCTAGGATAAGTCGGTGCAACGTTGGGAAGATTATTCATACATAGAAATACAATTATGACAAGATTTATTTTGAATCAAAGTTACTATTTACATAATCAGACACCGTTTTTATACTCCGCCTTGGTACCAAGATTAAGAGTAAAATACAACTTTCATACCTTCGGGGCCCCGTTTGAATACCTCTGAGGTTCGTCGAGCCGCTCGTGCCGACAGGGTTGTCGACCTCTGCTACTGCTGCGGGCCGTCGGCAGCAGATGGCGTGGTGATCATCCACGGCTGATGCTCCAACAATTCTTCCCCGAACAAGATCTTGATACCTCGGCTGCGCACCTTCCTCGAATCACTGTCCATTAGTGGGTTTAATTACACGACCCCCGCCTACTCCGTATACTGGTCACAATTCTGTACCGCACGCTTTCAAGAATGTTCCCTCCGCACCAACTAATAAGAGCGACGTCAATTATTTTACCAACACTAATCTTTTACTATACTGATACTTCTAATGTTCTGTTTACATGTCCATTACTTTGCGATTCCTAATCACATAACTATGTCGCGTATTACATGCGTCCAGTCACTAGCGGAGAGCCCTCGCTACACGTCCGCACTGGTCGCCGCTCTGCTAACCTCTGCCTTCGCCGGCCGCACGTCGGCACATCCTTCGGCGGCGGCCGCCTCAATCCAACTAACGAACTTTTTGCACGTGCACGCTGCCACGCTTGTACCCGCCGTTCTCACGCTCGCCTCCCGGCGGGCACCGGTGGCGGCGGCGACCGTTGCCGGCTGCCCGCTGCTCGCAGCGCCCGGCGCTCGCACCGCGCAGTCCAGAATAGCTATTGAATTCTTACACTAATGATTTAATTAGTGTAATGAAACACATATTCTGGGTTTCAATATATATATATATATATATATATATATATATATATATATATGTGTGTGTGTGTGTAAATATATATAATTCCAGAATCGGTGTAAAATAACGAATTCAAAATGTGTCAATTTTTTCTATCACAAACTGAATACACTATCTGTGATATGCTGTCTTGTGTAAAAAAATATCATTTTTGCAACAAAATTAGACTCCGGCAAATATTTTTATGTCAAACATTTTTATATATTAAGCAGGTTTAGAAAAGAAGGTAATTTAAAATATAATGAAGTTCACCAACTCTTCATTACGATATATTTAGAATTCATCCATACTATTTTAGGACTCGGCTAAAAATAATGTCAATATTGCCCGGAGGACCGGGTGAGTTATTTAACACTTCTATAGTTACCCTACAACTCTTCAAAACGCTTTTAAGATACTTAAAACAGCAGAAAAGCCCTTTCCCCTCGAATGTTCTGGAAGGATCCGAAAAAAATTACCATCAGAGCCTGGGGCAGCGAAACAATGCACACCATTCAGTGCATTTGCCCTGAATAGTGGCTGCGAGACTGGAAGTGACTGCAAGTAACGGATGGGCACCCAAACACCTGGACATAGAGACACACACTTACCCGAATACTACATGTTGCACTGCTAATGATTTGGTTTGAATATTCACAGACACTACTGGTACGCTTCACTACAACGTTCACTGAGTAAAGTTAATAAATTTATCTTCATGGAATTATATTCCATCATATTACGTGTCTCTGTTGGGATGTTGATGCAGTTCATACGGTTTACAACACGATTATATTTTATCTCCTTTAATGAATTAACACAGTCACATCAAAAGGAAAACGACATGAATATGTCAGACAACAGAATTACTAATCTACAAATATTGTCAGTGAGTAATTTAGGATTTTTCCCACTTGCTGTATCTGTTTACTTTTGCCCAATGTTTCCCCCATAAAATCACTGGCAACTTTGCACTTAGGGCGATAAGCATTGACCAGGCAAGTGTGAGCAGCGAAGTGCTCAACGATTGTCCTAATGGATGGAGCAAACAGCAACTCTTCGCAGCCGAAAGCGACTCAACTGTGCTGGGGAGACGGCCACTGACTGTTGCCTGACCACAGAGGCAGATGGCAAGTGTTCTGCTCCAAGCTCTTTACAATGATTGAATGTATTGGAGAGTATTATTATACTGAGGATAGTTGCGGTATCTAACAGAGTTACACTATAAATTCTTTTATATTACTATGTTATAAGGTTTTTATGCACAGGTTAACTTATAATATTGATTTTGAGCATTATTTTAATTTAATTAAATTTTGGGTTATACTTGCATTATTATTTTAATAAGTAATACGTTTATATCGGAAGTGGTAAACAAGTTTGACGCCTTTGAAGCTTATTGAATAAATCCATGAGATTAATCTAAATTAGATTAATTCATATTTGATTATTCTAATTGATTATTTCATGGAATGAATCTAAAAATTTAATTTAACTTTAATTTAATTCAATTTTCAGCTATTTGCATTTTAATTTTAAGAAGTAATACGTCTAGAGAAGGACTTGAAAAAAGTGTAACGCCTTTAAAGCTTGTTGAAGTATAATATTCAACAATTACGATAAATGCGGGAGAATCAGAAAAGAAATTTAATTTTTGGAATAAACGTTTGTAGGTATGGAAAATGGTAAAGCATACATAACACTGAGAGAAGTTAAAATATAGCTTTGTCAACAAAGCAGAGGCACTCTCCATCTCTGCCTCGGGTCGATGGACATTGGGCGAAATCATATTTTGAAGTTAAATTCGAACACTTGAAAATAACATTTGAAGATTAACTTTCGACGTGAGAATTCTTAATTTTTTTCCATTTAAGATTTTTAACGAATCTTCACTAAGGTTCTAAATAAACAAACCAGCCTCAACATCAAAAATACAACACCTGGCGAACATACATTTTTAAAGATAATTTTAAAGCTTTTGTTTCTCAGAAAAATTAATTAATGAGTAATAATTATTGTCATTATCAAAGATATGACAAAATTCAAAAATAAGAAATATGCGATAACCTGGATTCAGGTAGTTAACAAAGATATGGAAAGGTACAATATAAGAGACGACAATATAAGAGAGAAACGAAGGAGAGGTTTATTTTTACAAATAAATTACAACAAACGGAAGGAAGGAGAAAAAAACTAGTGCAAAATGGTCCGAAGAGAGGAAAAGAAAAGTTAGTGAGTTCTGAAGTAAGAAAAGAGAGAAAGTTAAAGGGAAGTGTTAAAATTGTCTTGTGGTCCCTAGATGAGCCTAACGAAGAAAGAATAATAATAAAAGGTCTAGGTTCAAGTTTCTGTGACGACGGACTCTCCAAACTAGCTATTCAGCTTAATCGATTGATGTCACTCAAAACGTGAGAACTGTAGTTATCTTTTCGGTCGATTTGGTTGTTGCCTCCAAATACTTTCAAGAGGATGGCGGGTTAGTACTTTACACGACGGGGCCAAGGGACTGCGCGATCTTTCCTTCTCCATCGTAGTTGAACGATGAACTGATCCCCCATTCCCTCAGGACCATTCTATACGATCTATTTAAAAATACCGAAGATGCTGAGATGCCATGCCAGATCCTAGCGAATCAGAGAAAGAGAGAGTGAAAGAAAGAGAGAGAGAGGAGAGTGAGAGAGAACAGTGCTAGTGGAAATAGAAAAAGTGACAGATAGAGATTGTAGCAGACTAAATGTTGAAATAATTGATTTGTAACTGAGATGATAAATAATAATGAATAGTGTATGTAGTCAAATTTTGGTAATAAATATCTAGTATCTAAATCCCCAATTCCATTGAAATTCAATTCAGAAGTTTCAGTTTATAATGAGAGTCGCGATGGGACAAAAGGATATCGGATGGGGCAAGGCTTTAAAATTGTAGCAGTAATAAGAACTCGTGTGGCATAGATGAAGCCAATACACGCGAAGCAATACGTGCTATTAATGAACATGAATGAGAGCTGGATGGAAAAAAATTACGTTGTCGCAGTATGCGATTATTATAGTACATACAATTGTAATGGAATGGAGCAGATACAACTTGAAAATATACCCTCTCAAAAATCCTTCTCTGACATTTTGTTATGATTGCTTGCTACAGGTGGGTGGTACTGCGCAGTTCTACAAACATTTTAATGATATTTTCAATATAAACGGAATAGGTAATTGTAATATGACACAACCATTTAGTCTGACAATGCCTTGTATTTGAGGTAGGAAAAAAGAGTAGACATGAAGTTGAACATAACAGTGAGTGCGTAGATGGTTCGAGTGGTTCTATGGTTCGAGTTCAGAGAAATAATGAAACAAAAAAGATGAAACGAAAAATATTAAAAATAAAGTATTGTGAAATATTGTCTCACTATCTCTGTCTCTTTGGTCTCTCTATTTCTTTGATTGTCTCTGTTTCTCACTCTCTCTCTCTCTCTCTCACTCACTCTCTCTCTCTCTCCTCGTCCGTCTTCCTCTGCATCTCTCTGTAACTGTCTCTCCCGGGAGAAATTTCACAATCGCAGAGGCAGAATACGGAATTAAGACCTCTTAATAATCGTACTTCAGGGTAATTGTACGTCGCGACAATGGTTCGTCGAGCACCGTTACGTACAGCTCTGTGTTCAGGGCGCTGAAGTCAGCATAAAATCAGCATCAACGCGCGTTTATGTGCGCAGGCATATGGACATTCCCACCATGATATGCCTATATTATTCCCACAAGTGCTAGCAATAAGTTGACAAAATTTTATCGCAATCGCATGGACGGTACGACAGCACATTCAGCACGGACTAACAAACACACTAAAAACAAACATTATTTTTTATATATTAGATGTTACGGTTCGTAGAAATTTGATTGATCGTGGGTTGCCGATCTCACCTTTGCAGGGTCTCGAGTATTTGTTCTAGATATGTGAAATATTTACTATAGTAATAACAAAATTGCCATGTCATTTCTATGTGAAATTAATGTTTCATGAAATATTTTAATGAATTTGAAACAAGAAATCACAGTACAATAATTTATCTAAATATACGAAGAAAGTAACATAACCCCTTTTCTTACACAAACACATTCATACAATGTTTACAAATATTAGCAAACAAAATCATTCATTCACGACATGCAAGACATCAACTTGTGACTGTAAATGGCAACCTTTTGAAAAAAAATATACATAATAAACATTTTTTTAGATCATTAAACTAATCTTGTTCTTCTTATAAAATGTTCATAATGATCTTCCCAGTTTTAGATACTGAAACAACGCTTGGGCGACGAATTGTACGCTCTGCAAATCGCAATTCAAAGTTCTTGGAACATCACGCCTGATACCGCATGCGTTCGCGATCGTAATTTTCCGCGTTTCGATATGAACATTTTATGCGTCCATTCTTCATCCAATAAACAATGTCAATCTGTGCGTCTTAAATATCACTCAACTTATCAATAACTACGACTTTCCTCTTCTGTATCTCGTCTCCCATTAAGTGCATTTGCTATCGCATCTCATCTCCAACTGCTTGACTTCCACTGCAATGCGAATCACATTTTTACTTTCAATTCTTTCTAAACATCTCACTATTATTATACATAATTGTACTCTTAACAAACTGTTCTGTAAATCTGCAATTGCCGAAATACTCATCAAATAAATTTTCGTCCTCTTGAATCACCGTTTCATTCCTTAACAGAGCGTTACTTATATGTTTACTCTAAGGTCCATAACTGTTCATTATCTCCATGCAGGAAATGGTTCTGTAAGATCTTCGGTGCGATGAATGTTCTCGGCGTCTGTTATCTCTTGTTCAATTTCAAAACTTGCGTACTGACGCTCTCAAAGCGTACCCGACGAGCGAGAACAACAGCTTGAAGTCCAACGAACTTTCTTTCGAGATGCCTGCAGATGTTTTCAGGACGCCAGTCTGTGTCTATGGACTACCTATAGGAGGTTATTGGACTCCTAAATAGAGCTTAAGACACAGCATGGCTGCCGTAATATATGAAAGGAGTCATTAGTAACTAAGTCAACTAATCCTTCATGATTTTTGAAGTACATATATTTATTTTCCAAGAGGATAAACGACTCATGATAATCTTTTAACAAGGAATATAGCATTTTCAATAAAAAATAATACCGAATTAACTATATATTTGGAGATTGGCTTGTTCAAATGTCGATTTTCACCTCGTCGCCTTCCGCAAATGGAGCAGCACAGCAGCCCGAGGGCTGGGGAGGGAGCGTCCAGCCTGCGGCAGGTGAGTGCGGTGTGTGTAGGCACGACACGTGTGCCCCGGCAGGTGCAAACGCGTTAAAAGCTGCAGGGGCGGCGCTAACAGTCACCCAACAGGCGCCTCCCCCCCCCCCACCCCGCTGCCAGCACCGTCCTCGCCCTCTCGCCGTCCATTGGTCCCTCCGCCAACCGCCGCTCCCGTCCCCGCCGCCCCTGCCGCCCCCGCCGCCCCCGCCACCTACGCCGCCCTCGCCGCCCCCGCGTCCCCCGCCGCACCCACCGGACTCATCACCCACTCCCACTTTCGGCCCCACCGCTGTCACCCCGCCTCCCTCTTCAAACCCATCGCCCCTGCCGCCTCGCCCGCCCTCGCCCGCCCTGTCTTTCCCACTCCGCTGCACCTCGCTCCCCCCAGCTGCTCCCGGTCGCCCTTTCTCCCACACAAACGACAGTCTGTTTCAGCGCCCGGAGGGCCTTGCGACTCCTGTGCCCTGCCGTCGCCCAACTCCTCACTCATTTGCCTAATTGCAAGAGAGACCCATAATGGAAAGTCGTGGAAACGAATAGACTGAAAGAGAATAGACTGAAGAGAAGGCAAGTGTCCTACACGATTAGGTCTTTAATTAATTCCATGTACATTTTTCGAAATTATTAGTAACTTTTTAAGAAATTTTTCGCGAAATATAGGCAATATGACAACAGTTTCTCAAAAAGGGGAACTTTTTCTTTTAATTTTTAGTATTGTACTAAATACACTGAAAATATGACACTAACGATATTTTGTTGTATTCTTTTGATATTTCAAAAATTACAAAAAAAACATATTTTTATATGTCTCTCACGTCATTAATAGTTACAGAAATACGGGACGGAAATACGGGAATTCTTTACACGATTGCAAGTGATTCATGTTATTTCTTGTGGCGTTTCTCGCAAATATTCAGAAATGCTCAAACGACATTTTCTTAACGTTTTCAACGAAATTTCAAACGAATTTTTACAGAGAACCAGTTTCTTTTCTATTATATTCTTAAAGTCGGATTTCATTTCTAATATTAGGGGGGCAAACATTTTAAAAAATGAAAAATGGGCCTTTTAAATGCCAATAAATGGCAGCTGGGAATAGGTTGAGGCAAAACCGAAAGTCTGGTCTAAAATAAGTGAATAGGAAAGTAATTAGTACTAGAAAGTCTATTCCATTCTGTAGCACCAGTAATTTTAATTGGATCTTTATCCCCTACTATCTTCTGAAGGGCAGGGGGCTCACTATGCTTTTGACAGAGGACTGACAGCTCTCAGTGCAGTGGGGTACACCGGATAGTGGCGCAGAGGGGCGGTGTGGGCAGGTGGGTCATGGTCAAGACGTGGCGGATTGGGCGGAGAGGGGAAGAGGCGGGGCGGAGGCGAGATGTGCGTGGAGGCGCGGTGGTGAGGGAGGAAGGGGGGCGAGGAGGGTGGGAAGAGTGGGGCGGGTGAAGGGAGGGTGAGATAATGAAAGTAAAGTAGAGGGAGGGTGAGTAGGGTGTGGTGACTGGAAGTGGTGAGCGGAAGGGCAGAACATATTTCATAAGATATTGCGAGGATGGAATGGACGGGCGAGTAGTCGGACAAGCAGGGAGAGACTTAATGCGGCAGTATGGCGATACGTGAAGAGACCTCGCTGAGCGGAAAAAATCGATTAACAAGGATTCAAATCTTATTTCCATTTTATAATTAATTTCTTTTGCAGTCTAAATAGATGATCGCATGTTCTGTATTTGGCATTCTTCCTAAACGCTAAGAAAATATGGACTGTCCGATTCATAAGACACCATCAACACAACGTCCAGTAAATATGCTACTGATGGGCTGAAAATTCCCTCCGTGAGTACATCAAAGAGAATTAAGACGAAAACACGTACAAATCAACGGATTTTGTTTCAAAGCAGCAGCAGCAGCAGCAGCAGCAGCAGCAGCAGCAGCAGCAGCAGCAGCAGGTTATGCAACCCACAACACACGTTACCACCATGCATAAACCTGATGCCTTTTAAGCCCGCTATACACGGTCATGTTTGCATCATTTTTTCATCATTTTTCTGTACAGAAAGTGGATGGAAAAAGGATGTGCGTTTGTTTCGGTACCGAAACTGGATGAACGTGATTCCGATGTTTTACACGATCATTTCTGCTCTGTATGTAATCGTGATGAAAATACTTCCTCCACACGCCGCAAAAAGCGCTGGAAGTTAAACAGTTGAACATCGCACGTACGTAAACAATTGCAATACGCGGGAAGAATGATCAGATGGTTACGTATTCGCAGTGAAGGTGGTAGATAGTCGTGTGAAGTATTGTGGTTTTTGATTTTGAAATGGAAAGGAAAGCAATGATCGCTACGGCGGCAGCTCACATTATTGTGGCTTCAGCTATAGTAAAAGCAGAACGTAAAAGAAAGAAACGCTGTACTTGGGTGAAATCCTGGGTGCAGAAAAGAGACTGAAACTTCGTCGAAATTAAGAGGAAGTAAAAATCCGCTGGAACTCACAAATTCGCACAAATGGCGTCGCTGAACACTCAACCTCACGAAATCACAACCAAAACAGCACAAAACGCTCTAATGTTCGAGCAACTCTCCAGGGCACGGAATCGAAGAAAGTTCCATAGAGTAACACCAGGAGCGCCATAGTCAAACTGGATGCAATTTGTATGGAAAAATGAAGCATGCATTTTCGAGATTCAGTCCTAGAGCGCTTCTCCTTTCACTTTTGAAACGATTTAAATACTGCGGAAGGTTCGCACAAGTCCAACCAGTCTAAATTCAGCTGGCTGTAGCTGTCTCTGACTTTACTAAACGGATCCATTTTATGGTTTGGATATGCCTTTTCGTTTCTGATTCGTTTCTGCGGTGCCCTCGTGGCCTTTAAGCGTGTTTTGACGCCACGCTCCCTTTTCCTGGCCTCGTCTATTCATGCCTGAGAGAGGAGAGAGAGAAGGAGAGAGAGAAGGAGAGAGAGAAGGAGAGAGAAGGAGAGAGAGAAGGAGAGAGAAGGAGAGAGAGAAGGAGAGAGAAGGAGAGAGAGAAGGAGAGAGAGAAGGAGAGAGGAGAGAGAAGGAGAGAAAGAGAAGGAGAGAGGAAGGAGAGAGAGAAGGAGAGAGAGAAGGAGAGAGAGGAGAGAGGAGAGAGAGAGAGAGAGAGAGAGAGAGGACCTCCGAAAACGAAGAGTGTGGATAGTGCGGGGAGGGCGGGGACAAGACGGATGGAGGGCTTTTAGTATTCGTAGATTATCAGTGCTGTTAGTGTGGTGTATGTTATATCTCGGAAGATGTTGGTATTCCTTGCCCCCTCAAACGCGATATTCGGCTCCGCCTTACAGTCAGCTTGCGGCGTTTTTTACCTCATCGGATACATGCCCCTGCCGAGGTCACCTATATTTTCTGACTGGTCTCCCACGCCTTTCGACATGTTTAGTAATGCAGTACGTGTGAGACGCAATGCAGTACGTACAGAAATATGCTTTAAAGTTGAGAGGAGGGGACAAACATGAACGAAGGAAATATCACGTGCGGTCTTTGGTCTTTGTTATTCTACTCCATTACTCGCCTAGTGATGATCGGAGAAACCACCAGAAACTTTCAGGAATAGAACGTTTCTGCAAACAGCGAGTGAATTCGACCCAGCTATTCTTCTATCTGAAAAAATTCCGCCTTGACACGGACCAGGGGCTTTCTCAACACTATGAGATATTAAACATGTATTACAGAACACACTAGTGGTTTTACATTCCAAACAACTACTTCGCGCACTACTCACACTCTTTTAGACAATAATATTTTAATAGTTTAATTTTAATATCAAGTTTATTACTGCTCAAATGATTTTTGAAAGTATTGAATTTTTTATGGAAATAAGAAGTAATTTCAGTTGTCTTCTTAAAGATGCAAATATTGCCATTTTAACTGCGCCATCAAATCCGGATTGTGCGATTACCCAGTCACTGCCAAGGGAGACACTGCCTTCCGTTTATTTGAATTTAATAACCGCAATTCAATTAACTTCCTTTTCGTCGCGATAGCGCAATATCTGCGCGCGTGAGCGAAGATCAGGAGCGAATGACGAACTCAGGAGAATTATCCGAAAGGGAAACGAGGCCTTTGTAAAGCATTTTCGCCCCAGTAGGCTGCCTCAGAATTGCTTAGCGAAGTATAAAAGAAAAATGGGAAAATGTAAACACATAAGAAACATTAAATAGGGATGTTATTCCTCGCGAATAAAGATATTTTATTTAATAACTTAGATGGACTTTACAATCTTAGGTGTGGAAAAGAATCGTGATAAAATCGGGATAAGTTTGCTATGTGGAAAACGAGGAATACAGTTATGTGCTACCAAGCTTGGAAACCACTACTTCTGTTTGTTTTTATTGATTTGAAAGTTTGCAATTTGCGATACGCGAAACGAAAAGTAAATAAGAGAGTGGGTACTGCAACACCAAGAAAACACTGTATGGCGTAAATCAACATGTCTGCAATCTCTTATTGTGAACGATGCCCAGACTATAAAATTGTGTATTTCCGTACTTTCTCACATAATAATGTAACTCGTACAAAAGTTTCTTGTGCATATTCGTCTAAAAATCGTTATTTCATTTGCTAATTCGCAAGAAGATAGATTTTTATAAGAAAATTATCATTATGAATGAAGGATTCAATATCTCAAAATGGTCGAAAATTAATACTAAGAGAAATAGCTATTGACATTGAGAATTCGAGCAGTGCGCCCTCCCGACGCCATCTTGTTTATTCAGCAATCAAGAAAGAGAATGCCAGGGGGGGGGTTCGAGCACTTGATTGCAATTCTCCAGCGCCGGAGAAAGGAGGGGGAGAGAATGGACGAAGAGGGAGAATCTTCCATAGACCTTACAAAGGTACAACTAGTACGTTGTCTATAATACCCATTGCAGGTTTTTCACCAGGCCCTGAAAGTATCTGAAGTTGGAAATCTAGAAGACAAAATATGGCAACAACACGAATTATCCATTTGATATTGGTAATATGGATCATCCAAGAACATCGGCTGCAATACCTCTGTGGGAACACTGATGTTTCTTCTGTAGCATCACTTACCGGGAGTCCTAAAATTCGAGTCCCGACACGGTGGATTTCAAGCTAGATTGAATTCAAGCACTGACTGTATGAGAATTCTAGCAGTCTGCTGCTCTGGTCGGTAGTTTTCATTGATTTCTTCTTCCAATTACAGGTGAAGGCCGCACCAGTACACCAACGGAGCGCGGATTGCGTGTCAACTTATCATCCTTTGGTTGTTTCCTTCTTTCCTCTAACACAGTTACAGTTATATTTATTATTATTCTATCATACTCCTCTGACAGAAATATCTGAAGATGAACACTCCGCAAATCTACATGTATAACGGGAGGAGACGGAGTTCCTATATTCATGTCGATAATGATCAAACAGATGACTCACCGAAAAACACAAATGAAATCAATTAATTAAAACCGGCCTGGAGTGACGTCTCACTGGGAGAGATACCTGAAAGTGAATATAAGTTAAAACATTAAAGAACGATTCTTGAAAGTTCTGATAATTTTAAAACTTTTTTGTGATCGGTAGAATAGATTTGAATGAATAGGCGTGACATTTTTCACTGAAATAGGAATTTAATTAGAGAGAATTAACTCCCATCAGAAACACAAAGATTTATCAAAATAATTAAAGTCGACAAATACAAAAACATAATTGTATAAATGCATGTTTCATTATTGTAATATAAATTGCCTTTGTTTTTCTATATGTCGCTGTTCATGAGCTTAAATGATTTGACTTGCTGTTTCACTGAAGGGTGACTAAATTAATCTGAATGTGTTCAGCAATCTGTAACCTTGCAAAGCAAAGCACAGATATTTGATACGAAATTCTCCCAAAATGAAATTCCTTTCATTTTAACCTGCATTCTTTCGTACTACAAAAAGAACACAAGAGGTATCTGATGGTTTCCTGCGTTAGTTCAGGTCTCAGTACCAGTGTCACTCTTCAGACGTCTACAGCCACAGTTACAATTTATCGGAAAAGTATTCGAAAAATGCGTTAGATGCAAAATTCGACTTGAAATAATGTTTAAAATGGGGATAGAATTTCACAATTTTGTGTAGCAATAACATTAGAATTAGTCACCGAATAATAAAATCATCATATATATTGATATTTTAATAACCCTCAATTGTAGACAGTGCACCAATAGAAATTCGTACACAGTGCAGCAAGAGAAGTAGAGAATATTTTTGAAACATAACATTTTCTTAGCTGATCATGATGCATTTCATTTAATCCTCTTCAGAAAACAAAAGAAATTTCTTTTTGTACTTCAAATTTAAATATTACAGAAAAATTTGGAGCTGGTCAGCCATAACATTAAGATAACTATTAATTTTGAAGAATCAATAAATCTGCGTGACTTTTTAAGTTACTTGGGAACGCGCCTTTATCTCACCATATTTATAAATGCCTGTCAAAAAAAGCCATAAAGTCATAAATACAAGTAAATAGTGTTCCACCCTCGTAACATCCTTTAGAGCTGTCGCCGAATGATTCAAAAATCGTTCACCCTGTATCAAGAAGATGGAAGCCCTCACTCAACACGTCAAGTCCATTGCGCCGCACGCAAAACCATTTCTTCGCCCCGAATTGAAATGTATTTTCTCAGCAGCTCTCTTCGACAACTTCGATGACTCTTATCCCACCGGCGACGCGGTGTCTCGCCACAAGACGCAGAGAAGCCGCTCCCAAGTGCTTGCACTTTGCGCAAAGATCGCGTAAAAATCTACGCACTTTGCATAACACAGGGAGAGGTCGCAGTTCCTCGATCGGAAGATAGGGCCGCCCCCGACCCCGTCCTCGCTCCGAACTCGCCTCACCCTCCGCCCCCTCCCCTCCGCCGCCGGCGCCGGTATCTGCTCGCAACGCGACGACGGTCGCAGGTGTGTCGCCGAGTGCCCGAGCAAGGCACTCGCCCTTAGAATTCCCAGAGCTCTCAAGGGATACGGCATACGGGTCTCCGACTCCGTTTCCCTGTCAGAGGCGGGGGCGCGGGACGGGGAAAACCGATATAAAAAAATCGCTTTCGATACTCGGAGAACGGCGCGGGTTTGGAGGTGGTGAGTAGACGGGGGTTGAGGAGGCGGCGGGGGCGGCGGGGGCGGGGGCGGCAGCGGGGGCGGCAGCGGGGGCGAAACGCGACCCGGGAACTATCGGAGGCTGCTCATCGGTGTACTTAGACGGAGTTCGATTTCCTTCGTCCCTCCGAGGGGCGGCGAAGATAAATCCTTTTGGTGTTGAATGCGCGTATGCGCGATCGGACTGCTTTCTCAGGAGGCACAGGGGCTGCGTCTTCGCACCCTCCGCGCCCCCCCCCCACGTCTCACCCCTTTCCAATCCAATCCACAATGGCTCCATCCCTCTTCGAGAGGCGCTGTGAATCATATCAGGTTACGGCGCTGTACGTATCTTGAGATGTGTGCCGAATGTTGTCTGCGAGTACTCTGGCTCGTGCTTTTCTTATCTTGGCGCTTCTCTCGCTTTTCTGTTCCAGAATTGCTGCTCTTCTTTTTTCGGTTTCGGTTTAAAAAGTTACGATTTCAACCCAATGATGCGTCGAGCGGCGGCCGAACAAGTTTGGGTAAATGGGGCCTCTGAGGCCCGATGCGACGGAGCAGCACACAAAGGTAAAACATTTGCTTGAGTCCCTTACAGTCAATAATACTTAAACCACCATTTATTACACTTAAATTAAATATCATTTTTATAAATGTTTTAAAGATAATATTACCTGAAGTACATATCGAAAACGCTTATAGTGTAAACTATATTTTCGAATTCCTACACATTTTAGAATGTTTATCGTTGCTCCTTAAAAGGGATTACACCTTCAACATTTCGTATTTTTGGCTCTCTAAATTTATAAAAGACACAAAATTCCTACAACGTAAGGTCAACTCAAAATATTTGTTTCTATCTCGGAAGGCGTAACGGTTCTTGATTTCTTCTACTGATTTCATGTTGTTTTCGCAACTGAAAATATTAAATGCTTCAGAATATTCTGCGCTTACGTTCAGCAAATAACGTGAGAAACGTTCATCTACTGAAATCCACTTTTCAACATTACATCATAGCGTAACAATGCATTATTAGTAAATAAATCGTGAACATCACGAAACTTATCATTGCTAGATACCGTGTTATTGAATTTTTGCACTTGCAAACATTCTTCAATTCACGAAAGTACTCAACGTTTCTCAGAAATAGATGCGTTCGAGTCTTTTAAAACAATTTCGTTTAATGCTTTCTTTGTTTATTTAGACATGTCGAATGCAAGAAGGCGAAAAGAACACTGTGCTCTCTATAACACGCTTTAAGAGCATATAATGGCCAGTTTCGTGTATGGACCTTGCCGTCGATGGAATGTCTTAAAATGTACAACCAATCATTTTTCGTCGCGTATTATTTATGGAAAAGACATATAAACCAAATAACAACAAAGTCAAATTAATCAGTAGGAAAATTGTTCTTTTCTGCGCCCATAAATCAGCAGAGGGAAGCGCGTGCCGCGCGCGAAGGCCAAGGCAACGCCAGGTGACAAATCGCTCCGTGAGCGGCGCGCGCGAGTGCCAAACGCTGGCTTCTGGCTGCCGAAATCCGTGTCACTCGCGCCGACGCGCGCGGGGCGATGGCAATTTATCGCCGGACAGCGTGTCGCTGCGCCGAGCGCCCGATTAATCGAGTCTGCCCGCGGCAGTGCCGTCGGACGCCGCAACAGACGTGGCAGGCGCTGGAGATGCAGGTGGCGGTTCCGGTGCTCGTTCAAATTGCTGGTGCTGGTTCGAATTGGGTGTGGCCACGGTGATGGCTGTGGTGGTGTCGCGGGTATGGCGGAGGGATTGGACGCCGCATCAGTAGTAGCAATGGTGTCATTCGTGGAGTTTCAGATGGATACATTGGTTGAGACTGGGTGATGCCATGGTGATGGCTGTGGTGGTGATGCAGCGCAGTTAACGGAATTGAAGGCGCGGGGGGTGTGGGTGTTGGAGGTCGTATCTATGCAGCATCGGCGTTATTCGTTGAGGCAACGGAGGTGCCAGCGTTGGCGTTCGTGGCAGTTGTGGATGGGATAGTTGAGGCAGCAGCAGTGATGGTGTAGATCATGACCGTGATGGCGAGAGTCGATGTTGTTTCTGTCGTTGCTCTTGTGATTGATGATGGAAGTAACAATCGATATACGGCTGTTGTAACGGTCATGGAGGTGGTGTTTGTAGAGGTGCTATTGATTGTGGATACAGGTACCGTGTGTTAGTGGTAGTAGCATTTATGTACTAGTAGGGGTGGTTATGGAGGTGGTCGTTGAAATGGTAGTGGTTTTGATGGTGGTGAGTATGTGGCGTTTGGAAGTAGAGGAGTTGCCTGTGACGCCGAATATTGTTGTGAATGTATGAATGGTGCTTGTGATGGGAATGTCTGTTGACCTGTAGTTCTAATGGGAGAGGAAGTGCTGGAAGGGATGGTCTTGTCAAAGGAATACGTGATTGCGTCGCAGCGAAGCAGGGGTGTTGGAGGTGGCGTAGGTAGATTTGATGGCGCTGGCCGCGGCGGCTGTGATTGTCAGCGGGGGTGGACGGGGGTCAGTAATTGCGTGGCCGCGTGCTGGCGACGGAGTGGGGCGTGGGCGCCCGGTCTTGGGGGGCGCGGGTTCGGAGAGGAGCACATCACCACGGGCGTCCGCCGCTCTCTAAATCACCAGCGCCCGCGTTCGCGGCGACTGACCTGCAACTGCTGGCGGAGCGCGGAAGGCCGGAGACACAGGCCAGCGGCCCGAGCTAACGAGGAGGGGCCTCTGATGGAAGAATAGGGAGGATTCAAGAAAAAAAGCATGGAGCAAGAGGAAAGTTGTGAATAAAATACATATTGGAAATAAATCTTTTTTAATGAGAACTTAATAGATAGATCCATACTCTGAAGGCATTCAGAGCTGGTTATGTAGAAAATTCAAGTGTAATATGAGTGGTTAAGAAGAAAGGAAAGTAGGAAAGAGAAAGATTTAGATTTACTGGTACACCTGCTAGTATCTCCGTCGGTGAGGCACCGCCCCAGCCGGGACAAGCTGTAAGCTTCCGACTGGTCACCCGACATGGTGGTTGTGTAGGGCATGAAATGGTGAGTGTGTGTGAATAAGAGGAGCAGAGGGTACAAGGATGCGAAATGAAACACCACGCGTTGACCGTAGGATTCAACTCCAGCTTGCCCTTGGTGTCGATCCGAGAAACTACCGATCAGAGCAGCTAGACGCTAGGATTCTCCTCAGGCAACGGCTGAATGCTGATCAATGGTCCGAGGCTCTTCAAATTGGGGACTAAATTTTCAGTATGGTCTTTCAAATTCTTTCAAAGCAAATTTAGCTTTGCAACAGCAAATTTATGAAACTATGAATTCGACTACCACTTGCATCGCTTCATACAGTTGTTCAGTTGTTTTCCTCGTGGCCAGATTTTCTCCGCCGTGAAGGACATTTATTTATGTGATACTCCTTCTGTATTTTCTTTCGTTAGAATTAAACATTTCGTCTGTAAACTCTGTTTTCAGGGAATATACGACGCATCAATGTTCGAATTAAGAAATTAACGAATGTTGGTTGAAAATAAAATTTTTACCCTAAAAGTTATCTCTCTGAAAATGTCTGTTAATTACAATTTAAAATGACAGTCTTGCCAACGTGGAAATAAACATATAAATGTATACGTATACTGTATTAGTATTTCTCTTGTTAATAACGGAGAGTATAAAAGAAAAGTACTAACAATAATCGATACACTTTTTTAAAATGAATACCTGATAGTAAAAGGTATACATTTTAAAATTACTGTTCTTGAACAAACTATTTACAGCGAATAAACTAAAAAAAGGTTGTATGTGCGTGAGAGAGAGTGAGAGTGAGAGAGAGATAGAGTGAGAGAGATAGCGAGAGAGATAGTTGGAGAGATGAGATAGTTGGATAGTTGAGACAGAGTGAGAAAGTGAGAGAGTGAGAATGAGAGAGCGTGATAGGGAGAGTGAGTGAGTGAGAGAGGAAGTGAGTGAGAGATAGTGAGAGAGTGAGAAAGAAGGGAGTGAGTGAGAGAGAGTGAGAGTGACTGTGTGAAAGAGAGCGTAAAATAGAGGAGTACCGAATGAGATATATCCGCTCTGGTAGATCATCGGAGCAACCACTCCGCCTTTCGCTTGTCTCGCGGCCACTTCCCCCCCCCCCTTCTCCCGCACTCCCCGCCCCGTCCTGCCCTCGGGCTACCGCTAATGCACTAATTCCCACCACCAGAGCATCTCACCCACGCGGCTGAATACGCTCCACAGAATTAATTCTCATGATTTACTTCTACGTCCGTTCTCTCCACCCGTTTCCTCCATCTTCAGCGGTGCAGCTTATTGGTTTCTCAGGCCAGATTATCATCGCGGTGGATGCGAAATGATTTTGCCTCTAGACGCATCCATCAGTAGCCGACTTGCCATCGATCCCACATCACTTAACCCCTTCTGACCCACCTTCTGTTGTGTTCTTATTTGGTGTTTTAATGGTCTAGTGCTATATTTCGTTATTTCAAGGTAAACCATAAGTACTTTTGACGAAAATAAGATATATTTTCTCATATCTCATAATTGTATTTTTATTCCCTAATTATTACCCTGGATGAATCACTTATTTACAATAGGGCAGTAATGACTCCAACAATTAGGAGGGGTGGGATACAGACGAAGCAATACGCCTTCCGCAGATTCCCGTGTTTGATGCTCGGCCAATCCATGTGGGGTTTGTGGAGGGCAAAGTCACTACGGCCTCGACAGCTAAAGAGTTCATATCCCGGAAAATTAAATAAATAAATAAATAAATAAATAAATAAATAAATAAATAAATAAATAAATAAATAAATAAATAAATAAATAAATAAATAAATAAATAAATAAATAAATAAATAAATAAATAAATAAATAAATAAATAAATAAATAAATAAATAAATAAATAAATAAATAAATAAATAAATAAATAAATAAATAAATAAATAAATAAATAAATAAATAAATAAATAAATAACAACTTTTCCCTTGGTGTCACAACCCCTTCTTATGTTTTCCGTGTTCCCCGCCTGTTCTCCGCTCTGGTTCCTCGCACTATATTCCCCTCATGATCCACATCGCTCATTTACCACTTCTGCCATTCTTCTGTTGTCATTTCGCGACAGCCAGTTTCATTGACCCCGTACCAACGTACACCTCTGCCCCCTCTTTTTCTGCTCTTGTGTCCCCACCCCGTGCCCAGCTCCCGCTCCCCTTGATCGTTAAGCCATCCCGTTTGTCCGTCCCGTTTCGCCGTTCCGACGGGCCACTCCTAGGTATCAATGTCTGTTTTCCCCTCTCCTGTATCCCGCCTCCGTTTCCCCAATCTTTACTCGGCGACTCTGCTTCACGCATTGCGTTTCCCCACTCCTTTCTCCTGGACCTTTTTGTCAGCCGCCTGTGAACACCACTAATAAATAAACTATGTGAAGGATTTATTTCCAAACTGATTATTCCGCTGTCAATCTAGCCTCAATCGAAGCTATGCGGTTTTGAAGAACATACATTAATTTTTGAGGATACTTTACACGAAGCCCCTGCGACATTTCCCAATTTTCTGAAAAACGGTATTAAATTCTTCAAAGAAAATTACTATGTAGAACTCGTCTATAATATTCTTAAACACATGTTTCAGTTCTACTCTTAGGGGACAGAATATCGAAAAAATGTGAAAAATATGTAGTTCAGGAATCGATAGACGGAAGGAAATCGAAAAGCTGGCCTAGAACAAAGACATTTTGGAATGAACTATTACGAGATGGTCTGTGTTACTCTGTAGCACTACTAGTTTACTCAAGTTTTTCCGCCCTAGTTTCCCCCGTTCATATTCCACATCCCAAATGCACTGCCCTACTTCCACACACGTTTTTCGCCCCGTTACCCTGATCACATTTCCCGGCTCTAATCCTTTCTCAATTTCTTCGTTCATATTTTCCTCACCAAAATTTTTGCCTGACCCCTCCGTTTTGCCGCTCTTTCCCCTTACATCAAGGTCTTTCTTCGTTTATCCGCTCTTATTTTCCTCCTCTTACCCCTACTCCTTTCCACAGCCGTAGTTTTCGCCTTTCTCATTTCCCTGCTCCATTTCTCCGTCACCATTCCCCCCCGCTATTTCCCCCGCGATCGTTCCTCCGCCTCCGTTCCCCCTCCCGCCCCGCCGCCCCCGCCGCCCCCGCCGTCGCGCGCCGCAGCCCGTTGTTTATTCTCTGGCGGCGGGGGCGGGGGCGGCCGCAGCCGCCTGTTATTTGTGCGCGCGTTTAAAAACGGCGGCGCGCGCAAATGTAAATATCGGAGCAATTGACGTCAGAGTCATCACGGGATGTCCGCGTCGCCACCAGCGCCACGCCCGCCCCGCCACGCCCCGTCACGCCCCGCCCTCTGCGCACTAAAGTGTCATTAATTTATTGACATGTCGCTAATTATTTCTTATTCGGGGCCGCTGGCACGCCAGCGGTTGAAATTATGGCCCGAGATGAACCCCCGATTCGGACACGCTGCAATGAATTGACGCTCAGCTGTGTAATGATGGTGTATTTTAGGGAGAGATTTATTCTAGGAGCATTTTTGAGAAGTATTGTAACCCGTAAAGAGCGAAGAGAAGTATGTTTCCCCTTAGAAATAATGACTGTATATATAAAGTTTTTTTGTTGTTTGCAAATATGATTTGGTTATTCATTTTTTCTGCGATGTTTGTGCATAGAGAGATCATAGTAAATGCCATCAAATGAAACTTCACATAATTGTCTTCGTACTCACAAAAAAGTATGTATTCACAGAAGAATTAACAGTCTGAGAAGTTAGTTTAAAACATAAATATATGAAATGTTGATATTTAACTATAAACGATTTATACATACATGTCACAATTATCGTTTATGACGTATTGTCATGGTGGTAGAACATTCAGTTACATTATTTGGTTTCTCAGAATTTAAGTTTGACTATTTTATTAATTATTTTTTAAATTAACAGGTGAACTATTTGTCAGAAATTCCAACCAAAGAAATCTTTAAAAATTATGTTCAATTTATATAACTTGTTTTAAATAAAAAGGTTCTGGCAAAATTGCTCACATTCTACAATCACACTGAGTAGTTATTGCTTATTTTATAGAGTTTGGTTACTCATAATTCGAATTATGTCTAGATGTATCTCTCGAGTACATAGCGAATGCACTGAAAACATTAATAAACTATACAAAAACAGAATATGAAAGAGAGCTTCATTTCTTGACGTAAAAAGGTTTTGAAAACAGATGGATGCCAAAAATGCTTATCTTGTTGAATTTAAAAGAAAATGTTTTATAAAAGTTCATGGAAAGAATCACTCTTTATTCCATTTATCTTCGAAAATACGCAACTTTTCTTTAATGACGTCACAAGAAGGGATTAAGTGGAATCGTAATAACCAATAAAACGTATTTTTCCAAAAAAACTGGTGATATTAAAATTTTCATACAAACAAGCGGTGAATAACGCTTTTTTCGTGGGTTATTTATAACTCAAAAGTATTTTTTGTGTTTATTCTTCCATCAGAGAATAATAGTAGTGCTGCGAGCTAAAGTGGCATTTCTACGAGATAAAATTTACATTGTAAACCACGCGCTTTGCCTGATCGCTTGAAAGCCATTGCGCGGCCGGAGCAGCATTTAGTCACTATTTACGAACGATTGGTATTTGGCAAATAACACCAACGTTGTTAAACGCGAACAGCATTGCCAACTTAAAATTCCCTCACTGAAAGGCGATATACAGACTTTTGCGACGGTCTCTATGCTTAACAAAAACAGTCAGCAAAAAAAATACCAAAATCGTGTACGTGCCTTTGAAAGAGTTTTCACAAGATTTAATTGAAAATCGTTGCAGCTTATTCCATTCCATGACCCGAACGAATACGACAAAGAAGAATATCTCGTTATATTTCTCCCCAAGGTCCCTAAAAATAACGAGAACCCTGTAAACGAGTATTAAATGAACAAATCGATAAAAAGCGCGACTATTTTCAGAGGAAAGTTGTCACATGACGTACTAAAGTGATTTTCCATTTGTAACGAATACGATTTACGGCCCGTTGTTTGTGTGAAGAATGCAACTTGGGCTGCGAAACTGTCGCGCTGCTGCTGCAAACAGCAAATAGAGAGCGTTAGAGAACCCCCTCGCGCGTGACGCGGGCAAAACGAACCTTTGTTATTATCGCTTGCCTTGCGGATTAACTGCCCCATATTTTTTGGCAGAATCGTTCGTTGCTCGCGTACTTCACAGCACCTGTTGGGTGCTCGCTAGCAGGCATATGTTGGTATGAGTTTTCGAATTCCATTCATTCAGTGACAGGTGCGAAATAATATTTCTCGATTTACCCTCATTTCGAAGTTGATGGAGTGTGGATGTTGAATTAAGATGGTTACGAGTTCTCAAAGCAATGCGTAGCGATGCTACGTAGTTTATGATAGTGGAAATGACGTAAGGAAAGTAGAAGCAAAGAATTCCGTTAACCACATTGCATAAGCATTGTGTCCATGGCCCACCTAACAACTGCGAAAAGCAAACATAAGATGTAAAAAGCAGTGAAAAGCAATACTCTTCAATAGAAGACTGAAGTATAGATTCCTGTTTTATTCTCTATAATTGTACATTTTTCACGTAAGATTATTCACGTAAGGAAAAAGTAGCAATTTTTACTGATGATACCAATCACTGGGTATCAAATGGATACCTGCGACGTTTCTGTTAAAGAGGTTTTTAAAAACAAACAGCTTATATTTCGAGTATGAAACAATAATCTCTGTTTTTCATGCATTCATTTTTATTACTATTGTCATATAATTATGTTTTCCAAAATATGCTTCTTATCAGTCCGATAATTCATTTTCTTTCTTCTTTTGTTACTACTCAAAGCATGTTTCAAGCCATAGAATTGCCATGTTCATCTCAGAATATACAATATTTTTAATCAATGTTGAGAGAAAAAAGTTGATTTCAATCTAAAAATAAAATTTACATGAATGTTTTATCTCAACAAAGTGGGAAAGTACTAGAGAGACTTCTCTTTCAAGTAGTCAAGACAAGAAGTTAAATATGTGAGCGTCATCTATGTATAAAAATGGAAGCTAGGAAAGTATTAGAAACACTTCTCTTTCAAGTAGTCAAGACGATAAGTTGAATATGTGAATGTCATATATATATATATATATATATATATATATATATATATATATATATATATATATAATAGATGTTGGTTTGTTCGAGATCGATAAGCTGTGTTTTTGCATGGAGAAGATTTTATGTTACAAGTCGTCACGTTAATCGCAACCGAACTGAGAAAGAGGGGGAGACATACACTACCTACACAAACTTCAAGCATGCGTAGTGACTTTTTGAAAGGGATAAGGAACGTTTATAGTCTCAAAAAGTAGTTTTTTATTATTCTTAAATTCACAGAATTGTCTCTTCGAAATGAATTTGAAATATGTTGGTATCATAGCTATAAGTAACTAATTTATTTAATTTTTAAATAATACCTTGTTCACACAGAATCTGGTATTTATAAAAACGGCGGCTCTTTCGACCAAAGGTATTTGAAGATCTTTTTAAATTTGGTTGTTATAGAGGGATGATTTGCTGATTTAGATAATCACTCGTATACAAATATTTACACAACTAATGGAACTAGCATGGAGGATAGACAATTTTCCGCTTTAGAGAGAATTTTCTGAAAGTGTATTTTTTTAAATTCAAAATGTACCTTTGATCAGTATTTTTTTCTATTAGGAAACTGACATTTTCAGAATTTGTTTATACAATGTAAATGGCTTCAGCTTTTGCTGAAATACTTTTTTACTGATTGCTGTAGTTGTAATCACTCTCTTGTAAATAATCTTACCTGAACGAAGTAAGAACAGCATTAGAAAACAATATCTACATTTAAAAAATGAACATTATTTAAAATCGTTTTTTCAATGTTAATATAAATGATATATCTCGCTGTGTATTTATACTCGTATGTTTAACTTGAGAAGGATCCGACTTTTCTAATAAGTTAACGTTGCTGGGATATTCCGACATGCCTGCAAGGGCATTCCGTATCCCCTTGTCCTAGTTGTCTGTCTGTAGGGCCGTCCTTCGTGCCCCCCTCCCCCCACTGATGACGTAGCTCGCAGAGGCCACGGACACTCCCAACCCCCCGCTCCCTCTTTAATTGCCGACGCCGCGTCGTCCCTCCTGACTAACGGGCTTCCTCCTCGCATTTCGCCCCGCTCCTCCTCCTCCGCTTCATTTTATTTTATTTGGCGTTTGGCTATTTGCCACGGACCGACTGCTATTAGGGTTACAGATTACAAATACACGAGACAAAAGCGATTAAAAGAGGAAATAACTCTGCAGGGAAATAAACTTACCGCAGGATTACATCGGGAAAAACGTTGTCAGCAGGGAGAGCCGGCCGAGCAATATGAAACAAAAACGCACCAACAGGCGTCTTAATCTTGCGGGGGCGGTCTCGCGGAAGAAATACGAGGCTGCAGTGCGGAGTCAGGGAAGGAAGTCTCGCGAGCGCCGACGCCGCTGCAGCCACGCTGACGAAGGCGGCGTCGCACTGTGGGCGAATGCGCGGACAACGAGGCCAATCAATCGCACCGAGTTACGTCTTTGTTTCGAGGTGTAGAGCTTCACTGGATTAAAGTTTAATAATTAAAATGGTGGGTGCAGCATTCCATTGGTGTGTCATAGGGAGTATATTTCGCGCGTTCTAGCCAAATTAGTTGTTTTACTCAATTTCGTCAAAACAATTATCACGTACTGACCGCATCACATTTTGAATGAGTATTTTCATTATTAGTAAATATTTTTAAATGAATAGCAATTCATTTTTAATATTTTTTACTTGAAATCTATTTAACGGAGAGATGAAGTGAAACTGTCTGCCTTTCAGCAAAATGCTTTCTGAATCTAGATACACTTTTATATTGTATTGGTAAAAATGACTTGTCTGAAATATAATCAAATCTTTTTTATTAATGAATTATTTTCATTATTGATTAGAATTATAATATTGCCCGGTAACCATATTTGTCTTCATTACCTATAAAGATCCATTTCACATTGGTACTGTTGGTTGTCGCAAGGCCGTGACGGTGCTGGTAGGCCTAAGCTCGTAAAGAGCTGTTGGGCCAAAGTAGATACATACATTCGTTGTCCGTAAACCTGAACTAATAAAGGCTCATTCAAGAAGCTAGCACACAATTTCGTGGCATACACGACATAATATAAATTAATATGAAACACAAATTTGACATTTTTGAAAAAAATCAATTGCCGTCATCGGCATAGTTTTTCCCGTTTGTATATAGTGGTTTTGAAGGACTGCTTTGGCTTTGTAAAAATTTGCAGTTTTTTTAAAAAAAAAAAATTATGTTATTTGCATAGTTTGTTATAAATGAAGAGGGTCATAAAAAAAGAAGTTTTCATTTTCAATTTTGGACTTGAAAATCTTTTAGGCAAATCGACTATTGTTTTTGCCATTATCTTCCTGAGAAATAGTTATTACATTTGACATCACGAATTTAGGACATTTGGCTCTAAATTCGCTTCGCACGAGTGTCAATGTTTTCATGGAATCCTTCTACTTTATACCACTGTCTTCTCAATCCAGATATGGGATCGCTTCTGTGGAATTTTGAAATGTTTCAATGGAATTTCCTGCAATTCACCCCTCTCTTCTGAGACCGGACCACCGCGGCGCGCCTTCAGGGAAGCGCCGGCCCTTTTAGGGCGCCACGCGACTGCGCCACGCGACTGCGCAACGCGCGGCAGTATGTTATTCGTCGCCCACTTTTGAATGCGCCCTGTCGCTGCCCGTGATTTACGAGCCCGGGAAATTTTTATGTCGTGGATTGCAGTCGCGGAGAGGGAAAGAGATTAGAGCAGCAAGCTGTGGAAACGATACTCTGGACTTTTATTATGTCTATGTTTTTTGTGGGCGAATGTTTGGTGACTGTTGAAGGTTGAAGTGTATTAAATTTTTATGCTAAATGATATATCTGTAGCTTTTCCACCTAGTACGTCAACGATTGAGAGCAGATTTATGATTTATCGATTCTTTATTTTTCTCGAGTAAGTGTCTGCTTTTTTTTAAATAATCAGGAAAATTCCTGGAATTTGCACCCTTTGGTTATATTTTAGAAAGTGTAAAAATATAAAGAATCGTTTGTGAGAAGGAAATCTAACAAAGCAATACAAGTGATAATGTATTCTTTATGCTCGTAAAGCGAAGCATAAAAGTGAAAACACTCACACAATCGCGATGAGGCATTAAGGTTATAAAGACAATCTGCCCCAGTAACACTCAACATTCACTTGAAATATTTGTCAACGTTTCAAAGATATAAAATTCAGGAAGCACATTCACATATGTCATTGTAATTTAGTGATGACACACTCATGTCATCACGAAATATTTGTTTGTCCGTTTTATGAAACGAGAATCAAAATAAGACTGTTCATTCAATGTAATTCACGAACATGAGAGAAGTACAGCTTTATTTCAGTACAAGCAGCCACGTTACCTTTGCAGAGATAGGTAGGGTAGGGATATATCGGTTTTCGAAATCAGCGTGTTATCTAGGCAATTTATTTTTTACCCACAATGTACGCAAATATAAAACGGTTGCTTTAAAATTTGTAATTAATGATTATGTGTAGACCCATAATAGAGGCTATATTTTCTTATTTGTCTATCACTGTTGCAGATTTCATTGAAAAATCAAATCCAATTTAATTGGATGTAATTAATTGATCATAATTAATAACCAGTCAGTCAACGTAATTATAAATATCGTTATACCCTACAATTTAGCAGAAAACCAACATACTTTTTCCAATATTTTTATTAATAGTCAGTACTAGTTTATTTGCTTCCGAAAATTATTCTAGATTAATTGTAAACAAGTGATATTGATTTTTTCTTCCGGGGGCTTTTTCCAGCTTTTCAAGGGATGCCGATCTGGTCTATCCGCGCCGGGTATCCACTATGTTCTCTATGGGGACACATTAAACTTTACTCTAGACACACATGCGGACTCCTCGCTCTGTAGTCAGGAGTTTCACAAGACCCTCCGCGACAACACACGTACATGAAAGACAAGGGACTAACAACCATACTCGCGGCCGGGCTCGAACTCGGAACTCTTCCGACCGAGGCGTTGAGCCGGCACACACTCTAGCCACCTCTGCCACCCTGGTCGGCACGTACAATAATCATTACATCACTTTATTGAACACAACACATTCAGAAATATAATTCGCAACAAGGGCACAATAAACACATTAAACGAGTAATAAGAAATGTATTCCGTGCCCTACATTTAAAAAAAATGTACCTTCTGTAATGGAAACAATAGTTAGATTTTTAGAAATATAACAATATTATGTCGGAGAAGTTTCCTCAGAAAATATTCGACGTTTTTAATTTTCTATATACATACGACTTATTAATCTCAAACACACTTTTTTCAATACAACATTTCTTCTGTACCGTTATTCGAAAGAATTATATTCTTATCTTCCCACTACTTTGACATTTTTATGTTTTTGCATTCTCCCTGTTGCTTTTGTCCGAATTCGCTCTCGTTTTGTTTCCTTCGAATCGTTTCAGCTGGATGTTCTCCAAGAAGCTCATTGCACTCTCAGAGATTACGACCCCAAAAACGCAGTCAAGAGGGAAATGATTCATAGCCCGCCTGGAATTACGTGAAGGTGCGGCAAGAAAATACTGCAGGTTCTGAGTTGCGACTTACGAGAAAGAGGGCAAATATTTCGTAGGGTATAAAAGAAAGTTTTACTGTTCCTATAAGTTGATTAATCACCAGGAGCATTAAAGTATTTGAGTAAAGTAAATGTTATTCTTGGCTGGAACAAACCACGTGTGGGGGATAATTAAATTTAGTTCATAAAAGTAGTTGATGTCACATGTTGAGACTTCGAGAGTTAAATCCTGTGTATACCATTACAAAATTCCCACTTTCGAATAGCTTTTTTTATAAATAAAACTGCTGAAGTAAAGTATGTGTTTTCAAAAACCGATCTATAGTGAGGAATCATTTACTCAATAATCACATAAATATTTTCGAACAAGTTTGAATCCTTTAAAACCTGTGGAATACGGCGTTTAGCTTCATTTACAAAGGTGTTGTTAAGTTTCAATAATTCATTCTCACGTATTTACAAACATTTCATCAATCTGATTTCCTATATTGTGATATTTTATCCCGCTCTAATAACTATACCATTAGTACACATAGTACATATTATGAACAATGTTATCAAATTTCAATGGTAAACTGAGACTCGGAATGCAAACAACCGTATTGCTTTCCCTAGTTACATGCACTTTTGATTATGTCTAAGAATTATATAACACTGAAATAAAGTTCATTAATCCAATAGTTTTCTGTTTTTAATTCTACAAGTAGCCGACATTCTTCTATGACAATTTTAAAGGAGATGGAAATACTGCAAAATTTAATTCGTTTGACCTAATGAATTTGTAACGTTCTCGTCGAGGTAACATGATATAATTTTGAGGAGAATATTGTACACGAGCATTAAACTAGTGGGATGAAATGATCTCCTTCAACATTAGCTTTTAATAACGAGTTATTTGCATGCTGGTATTTAATTTGCACAACAACCATATAGCAACATACTCATTTCACAAAGTTGCCCCAGAGCTGGGAGCTTACAACATTCCTAGTATAGAGCAACATGGGACATTTTGTGAGTAGGAGCTAAAAGTAATGTGATTAAACGTTGCGTTCAAAAGAGATCTCTCTCATCTATATTAGCCCTCGTCGACCACCTGTTTTTGCAGATCTACTTAACTTGCAAAGCCTGCTAGACGTGATGAAAAGGCAACGGTCTTAAACGGATGGATTACAGATATTTTCATAAAACTCTGTTAAGTGGAAGGAAGACGAGATGGAGAAGAGGAGGGAGGAAGGGAATTTGCGAATTTAAGAACGTTTGCGTCCCTTCATAGGGTTTGAGGATTTTATGGATTAGTCGAGGAAAATTCATATTGTGCTGCGCGCGCACGGCAACTTTCGTGAATTGAAGTTCTCAAAATAACGTGCACATTTTGAGAATGCGACTTCGTAACATTTTGATGATGCTCTGTGGTGACTCTGATTTTAAGCGGAGAAGGAATCAAAAGTTTCCAGTTTAGATGTCTGTGCTGTTCTTCAGGATTAATTGTAGTTTTAATGAAACATTGGTACATTAGGAGCTGGTGGTTTTACAGTTCTCGATAGCATTCACTAAATATATTTTTAATGACACGCATACGAACGACACGAAACGATATTGAGCAACTTCTATTTTATTTTGAATATTACATATAATACTATATTATATTGAATATTACAAAAGAATGCAACACCTACATTATTTATGACTATTATATTATTAATGTTGTTTCTATTATATTACTATACCAATAATTTACGACCAGAGATGTTAAGTATCTCTGAAGTATAAAATGTACCCCAAGATCCATCCAAACTTTTAAGGAGCAAATGTGCAAGACGTCATGATAATATAATATAAATGCCTTGCATTTCTCAGTCGTCGCATTTTACAGTATTTTGAATAATCTAGGTCTGCGGACAAGTTCTTCCATAAAATCAATGGAACATCTCTATCACTAGCGGAACGACAGGTGTTTGCCTACCCCTATTCCAGCTGATCTCAATTTTCAAGCTTTTGTATTTAAGAAGATTATTTGCTTCTTTGGTTATGACGCTATGTTCGTATGGAACAACATCTTCTTTAGGTATTTTTTGTAGAAATTCCAAATAATAATACCTGGCTTCTTTGCTGCCATCGTACCATCAGTGTAGATTTGTTGGCCATACAGTATTCTTCACAGGTTTTACTGAGTGTCCATAGCAATTAAAGCGTGTGTTTAGAACTTAAGTGGTTACAGATATGCCAATTGAGGAAATTCTTATCGTGCCTTTGCATGTATTCAGACTTAGAATTATGCAAGTTGAAAATATAAGATTCTACTTCTTGCTGGCAAATATAGCATTTATCATCCTAGTAGATTTTCAGAACCTCTCCAACAAATTTCGTGTACTCAGTGCTTGATCTTTTGTTCACTGATTCTATTACTGATTATATTCTTCCTATTTCAAGCAAATAAAACGATGGATATTTGTTGATCTGTATCTTGTTGACACTTTTTATATATTTTCCATAAATTGTTTTTTGTCACTATGATTTTTTATCTTTGCCTCTCTGAATTTACGTCAACTAACAGCAGGTGTTCAGTGGATTCTATCACACGCGTAAGTTTCGTCATCGTGTCATTATACAATGTCATTATTCCCTCTCATTAGATCAGATTCAATAATCAATCTCGTAAGTTAGTTATGTGTCTGACAACATATTTTCCTACTAAATTGTATTGTGCCAGGAGATTCAGTTACGCTGAGACTTTGTCTTGCATTGCGAAGCTGCACTCTCAAAAGTCAAACTAGTTGTAAACTGCTCAGAAAAAATGAAAACTTAATTTTTCTGTACAGATTCCATTCACTTTTGTCACACACATTTCTGTACCAACAAAATATTAAGAAATGACTCCGTCAGTAAGTTCTCTAAGGGTTTTAGAAGTCCCATGTTACTTCTAATATGTTTTTGCTTGTGAACAGAAAAAAATCATTAGAAGAAAATGTATACAGCCATTCTTCACAGAGTTTCGTTGACTCGAGGAACTCCGAATGTGTATCCACGCCGTCGATTAAGCGTCATCCATCAGCAACCCTCCAAGACTCGATTATTCTCCCCCGCGAATATCGCGATCTTCCTCCGAGGCAGAAACGCAACCCACCTCCAGCCTCGAAGCACACACAGAGCGCCCTTCGTTCTGGCGCTGGTTTGGCGCGGAGGAATTGAATCTTCCTGTGTGGCTGGAATGCTAGCGCAGCGGCGGGCTTCCGGCTGCTTCAAGGGGAAGGGAAGGAAAGGAGAGGAGTAGTGGAAGGGAACGGGTTGGGAGAGGGTAGGGGAAAGGCTAAGGAGGGAGGAGGGGAGCTACAGAAGCTGCAGCACCCTCGCGGTTTGATTGCCGTAGAAAAGGGGGTGTCTGCCTCTCCATCCCTATTAACGCTTCGAAAGCAGCGGATGGGACGGGGTTGGGAGAGCATTTGAAGACATACACGAGGTGAACTCGTTAGTATTGAAGTGACATTTTCATCTTTTGATAACAATTTAACCCTTGCATTGATCTGGACATGCCTCCATGGGTAGCTCACTGGCCAGCGCGCTCGTTTCCCATGACGCGATTATGGTGTGCGCTTTATTTGCAATGCGTTAGTATCTTTGCTGTGTGACAATGAGAAAGCTCACTTCTCATGTTGGGAGGACCAGAATACCGCGCCGGATGTCTATTTGCTAATCGCACGTACACTTTAGCCCATGGCCGCGAAGCTGGGACGCCGTTGGCAGGCCTTTGCACCGCCAGAAACTGTTGCGCCAGTACAGACAGACAGCATTTACAATAATAAATCAGCGGATGAAGGCACTAAAATATTGAAATGGTAACTCAATACGTTAACAATAAGCCCAGATGTTACTTGTCAGTTGTTAAATTACTTTTTGGGTTTACATTTCCAGGCGGGACAACTGTTGTACCTTCTCGCCCACGCCATTTATGTGTGGTAATCGTGAAATGTGACACTTAGGGATCACATCATCTTCTTTGGGCGGTCATTGAATAAATAACTCCCATTAATTTACAAGTGATGTCGGCATGAGAACACTGTCACTGAAAGAAATAAAATTCGTCTTCAACAAATCGCTTTCAACGGTTCGTTCCCCATTTTCCACCATTCAACAAAATCCCCTGAAACAGACGAGATGTAAATGTTAACGTATCGCGTTAACCGGAATTTCTAGCGTCGCTAAATCAGAGCTGCGTGTTGCTATCCGTTGCCCGAATAGTGAAAACGTGCTTTTTCACGATTGGAACGCTGGATCGGGTTAAGATACTTGGTGCGCTGATCCATGCGATTTTGGGAGATTTAGATACTATCTGAAACGTGCGCGACTAAAAATTGTATTTAGCTTACATTCAATTAGACCTAAGGAGGGATTTTAATCAGCGAACCGGACGCCTGGCATCAAATTTCAAAACTCATTTCACTATTTATTTCCTTAATTTTTCTATCCATCTCTTACTTCTTAGATCCCTATTCACCTCTTCTTCTACTCCATTATTCTCTCCCCACAACTCTTTATACCGTCCTACATCGCATTCTTTTCAACGTTTATTCATATTTTCTCTTTCTGTGTCCCATTTTAGTTATTCACCTAATACTCATACCTTTCTACTGCTTATTCTTCCCGTCTTCCTTATATTATTTTTCATCTTTACTTCGCCTTCCATTACTATCCTAGGGGACATACGGGGTTGTAATTTTTGCTATCGAATAGGCAAACAAAAACAAAAAGCTACCAACACGTTTCGTCTCCAATGGGAATGCCAATATGCGTTGTTAACTCTTTCGCGAGAAAAAAAGATTCTTTAAAATGTGTGTGGGGTAATAATAGTATTCCTATTTTCGCCCTTTACAGCTCACAGTGTGTCTACAAAGTTTCTCAGGCCTGGCTGAGACCGAACGCAATCTGTTAGTTACTTTCACGGGCGACTTGAAGACGCCTCGTGTGTCTCAATGTGGTCTTCGGCGAGAAACAAAAAAGTTTCACATGAAAGATAACCTAGTGAGGAAGGTGCGAATTGCGGCGAACGCACGTGCGACGCAAGAGGAGGGGAGGGGCGAAGGGAGGGCTCGAGTTGGCGGCAGAGATGGCGGCGCCGATGTGGTGGGCGGGGCCGCGTCGACGGCGCGGGAGGCGGTGGCGTCGGGCCTCGGCTGCTGCGACCTCGTAAGCCCTTGTTTCCTCGCGTAAACCGGATTACTGCGCTATGAGGCGCGCGGGAGGGAGGGGACGTGGATGGCTCCTGGCGGAAGGCTGAGTGGGTGGGCGGAGGGGCGGTTGGGGTGAGTGGGAGAGAGACGCGCCGAGAGAGAAGGGGGAGGGCCGGAAGCGAAAGGGGCGGACGGAGGTGAATAGAGCGATTGGATGTGGCGGATGGGAAGGGGCGATGGGATGTGGCGGATGGGATGGGGCGGATGGGATGGGGCGGATGGGATGGGGCGGATGGGATGGGGCGGATGGAATGGGGCGATGGGATGGGGCGGATGGGATGGGGCGGATCGGATGGGGCGAATGGGATGCGGCGGATGGGATCGGCGGATGGGATGGGGCGGATGGAATGAGGCGATGGGATGGGGCGGATGGGATGGGGCGAATCGGATGGGGCGGATGGGATGCGGCGGATGGGATGCGGCGGATGGGATCGGCGGATGGGATCGGCGGATAGGATGGGGCGGATGGGATGGGGCGATGGGTTGTGGCGGATGGGATGGGGCGGATGGGATGAGGCGGATGGGATGGGGCGGATGGGTTGCGGCGGATGGGATCGTCGGATGGGATCGGCGGATGGGATCGGTGGATGGGATGGCGCGGATGGGATGGGGCGGATGGGATGGGGCGGATCGGATGGGGCGGATGGGATCGGCGGATGGGATCGGCGGATGGGATCGGCGGATGGGATCGGCGGATGGGATGGGGCGGATGGGATGGGGCGGATGGGATGGGGCGGATGGAATGGGGCGATGGGATGTGGCGGATGGGATGGGGCGGATGGGATGGGGCGGATGGGATGTGGCGGATGGGATGGGGCGGATGGGATGGGGCGGATGGGATGGGGTGGATGGGATGGGGTGGATGGGGTATGGCAAATGGGATGGGGTGGATGCGATGGGGGTAGATGGTATTGTGCGCCGGGAGTTGGGGTGAACAGAGGGCGAACGGGCGATGAGGCGTGCAGAAAAATGGGCTTTGCGTGAACGGATGAGATCGGGCGGATGGGTGGCAAACGGTGCGGGCGTGGGGATTGGATTTGAGGGGGATGGGGGACGGAGCGGAAGGGGCGGGAGAGAGGGATGGTGACTGTGGAGGAATGGTGTGAGCGAGGGCGTGAGAGGGGATGGGGCGGACGGGGCGGGCGAGTGAGAGGGGGCGTGCGGGGAAATGGATGGGTGGGTGGGGTTTGGGGGGGTAGGCGGGAGGCGGGGCGTTGCGGGTAGCGCGGTTGCGACGAGAGAGAACGGCGAGATGGGCAGCGATAGTATTTCGAGCATGGCGGGGGGGGGAGTAGTGGCCACCTCCCGAATGCGATATTCCCCGCACCGCACGCAGCTGTGGCGTCGTCTTTCATGAGCGCGACGCCGTGCCGTCGCGACGCCCAACGCGAGGTCCGCGGCCCAGGCCACGCCCACGCGCGCAGCCGCCTCCGCACACGAGATAAAAGCGCCGCGACAGCCGCACAAAGGGACGCCGTCTCCGCGCGGAGGTTCGCCGCGGAGCGGAAGAGAGCGGAAGAGAGCGGCCGGTGACGGCCGCAGACGCGACGACACGATTCGCGCAGGGCGCATGGCGGCGGCCCTCACGCGCCTGGGCGGTGGGGATGTAGTATGGTAGTATGGATCGTGGGCATCAACTGATGTCACTGCAGGGCCTCTCACCGGGAGCTCCTAGCGTTACACTCCCGACAACGGCAGGATTGCCGACAGCTAGACAGTCAAATTCAGTCGCTGTCTTGAGGAGAATTCTAGCGGCCGGCTGCTCTCATCGATAGTTTTCCGTGATTTCTCCGATCAATAGCAGGCGAATGCCGGAGCAGTAGCCTAAGAAACGGGCTGGAACCTTGTTATGTATCTGGCGGTGGATGTAAGCGTGAAAACAAGTTGGTAGCATTGAGCGTCCATGTGGTGGCAAATTTGAATTCGCCTAACAGCACAACCCATCCAGATCCCGGTCATTTGATATTTGTTTACGCGAATCGCCCTACCTCTTTGCAGTTCTCGATCGACGATCGCTGTCTCCTTTCCGCCGGCGTGTCTCCCCCTGCTGGGCAAATGTTCAACCATTGCTATTGGTGCGTACAAATCAGAGGACGACTGACAGGAGAGGTAATAGAGGGGAAAATTCCTGAGAAATAAATGTTTCAGGGTCGTCCCTAAATTACGTAATGCTACAGAGTTTCATGAACGGGGTCTGCGGCAGCGTTACGCTGCCTTACGTACGGGTAGGGGGTATTCGTGAAGTGTCACGTAACATTGCTATTTTTTTTTATTTTTCAACATTTGCGTAAATAATTGTATTTTTGGGTCCTGTTCTAAAACATTAAATTATTAACTAGTTAGTTTATTTTAAAAACATAAAATTATTAGTTGTAAATTGTTACAATAAATGAAAATATTTTTCCAACTTTATTTTTGCATCTGTAAGACAACGAAGAAAATAAATCCAATTAATTGGCGCTGTAGACTCGCGCTCTTGCATCATCCATGACAGCGTGTGCAAAGCTTGTGATCAACCATTTCTCACCCAAGTATCTTCCTTCACTCACAACATGCACCGAATCTTATTGTTAGGTGCAGCCAGCATCGCAAACTAATTTCTACTTTAATTATCATTAATTACTTTAATATACAACACAAGTAAAATAAATACATTTATTTTCACTTCTTGCATTGACAAAGGGGGGTGTCGCAAGAGTTACGTAATTATTTAGGAAGGCTTCAAGCGTGCGTTAAGGAATGCGTTACAAGGGGGAGGGGGTATTGAAAATACTCCAAATTTGCGTTACGTATGGAACCCTACTCTCATACTGGCTATTTTTGTATTGGAGTGGCCAATGCTTATAGTCTAAGAATTCTATAGTTAAGAGGATTATGTTGTCTCGCCTACTAAGAAGGATGATGGAAGGAAGAGACCGTAAGGCGTTGTTGAAATTGAATCCTGGAAGTAAGAAATGAGGGATTCGTTTGGAATGCCAAGCAGTGTATAAATAGTTCTGAACAAATAAAAACATACGTTTAATGTCAAAAAAATTATGTAAACAATTCCCAATAACAGAAAGCAATGACAATCTTGCTGAATGTCGTCTTCAAGCATATTGCGATGTCTATACAAAGGAAAAATTCACCTGTTATCTATTTAAAATATTTTGCATTCGAATAAATGTATCCCATGCTCGCACTGAGAAGAATGTAGTGTATCTTTTTTCCCAATTTACCTGCCTACTGAAAAAAATACTAGAAGCGCAGATGACGCAATTGAGTCGAAAATGTTACATATTCTAATTTTAATCTCACATTCAAGATAAATAACAAATAAAAAAAAACATTCTGCCGAAGATATATTTTCATACACCACCCTTAGTTCATCCGTAACAGTGTACAAGCCTAGACAGTATTCCATTTGGAAGCAACGGAAAACATTTCTAAGAAAAAGCAACGAGACACAAAACTTTTACGAGAAAGGCCACAAAAACGTCCGCGGCCTGTCATCTTGAGACGAAGGCGGTCTCACGAGTTCCCGGGGGTGGGGGTGGGGGTGGGTGGAATTCAGCGTCTGTCACCACGCAGCCGCTCGTGCATAGCTGGGCCTCGCTGTGGGCCACGCCGCAAAACAGAAGACCAGCCATAGAGGAGGTACAAATGAGAAATGGAGCTGAATGTTAGACAAAATACAACCATATTGAAGCTGACGAAAACGATTTCTCCTCTAAGGTATCTGGAGGTAGTACATTGGAAAATCAGTTAGGGCCCGGCTGGGTTGGTGCCTCGCTGGTGGAGTTCCCTGGAGGGGGAAACCCGGGAAACGGACGAATCTCACTTTCCTTTTTTACAGCGGAGGAAGGATATCACCATGCCCCAGGATATAACATGCACTGCACTTACGGGAATATTGTTCCATGAGTTGATCCGCTCCGAATCAGATCATTCGCTCACTAAACGATGGAATACGCTAGGAATGAAAGAAAAAAACACAAAGAAATTCCGTGAGAAATAATTACTCGAAAACAACAAGCAGAAGGGTGTGGACATGTTGGTTAAATGAAAAGACGAGAGAATTGTTAACAATTTAGAATAAGATATACGGAGGAGAGAGGAAATCAGGGAAGGGATGAATTAATTTTAGGAAGAGAAAAAGAAAAAGATCATCATCTATTGGATTCAGGGGTTAGAAAGAGCAATGGAAGATAAATTACTGAATCTCAAATATATCTCAATATTTATCAAAAACTTCAACTTCAACAAATCGGAGTCTCACGGTCACGCCTTGGAGGTTTCTCGGTTAACTGATCGGCCATCTTTTTGCCGACTTCTTCTGAAGAGCGACCGGCTGACGAGAGCATATTCAAATTATATCTATTGAACTCACTGAATCTTTTATTATTTGTGGATGCGAATCAAAATACTCTCGCAGTATTTCATTCCATTTCTTAACTTCTCGTCTTCCTCCTTGCGTCCGATGGGACCCCAATGGACAGCTACCTGGTCCATTCATCCACACGGCCAACCAACAATTCGCATCCGCGTTGTCTTTTCCTGGAGTCTTCGCTAGTCCAAAACACTCTCCTGATTTTCTATTAAAAACAATATACGCTCGATGACAACATATGCATCTTCAGTCAAAATTACTCCCAATAATTAAAAATGTTTCAAATTTGTAATCTTAGAACACTAGAATTTTCTATATTTAATTTGTATCTATATTTTTGAGTTTCTTATTCCTCCCTTATGGCCAACATTCTCTTCCAAACATTTTCTGCTTCGCCACCTTCCGAACTCTTTTCTTCCAACGCGGAGCACTGTGTTCGTCGCAGCTCTGGAGAGCGGAGGGATGGATATGCAGATGAACGTAGAGTGCCCTGCGTGGCGGTGGGAGAAAGGCGCCTTGAAAGTAAAATCCTGGATGAGGCGCAAAAGGTTCAACACACGAATGTATAAATCCCAGTAAGACGTTTTGCGGGCAAGAATAAGAGAAAGGGTGAATAAGGAGCTTCGAAGATGAGATGCGCAAAAAATGGAAGGGAAGGAAGAATTCTGGATGAAATGTGGCGCACAGGGAATATACATATGTACCACGAATACCAAACCGTATACGTAGGTACCATGAAGGGCCAAACTTGTTCGTTATATTTGTGGAAATGGACTTAACGTCATTTGGAAATGAGAAGAAGGTGGGGAAATTAACTGCCCGTGGGGAGAAAGTGTGGGAAAGAACATTTCGGGAAACGTTTTGGTGAAATTTTACATAAACGAAACTAAAAATCTCATGTTAGGTTTTTCTTCAAAACAAAGATCTAAAAATAGTATGTTAACAACTATTAAACATGTATACGCGTATAAATTCTATTTCAGAAATTCAAGTTTGTAATGCAATTTATTGTTTGAGAACAAAATTATTTCACATACATGTTTTCTCAGCTCATGATAAATAGCCCTATTTTTGATTATTACTCAAATAAATTAAAAAATAATATTAAACAAATAATATAAACAAAAATTATCTTTTCACATTTGAAAAAAATATAATTTCTAAAACAACAATTTATATATTTCGGCAGTCCCCCAACATCTGGGAAGGGATCTGGAGAAATTCTCTTTGTACGAAACTTCAGTTGATGTATTTCTGTAAATATGAACATGCTACTTTCCTCTGTAGTTGATTTATTAATGAAAGACGAATATAAATATCTTTTGTTAGTTGCTGCCTCCTACCTCTTGCGATATCAGTCCATCGTTATGGTCCATCCATGTTCATCGCCTAAAAAGCGTTTGTAAAATAAAGATAAAATATTGAGAACACAAAATGAACGAAGGCTATACTTCAAGAAATAGCTTGACCTAAACAAATACTAACACACGTGCACTAACATAATAGAACTAATTGAAGTACTAATAGAACGAAGTGAAAAAAACTGCCGTCGAACTAAAGCATTAATGTGACTATACCGCTCGTGAAATTTACACCAATAGTGTTTAACTATCCATACAAAATTTCCCAATCTAGGCGGTGTATTTCAAAAAAGTTTATCGCTTTTTCTCTCCGATTTTTTTACCGATTCTATCTACTGGCCAATCATAAACTGTGACTCATCTGTCTTAGGAGCTGGTATACATCAATCGTTATGTCGATATCCAATAAATAGCGCGTATACTATAACATAACCTCTGTCTAACTTCTACTATAACATTATCAGTTATTTTCAATATTTGGCGCATTTTAGAATGTGTGTTGGACATAATTTCACTCTAGGAAGAGTCCTAATAAACTTCCACTCGTGCTTTGGAAATTCTCAGATAAATCCCCTCCTCGCATCGTAAGTCGGAGGTTTATCGACAATTTTCAAAGCACTTGTGGTGTTACCTATGATAAAGTTTACGATATGATTCAGCGGCTCTGGATAGAGCGCAGCTCCTCAAAAGAATAAACATGAATAGATTCAAACAGTTTTATATACGCGGTAAAATCCGATGTCTGATGCCCACAACGCATGGCAATAGCAATTTTGATAATACGAAAAAATATCTATTATCGTTTGCACAACACACGTACACACCACAACCATACGTATGATAACCTCAGCCGGCAATGAGTCGAAATCCGTAATCGTTTCATTAAATGACATGGAGGTTGGGGGTTCGAATTGTGAAGATCGGTTGGATTTTGTAACTGTTATAACCTCTTGAACATTTCGTCGGCTTTACTCCAACCTTCTCCCTTTCATTACACCACTGAGAATCCTTTTCATCCCACTGGCTAAGTTAAGCTCTTAGCCAGCCCTATCGCTGTTTCCGCGGCGACTTTAACTGGTAGATCATAAATTCGAAGCTCGACGCTTGTGGATTTTCGTCTCTAGCAATATAGTTAGGTCGAATTCAGGAACTTTTCGAGGAAAATTCTTGCGGGCTGCTGCTCTGATCGAAATTTTTCTCGAATCGGCAATGCCGGAGCCGTACCTCAACAAAGGGGCCACGGACAGTGAGCTGTCTTTCCTTCCTGTTCCCAGTCCTATCCTCCACCTTAAGAACTATATACATTACACTACATAACGTGCCGGGAGAGCAGTCAGCTGATCCAGTCCCGGCTAGGGAGAACCCTGGAGAGGGAAATTCCCGAAAGCCGACATGAAGGTCGGCGCCGGATCTCACTATCCAGCAGAGGAGGCACATCGCCATCTCATGGGACAAAATCGTTCACTACACTAACTAAACTAATGACCGTAGCAGTTGCCGTGCCCGGAATATTAATCAATTCGCTTCATCCCTCTAATCATACATCATATTAATTAAAATCAAAAAAAAAATCATGGGCACATGTAGAGGAAATTCTAATAAAGGAAAGTGAATTTACACTCTTGTTTGTGAACTACGACGTTCGATTCCAGCATGCAATTATTTAAATGAATAACGCCGTAAGAGATGAAGCCCATACAAAGTACTGCTTGAAGTGAGATTGAAATGTTGAGAGAAATGAACAGTGACACTACCGGGTGTTTTCCCACCACAATGAGAGCGTCCTACGAGTTCACGTATCGATAAGGTAAGGGGAATCTACCTTGTTGGGTACCACGGTTGAGCATTGCCTCACAAATCAAATATAGTCTTCCTTTGCCAAGAATGATACATAAATAGTATCTTACGCAACTAGTTTACAATGTTATCTTTTATCACAAGTATATGTTTTTAGACAATGTTCGGAGAGAATTTTTAAAATGAGTACGAATGCAATAAAGCGACATTATAAACGAGGTGGATACGCTATTTTTTGTATAACAGCATTAAAAAGATATAAAAGGAAAAAAATAATTGTGTAACCAAATTTCAAAAGCAGTTTTGCAGTAGACAATATAAGATGTTGATATAATGACGTCACGCAGAGACAACGAGCAGTGAAGAACGAGCAGAGAGAACGGGGAATGAGGGCTGGTCGTGAGATCGTGCAGTAAGGAGTGGTGGTTAGAATGGAGGATAGGACGAGTACTAACAATCGGTGCTGAGGACGGGCAGTGAGGGCGAGTGCTGAGGACGGCAGGACGGCGGGCAGTGATGACAGGTAGGGAGGAAGGGCTGAGGAATAAAATACAATGAGATATAAATTGCTCTTTTAAGAACCATTTCTCCAACGGAAACGGTCGTTTATAATGCTAGTATACAAAAAGTCATATTAAAAGTTTACTAAAAGACATGTTATACAAGTTATAGTCACAGATTTAATTTTCTGTTAGATGCAAATAATAAATATATGCATGCAAACTAATTTTCAATCTTCTAAAATATGTTACACATTTGAGATTTGTAATTGAGTTAAAATACAATTTGTAATTAAGTAGAATTCAATGAAGACAATTCACATTACCCGCCATTTAGGGAACTACATTACGATCACTCTACAACGAGCATTGCACGTGCAACGTACGACAATATATTAATGTGGGCGCGAAGTTGCTTTCCCATGTGCTTGAACACTTTTACAGAGAGTAGCATTCCAGGAAGTAGATTCTTGCTCCTCTGGCACCGTCATTGTATGAAGAGCAGCACATTGCGAGATTACTCCGCGGCTCACCCGTCTGCACAGTCCTCCATCACCCGTTCCCCTGCCTGGCGACGTCACCCGTTCCGCCGCGCCTCAACCCGCCCACGCCCCCCACACCACCGACACGCCTCAGCGCTGCCATCCCCACGTCCCTCCCCCAACCCCTCTCACCATTCGTCACTTGTCGCAACGCTTTCGCCTCATCTCGTCCCCAACTGGTCCTTCTTTTCTGCCTCTTCGCAACATCGTCTTCCATTCACTTCTGTCACGTCGCAGCTAGCGATGCGACATCGATTACAAAACATCGATGTTCAGAATTAAAACATCTTTGATAAAAATACATCGACGAGAAAACCATCGATTTTTTTAGATTCGATTAGTATCCTCTAACATTAAATTTGTGTGCAATAAAATTTATTTTGACAAGTTAATTTATTAGTGTTTATAAATTCGCTGAATGAGGGTATGATAGGAAGGTGACGACTCTACGCCCACAGCGTATTTGTTGGCCATATCTCAATGTGCAAATTGAATAAGAAGAGGATGGCATAAAGATCATCTCGGGTTAGAGAGTTTGGTCGTTGTAGGTAGTACAACAAGCATTCCTTTGGTTCCAACATATGAATAACAGTGTTACTTTCTTTCTTACTTTAAATTTTAGTCTTCCCAGCGAGCGGCTCTCACATTCGTCGACAGCATCATCCTCACCCTCAGAGCCGTCTCATCGTACCAAGCTCCTTCTCGCCCTCTTCCCGCGCCTTACCACTCCTTCCTTCGCCCCTGCCCTAATCCCTCTCATGGACTCAGTCTCTTCGTCGCACGCCTCCCATCTCCGCCACCGCCCTCGACAACGCCCCCGGCGTCCGGCCCTGGCCCCGCTCCGCCCCGCCCTCACCCCCCGCAGTGCATCCCCTCCTGTTCTGACCCGCCGTCGCCAACAGAAGCTTCCCAGAACCATGCCTCCCGCCTTCGTCACCGCCGCGACCTCCGCCCCTCCTTCCCGGCGACGCTGATTCATTGATTGTTACTGATTCCGGACGCGAAAACGGCTAAGGTTATTAGTCCCGTAAGTGTAGTGGATGTTTTTCACTCGGGTGGTGGTGGTGGTGGTGGCGGTGAACTATCACCGGTAGAAGACGAGATCCGGTGCCGACTTATCGTCGGTTAGCGGGGTTTCCCGCAACCAGGTATCTCCCATTAGCAGGGCATCGCCCAGCCGCAGGCGGGACAAGCTCTAAGCTCCCGACTGGTCTCCCGGCATGTATAGTAGTGTAGTGCGTGTAAATGTGTGTGTAAGTAAGAGGAAATAGAATTTGAAGGAGAAAGGCAAGATCGCGCGCGGTCCGTGAGCCGTTTGTTAGGGTACTGCTCCGGCAGTCACCTGGCGTTGACCGGAGAAAATACGGAAAACTATCGATCAGAGCTGCCAGTCGCTAGAATTCTCTAGACAGCGACTACATTCGACCCAGCTGACAAGTCGCCACAGTCGGGACTCGAACCTAGGATCTCCCAAAGCGGCACGGTAGTGAAAATCGTTGATGCCCTGAGCCACCTCTCCCGGTCCCCGCCGACGTCTACAACTCCATCCCTCACACTGGCACGCAAGGCCCCGCCTCCGTCACTCTTGACCCGCCAACGCCAACAGTCTCTTCCCAGCGCTACGGGCCCCCCTCCCACCCCGCCAACGGCGCCGCCCTCTGCAGGATCCGACGCGGAGACTCACGCCGCGGCGGCGGCGGCGGAGGCGGCGGCGCGCGCAAACGCGGCTTATTTACGGGAAGTTGCTCGTGACGATGATTAAGCGCAGCGCAGCGTAGCGCGCCGCCGCCGCCGTCGGGACGCCGTCGGGACGCCACGCGACGCGCACGCGACGCCCCGGGCGCCACCGCCACAACGCCACCCTCGCCGCCCACGCCGCCCTCGCCGCTCACGCACAGTGCACGCGCGCACACACCCCTCGGGCCAACGGGCAGAATTATTTTAGCCACTTTGGTTATCCGAAGTCAAACTTCACGAAACTTGGGCCAGTGTCGTAATAAGCGTTAATAGAACACTAGTGTGCTACTGTTCCATACATATTCTATTCCATCTTCTATTTCCGGGGCTGCCGATTTCGGCTCTCCTCGCCGGGTATCCACTTTGTGGGGACACATATTAACCCTTGCATTAGACACATGCAGGCTCCTCCTTGGTCTGTGGTCAGCAGACTCACAAGGCTTTCCGCATCAACACACATCCATGGAAGACAAGGGGCAAACCACCATGCTTAAGGCGGGACTTGAACACGCAAGCTTTCGGACCGAAGCGCTGAGCTGGCAGTTGAGGTCTAGCCACCACGTCCATCCAGGTATTTTTCATTCCATCCAGCATATCCCGCATATATCATTCCATCTATTATCAACAATAAAATGATAAAAATGTGTGTATTTCGTAATATAAGAATTAGTCTGTCAAAAAAATAATTGACCTGAGAGATTCTGAAACTAAAGACGATTGTTTACGTCTGGATTTCCGAGTTCAATGTACAAGATTTCTTCATATTCTTTGTGCTTCACAAAGAATATTATTTCATTATTGTGCTAATGGTGAATCCCAGAACTGACATCCGTGTTTACAAAATTTCGATCTCTCATCAGTCTGTACATTTCACCTGCTACCTTCATTTCCACTCGTATTATTTTGATTAGAGGAATCCATATTATTTTAAGAAAAAAATATTCCCACATGCTCGCATTTTTCACAAAATTTGTCCATCCGAAAAATTACCAATTACCATACTCGGTATATTCTTTGTCCTGGCAAGTTTAGATCAGTAACATTCGATAGGTAGGCAGTAAATGTCAACAAGTATGAATGGAAAAGACTACTTTGTACACTTTTGCCATGGTGTTGCTACTCATTTAAAAAATTAGCCAGGCAACTATTTTCTGGTTCACTGATTATAATGGAACTAATATATGACCTTCTTTTAAATACTACCCATATCACTCCAACACCTTCCGTTGAACGAATAAATAGATTTAAAGGAAAATTATTTCGAATTAAATGTTTACAAAGTGGACGAAACGTTTTAAGTCGTTTTCTGGAAAATCATCAACTCACGAATTATGATTGAAAACTATTTTGGTGAGATCTCACGATTTCCTCTTAATCCCTGATTAATTTGGTTACGCTTGTTTGGTGTAGCAGATTCTGTGACATTATTGGCAGCCCCACTCCATCGTCAGAGTGCTATGTGGCCACAAACTAACGCATCACTTTCACTAGGAAAGAACTATTCAAGGTTTCCTCAGAAGCTTTGGGGTTCTATAACATGCCATTTATATATATGACATCTTTTGGTCAGCTTTTGGTCAGCTTTTCAGGGATTTTTGCTCAAAAACAATTGGACTTCGACCGGGTTAGAACCCTCGACCATACGATTAACGGCCCGTCATGATAGCTGTTATACCAACCGAAGTGTTGATTGCAACACACATATTATTCTCGAGAATTGCTTACGCAAAAAATACAAACACTTTACATTGCTTATACTGTTTCCGCTCTTCTGCACTCATCATTTTGAACGCCCGTCTGAAGAATGCGGAAAGTTCTCTTCTCATCTCGCCTCGATTCCTCCTTCGAGTTTCCGTCTCCCTCTCAGAATCCCTCTTTCGGCGCTTCCTCCACCCTTACGGCCTTCATCTCTGTTTTCACTCCCGAACTCTATCTCACGCGCGTTCCCGCTCGATCTCGTTCACCTCTCGCTCCCGCTCGTTCACCTCTCGTTCCCGCTCTCTCTCTCCTCTCGCTCCCCCTCTCTCTCCTCTCGCTCCCCCTCTCTCTCTCCTCTCGCTCCCCCTCTCTCTCATCTCGCTCCCCTTCTCTCTCCTCTCGCTCCAGCTCTCTCTCCTCTCGCTCCCGCTCTCTTCTCTCGCTCCCGCTCTCTCCTCTCGCTCCCCCTCTCTCTCCTCTCGCTCCCCCTCTCTCTCCTCTCGCTCCTCTCGCTCCCCGTCTCTCTCCTCTCGCTCCCGCTCTCTCTCCTCTCGCTCCCCGTCTCTCTCCTCTCGCTCCCGCTCTCTCTCCTCTCGCTCCTCTCGCTCCCCGTCTCTCTCCTCTCGCTCCCGCTCTCTCTCCTCTCGCTGCCCGTCTCTCTCCTCTCGCTCCCCCTCTCTCTCCTCTCGCTCCTCTCGCTCCCCGTCTCTCTCCTCTCGCTCCCCGTCTCTCTCCTCTCGCTCCCGCTCTCTCTTCTCTCGCTCCCCTCTCTCTCCTCTCACTCCCCCTCTCTCTCCTCTCGCTCCCCGTCTCTCTCTTCTCGCTCCCGCTCCCCCTCTCTCCTCTCGCTCCCCCTCTCCTCTCGCTCCCCCTCTCCTCTCGCTCCCCCTCTCCTCTCGCTCCCGCTCTCTGTCCTCTCGTCCCGCTTTCTCTCCTCTCTCTCCCACTCTCTCTTCTCTCACTCCTGCCTTTTTTCTTCACTTCAGCTCCCGCCCCACGGCTAGTCTAAAGCTCTAACTACCCTTTCGTGAAGCTTGTGGAGAATTCTTCTCCGGGCCTTGGCCGCGCGCGCCGGATGTGCCCGGCGGCCGCGAGCGCAAGGAAAGAAGGCGACGACCAGGCCGTCGCTTTCGCTAATTGCCGGCGGCGGGGCGTCACCTCGGGCCCTCGAGGCGGCGGCGAGGGAACGCGTGGAATGCAATAGGCCGCTGGGCGCTGGGCGCTTGGCCCGGCGCCCGGCGCCCGGCCCCCGCAAACGCTGCCCGCCCGCCCGCCCGTCAGCGCCTGCTTGTTTGGACGTCGGGGACGCCCGGCGCTTCTGGACCTCCGCGGCAGCTGCGGCGGCTTCGCACACGGAGAGGGCGGCGTCCGGAACTACCGAGAAAATGTTGTTTTGACTCCGGATGGTATGAAGCTTCCCGGGAGAGACAGAGAGAGATAATACACAATTTTAAAACCCAGATGCACGTTCTATTATAATCAGAATAAATATGTTTATGCATCAACGTTTTGAATTTGTAGGTTAACTCCCTCTCTCCCTATCTCTCTCTCTCTCTCTCTCTCTCTCTCTCTCTGGATGTGTAATTTCAAAATCGGATGATATTGCTTGACCCTTATAATCTGTATACAATTACTGCAAAAGGAAGAAATATGCGATGGTAAACATTTTATGTCAGGCACAATGCTATCCGCAAGTGCAATTAGAGTGATGGCCGTCCCCACTGCATGGTGAGATCCAGCCCCGATCTACACGTCTACTACTACACATCGGCTTGTGGTGGACAACCTTCTCCCAGTATATGTCCCGAAGGGGGTTTCCTCTTCTCGGCCGAGACGAGATCACTGGAGCAACGTCGCTCAGTCTAGAGCAGGGACAGCCAACTCTGCATTACTCTTCTATGAACAAAACTCACTGGGCGCAAGTGTCACCCAGTGCGACAATGCATAACTTTCACCAGCTTTGTACGTCACAGCTTTGACGCATTTGGGGGAAATACAAAATACGAGGGAATCAAGAGTGGCAATAGCACACGTACGCACTCTGGCGCGAACATACCCAAGGTTGCTTTTAGCAGTGGCGTCTACGTGCTTCCCGTTAGGTTATGTGCCTTTCAGTGACAGTGAAAGCAGTTTTTCTATTAGTTACTGCAAGAGGATACAAATGTAGAAGGCGCCGCTAGTTTGTATAATAGCGGCGGAGAATAAGTGAACCACGCATGAAGACGGATCATTTAGTTTTCTCCGGCTCTTCACCATCCTATGACGCCGTGCCGTCTTCTCTGGTTGTATTGTTGTTGGGCAGACGGAGGTATGTAAACGGATATTCATTATTTATTGTACACTGTTGATAAACTTACTTTTGGACACTGAATTTGACTCCCTTATTCCTAAGTTTCCCAGTTATATACCTTTACGGCTATCAATGGGTCTATCGGTGCTGAAGAGAACTTTCCGCAACATTCTGCGATAGACAATCGCTCGATTGGTTCGCGTTACTAGAAAGATTCACCGCAGAGGGGGCTCAGAGTATCAACTGATGTCATTGCAGTGCCTCTGACCGGGAGATGCCGGGGTTCGAGTCCCGGCGGTGGTAGGATTTTCGATACTAGGTTGAATTGACAGATAGCTAGGTTAAATTCTGTCGTCGTCTGTTGGAGAGTTCTAGCGGCCGGCTGCTCTTATTGGCAGTTCTCCGATAAATACCATGCGAATCAGTCCCCTAACAAACGGACCACGGACCACGCGTGATAATTCCTTCCCATTTTTTGTCCGATTCTACCCCTTACACACACTTACACTTACATGAACTATACTACCATACATGCCAGGAGACCGGAGGAGGTCAGGACATTAGAACTTCTCCCTGCTGGGGCGGTGCCCCGCTGATGGGAGATACACCGCCAGGGGACGGTAGGTACGCGCCGACTCTCGCCATCCAGCGAAGCAAGATCACCGACACCTCCGAGCAAGAAACATTCACTACACGTATGGGACTAACGATCTTAGCAGCACCCGGAATCACTAACCAACCAATCATGGAAAGAAGCAACTTTCCTCACCAAAACTCAGACCGAGGTAGCCCTTGGATCCAAGATGACGTTGCAGCCTGTTTGGAAAGACATCCTTCATAGCCATCCCACAGAAGTCGCACCTGAGTATTAACAACCTCTGTGTACATACGATCGCCCTAAGATCCTTTGGAAGCGATCGAGTGCTTACGAATATCTCCCCGAGCGCTTCCTTTGCTTCCTGTGACTCGCGTCCTTCCCCGCGTCAGCTCGACGGCCGCCAACCCGCTCCCCGCAGGTCTCCGCGGTGCTCGGCGGGCGAGCGCAGAATCAGCGCGCTGCGGAATGCAATAGCGCCGGCGGTTGGCGCGTCGCCCGCGCAAACACCGCGCGCTGCGCCTCGCGCGGCGTCTTTTTGTTTTGGCGACGCCGCGCCGCGCCGCGCCGCGCCGGCCTCATTCACTTGCCGACGACGACGACGCCCGAGCGCCGGGCGGCTCCCGGAGGAAGGGAAGGCTGGCGGCACCCAAACAATGGAACGGGCTGCTGTCGGCTACGCACCACGCAACTCAAAGAGCAGTCTAGAGCTAGCAATATTCAAGACGAACCAGTCAACTCAAAGGGCAACGTAAAGTTAGTAATAATCAAAACGTACCAGGCAATTCAAAGGGCAATGTAAAGCTAGCAATATTCAAAACGTACCAGTCAACTCAAACGGCAACGTAAAGTTAGTAATATTCAAGACCTACCAGTCAACTCAAAGACCAATGTTGAGCTAGCAATATTCCAGACGTACTAGACAACTCAAAGAGCAATGTATAGGTAGCAATATTCAAGATTTACCAGACAACTGACAGAGCAATGTAAAACTAGCGATATTCCAGACGTACTAGACAACTCAAAGAGAAATGTAAAGCTAGCAATATTTAATATGTATCAGGCTACTCAAAGAGAAATGTAAAGCTAGCAATATTCAATGTAAGCTGTTAGCATCAGTCTCAAGATACGAGAAACAACTCTGAAAAAAAACTTTGTTCCAATAGAACCATCTAAAAATGTCCCTTAATAAAAGTCAAATGTGAAATATGGATATTTAAGTTAAAATAAATAACATGTATAGGTAATGAGGTCTTCGCGCCTAATCATACTGAAGATGTAATAATGAAGAATGATTAACGAATATGAAGCTGGAGAAGATGGTAAAAGGAAGTGGAAAAACCACCTGGCGCCCTCCCGCTACATCCACGATAAAATCCGCTTCGATAGGACCGGAATAGGATACTTTTCCATTTGTTCATTACGAACATTTAGATCACGTGCAGGAAGTAGCTTTGATGCACGTCTTGGCAACGCGTCTTCAGCTGGGTCATCATCTGCGTGTTGATTTCGCGCCCGGAGGGTTTGCAAGTTACTCGGAAGACTTTGAAATATTTCAGATAATTAAAATTACTCGAACGGTTACATAATGGAAAATAATTAATTGGTCGGGTTTCGAATTTCCATTAGTTAGGATAGGAAGTATTGATTTTCTCCAGTTTGCTTCTGACGTAAGATATATTTTACCCAATATATATCAAATAATCTGCGTGTCATAGCAAGGTTAATTGCAATAAGTTTTGAATAATTGCAGGACGTATAATTGGAAATATTCGAAGTAGCGTCTACTGAATTACAGTAAATTAATAAAATAAAATGAAGAAAAAGGTAAACATGTATCTGTGTTATGCAGAATTTTTTTCTCTAAATAAAAAATATATCTCTTACGAAAGAAAGAAAATAAAAAAAGATTATAAAAAGAAAGGAAGTGTGTCAAAGAAAGAAGTTCAAGGAGGAATTGGAGAGCGGAGACGGAGGAAAGAAATAGAGAGTGAGAATGTGTGTGTGTGTGAGTGAAACAGAGAGAGAGAGAGAGAGAGAGAGAGAGAGAGAGAGAGAGAGAGAGACAGAAGGACAGAAAACTGAATGGAGAAAAAGAGAAGTGATGAAAGAAATTGTGAAGAGAGCAAATAATTATCAGACCCAGTTTAACATGAATGTGTCTGTTTCAAATGAGGAAGAACCTCATCTGAATATTTGCGAGGTGTCCGCCGTTGTGTCCCCTGCCTTTCCTGAACGAAGCCTTGTGATGCCTTAACATTCCCTTCCAAAGCGTGAATAACGAAAAGATCAATAAGGATGAAGGAAAACAGTTGAACCGCTGTGATTCAGATAATGTTCGGTTAAGAAACATGGTAGCATGAGACGCCAACCAGTACACATCCACATAATAAAATTGTAACGATTATTATTATTATTCAACTACATAGTCAATGACTCCACGTTTTTCGTCCAGTTTCCCTTCATCCATTTAGAAAATAGTGATATGGCATTCAGCTTTGCTCCTGAATTGAATTATAGCTCTGCTATGTGCGCGCGTTTTCTTCGTCAGCCAAACTATCAGTTGTCCTTCACAAGGTGCAGGACCAAAATATATAGCTGATTTACCCGTACAAATAGTTTCTGTTATACAATTAGAAATATATTGTTATAAAGCAAAACATGTTAAATTAATAAAGTAGTGTAAAATGTAATGTAATGTGATAATACGAAAAATGCTCGTTGCTACTGTGACAAAACACACAAGCAGGGAATTGGCACAAGAGAACAGACGCCATGTCAAGGAGATCTACTGTGACGGACACAAACTACTTCAGGATTCTCCTTAGATGACAGAATAAAGGGACAGGGGAACAAGGCAAGCCGACGTATATAAAAATCAGGGATTCACTGTGCACGTGAGCAAACGGACGAATCACGACGACTTCACTCGACACAGACCCAATCAGACTGACTAGAACACGCGGCGAGAGGGGGAGCAGACGTATGCAGAGGTGAACCCGGATTCGAAGGGCAGGAGCATACAGGGAGCGTGTGGAGGCGAACGCGTTTGAGAGGAAACTCTCGGGGGGAGTATGGAGGCAGACGTGTTCGGGAGAGAAAGATTCGGGCGAGACCAAACTCATGTGCTACAGGTCAGACGTGTGCGTTCCAAAACGCGCCGGGAATTGAACTGTGGCCGCGGAACCGAAGCCACTCACTCCGGTTGCCGCGGCTCCGCACCACTGCAAACAAACGGCGCCGATGCGTGCCACCGGGAATCTGCGACGACGGGCCACCGGCGACGTCCTAGAAGACCCTTCCAGCCGAGGAAGGGCGTTGACCCTTTGCAACGCCTTCCGACCGACGCGCAACTAGGCAACGGCAACTCGCACCCAAGCGGACTTCTCTCATATGCTAATAAATATTCATGGTGTCCTTTCACAACAAGGTAAAACCCTATGCATTTTCCTAGCCAAGCAACTGTGAAATAAACCCGCCCTGATTCGAGCTCATCTCAAATCTGTGTGGGATCACGTCCGTGTAGATTCCGGGCAAACTGCGATCCTTGCTTCGATCGCAAGGGAGCCACCGCAGATAGGCCGCCGAAGCAGCGGTCACCAAGACAGCAGTACCTACTTGTATGACCGTCTGACGAGAGTCGGCGGCTACATTTGGTCTTGCTACCTCACCACGGTCACACTACCGTTATTAATAACTCCTGTTAGTAAAGAAGAAGGGATAGAAAAGAGGCAGCGAAACGATTTTGGAAGTCATTCACGTCATTTCATTATTAATAACTCCTGTTAGTAAAGAAGAAGGGATAGAAAAGAGGCAGCGAAACGATTTTGGAAGTCATTCACGTCATTTCATTATTAATAATTCCCGTTAGTAAAGAAGAAAGGATAGAAATGAGAGAGCGAAAATATTCAGGAAGTCATTTCCATACAGTGTGTATGGAAAAAGTAAATACCATAGTAAAATATCCATGGTTGACGTCACACTGGAACGCACAACCCTCAGCTCTGCGCCTGTGGACAATTCTCCTAACCCCTGCGCCACCAAGCCCGCTGACCCCGGACGTCCTCTGTAGCAAATAATCAGTCGCCGGCAGCGAGTTAGAGACGCCGGTCCCGGGTAAACAGTGGCCGGCAGCCGCCGGTGGAGGGGCGCCTTCGCGACTGATCCGCAGCCCGCGCAGATTAACAACGCCGCCCGCGCACCGGCGCCCGCCACAACAAACACGCGCCCGCCGCCCACGCGCCCGCCGCCCACGCGCCCGCCGCCCACGCGCCCGCCGCCCACGCGCCCGCCGCCCACGCGCCCGCCGCCCACGCGCCCGCCGCCCACGCGCCCGCCGCCCACGCGCCCGCCGCCCACGCGCCCTCCGCCCACGCGCCCTCCGCCCACGCGCCCTCCGCCCACGCGCCCTCCGCCCACGCGCCCGCCGCCCACGCGCCCGCCGCCCACGCGCCCGCCGATCACGCGCCCGCCGCCCATGCGCCCGCCGCCCACGCGCCCGCCGCCCACGCGCCCTCCGCCCACGCGCCCGCCGCCCACGCGCCCGCCGCCCACGCGCCCGCCACCCACGCGCCCGCCGCCCACGCGCCTGTTGACCCGAACGCGGCGCGCCGCTGCGTTGCTGCTCGCGGCGGCCGGTTGACTAGCGCGGACGATCCGCCAGTCGATCGAGGTGGAGGTGGAGGTGGAGGTAGGAGCGTGGACGCGGATGAGGTGGGAGTGCAGCAGCAACGGGTTGGGAGTGGAGGTGGGACCGTGGAGGCGAATGGTTGGGAATGAAGCAGGGACGCGGTGGAGTTGTGGCGCGGATGGGTGGGAGTGAAGGAGGAGATGGTTGGGGAAGAGGTTGACTGTGGTTGAGGATCGGGTGGGATTGAAGCGGGAGCGCAGCGGGGGTGGAGGTTGGGGTGTGGAGGCGGACGGTTGGGAGTGAAGTGAAAGTGCGTCGGTAGTGGAGGGGGGCGTGGAGGCTGTTGGGTATGAGGAAAACGGGAGCGTGACAGTGGCGGAGGTTGGGGGTGGAGGCGGATGGGTAGGAGTGAAGCGGGAGCGAGGTGGAGGGGAGGTGGGGTCGCACAGGCACGGGGGTGGAGGTGAGAGCGTGAGGCGGTCGGGTAGGAGTGAAACGGGGGCGCAGAGGAGCTGTGGCGTGGGGTCTCGGAGAAGCGGTGAGATGGGGAGATAGGGAGGAGTGGGGAAATGCAGAGGGGATGGTGCGTGACGGGTGAAGAGCCGCATGGTTCAGAGTGGATTTCGAGGCGATGGAGTTCGAGCCTGGTCGGGGGAGGGTTGTGCGGTCGCGAGCGCCAATAATGGGACGAATGGGCGGGGCAGTTGCACAAGGAGCGGAAGGTCGGGGATGGGAACGTTCGTGGAGGCTGTGGGTCTGTTGCGTGGGGTACATGAGACGGAAGCGTGAGGTGCGCGGGACGATTACGGGTGGGGGGCAGGTGGGGGTAGATCGGGTGTGTGAACAATTGGGGGAGGATTGAGGGAGAGACAGAGGGGATGGACGAGATGGGGTGACTGGTGCAAGTGCAGAGCGGGGTGAAAGGGGTTGCGAGTGGGCGGCGGTCGGTCTTGCGAGCAGGGCAGGGTGATGTGAGGCGGAGCGGGGCGGAGCGGGGCAATACGGAACGAGGACTTGGATGGAGTGGGTAAGTGGTGAGGGCAGTGGCAATGACATGGCGGGGAGGAGGGAGGCAAACAGCGGTTCGGAGCAGGGACGTAGGCGTGACGCTAACTGCGGGCCGGATAGGCGGGCAAGAGCACTGCAGATTGCGGCGGGGCGGGGCAGTTGGGACGCAGGTGGGAAGCTCTCGGGCGAGCGTGCGGGGCAGTCAGGTGGGCGGGGGGCCCGGATGGGCGGTGCGGGCTGGAAGCCCCGGTGGGGCGAAGAGGGGCGGGGAGGGGCGAAGCGGGGCGGGGCTGGGCGCGCGCGGCCACGCGACGTGGTAATCGCGTCCCTGGGGAGTCTGGCGCCCCCACCCGGGCCCCTGCTTAATGGCCCCTTGGAGACCTGCCCCGATCGTCTATTGACTCTGCCCCTCCCCTGGCCCAAGACCATCACGGGGTCGGCTTGGTGTCGTCTTCGGATTCCCGCGATCCCTGAATGCTGAATTAGGTCCCGGCCGGTCCTTGTGGGACTCCATGTTTGAGGCCTGATTATTGAGTGTTTGGTGTTACGGAACGATTTTTGACAGGCGTGACTCGTTGCAGCAACGGCCAATTGTATGATTTAATGATGGGTTAGACAATTTGGTTTCGCCTTTCTAATTAACAGTTAACATTTAAATGAGTTTGAAGATCGTGTCTTGAATCCCAGAATCGAGTACTAGTTGAGTAACCTTGGAAATTTGATGTTGATATAATTAGGATAATTGATGAAGTATTTGCTAATATGTCTTTGACTTTTTGTTTTGCATTCAGAGATACAGCTTTTTGAACAAGGAATATTAATATATTAATATGGTTAATGGTGGTAATAGTATTTTCTTTTGTAATGACGCTTCGATTTTTTTCGATTTCTGTTTCTGAATGCTGACCCATATTTTTTAAAAGTATTTCACACAATCCAGGGAATCTAATTTGTGTTCCTTGTAAATGTGTTGGGAGTGATCCATGCTGCAACATCAACTAATAATTTTATTGATGGCAGATGGTTACTTTTTTATCCATTCCTTTTCGGTGCCATTCTTTCATATTTTCGTCCATGAACTTGTGATCTGCAGACTTGTCTGACTGTTTCCAGTAATTTAGATTTCTATCAATTTTTGGATTGTGTTTATAATTTAGTTTCTAATTTCCTTTTCTACTTCCGCTTTAACAAACCTTTTCCAACATCTCGGACACCTACTTTGTCAGATACAGAAGCACTTTCTACAATATTACATTAGTGAATTTCACCTTGCTTCTTATTGGTAGATACAGATCATATGACAACGAGAATTTTAATTGGTTTCAATAAATTAAATATGTTCGTTATTTACTTAAAAAATCTGGGAACAATTTTTGCTTAAAATGATTAAAAGCAATGCAATATGAAAGAAAAATAAGTTTCCTTTACACATCACACATCACAATTCCATGTTAAATACATATGTTGGCTATTCAGGCAAGCAATTTTCTCTGCCCCACTTTTTATGATGTTTGATGAAACCGATATCGCATTACTAAATGAAAGCTTAAACCATTTTTTTCATTTATAAATCTATTTTGGATTTTAAAATTATACTCTAAACAGAATTTTTAAAATCAAACATTAACAAATTTATCATTGGAAATCTTTTCTCTCTCTCTCATTGTTTGGACATAAAGCAAACAACGAAACGTTTACATATGCAAAAATTCATAGTTTCGGGAATTGAATTGGATAAGTTATACAAAACTGATTTTTAATTGGAATTAAAAACGAATTCATAAAATCCACAATCTACGAATTATCTATTACACAGTGAAGTAATAAAAACGATTGTGTAATCGACCATTAATTATTTGCTTACTAAATTCCTATAACTGTTACGTTATAATTTGAAAACCTTTTCAGTACAAAATATGAATATGTTTTGTTAATTCTGTGTGAATTCTCATTGCAGTTATTCTTTTGTTGATTTTTTATTGTTTTTGTTACGGTTATGGTGGTAATTATTATTCTGCGTCTAATCAATTTTATTATCATGACACAAAGGAGCGTGTTTAAGGAATGAAATTCTCCCACAATATGTTTCTTTTAAGAAAAAAATGAGTAATTGGTACTGAATTATTTGAACCAAGTTGACATCCAAGTTCGCACGTTACAATATTTATGTTAGCTGCATTGCATTATCTCATCACATTACGAAACATATAAGTCTTCGATTTTAAATGAAGCGGAATGTATTACTAAATGTATCATTGACAAAAGAATGAGGTATTGTACCAAGTTTTACCTTAATTAAGTTATTGAAAAACCTTTACTTAGTTGTGAAAGATTTGGAGGATAGCAACCGTTATTTGATAACTTTGTTTTAACTAATTTATTTTTTGTTTTTTCCTTTTTCTATTAAATTTAATATATTTTGTTTATTTATTTGAATTCCGTGCGGTCTTTGGCCCGTTTGTCAGGTGTTGAACGAAGAAACCACGTAAAACTGCCGGTCAGAGCAGTCAATCACTCCGTGTTTTTACCGCTAGTTTCTTTTGATCCAAGTCAGTTTTGATCAGTCGTACGTTTTGGGCCTCACTACGCCATTACATCATTCTTAGATTGATTGATTGAATTTGCCTTATTTTACGTGGCGAGACTCGGGCCATCAGGCCCGCTCTTCCGTCTGACCACGCAAATTTCGCTACGCTCCTTTCATCTAGCAGAGAAAGAAGGTATTTCTTTGGCGAGAAACAGGCGATTTTGAATTTGGCTCAGAGGCGTCATTTAGGCTTGAGGGTCTTTTACATGCAAGTAAATCTACGAACATGGGGCAGCCGGCTTTACTTCCCCTCCGAAGGAAGCCGTACGAAGGAATTTTTCGCCTTTAAAAATCCACGGTTTCGTTCGGGTTTGAACCCGCCAACTTGGATACCACAGTCCAGTACGCTAACCGTTACACCATCGCCGCCGCCAGCATAGATCGCAAGCTACAGACGCATTCCCAGCCTAAACAAGGCTTTTATCACAAAGGCTTACGACTTTGCATCATCCCGAATTGCAGACGACGCAATGAAAAAAATGTCTTATTCACTCATCAAAAAAATAATAAAGGAAGAGCAAAATATTAGAACAATCCATCAATGGCCAGAGTTTCCACAATTTTGGTTATCAAAACTATCCACTTAACACTGCTATAACGTTAGCAGAATATTTCGGACTAGATCTTTCTTTATAATACGACCACAACGATTCAGACTCCTGAAAACGTTGAGTGCCATTTTCGCGATCATAAAAAACACCCACACTGATTACATTTAGGCCCAACTTGTGCGGCCTTCGTCAATCAAATAGGGCAGGCCTTCGCTAGAATCACACCAATTCGAACTCAGAACTTCCGCTTTCATCTCGCAGCCCCCGTACCAAGCGCAGTGACTGCATCCCGTGGCCCGTGCAGCGCACCATCTCGATCGCAAACGGGGGCGTTGGTTGTGTGGTGCGCCCAGCGGAGCGTCACTCAACGCCCCCTGGGAAATCCGCGCGTTCGCACGCGAGCGGAGGGTAATAGTCGCCACGCGCAACCCGGCGCGTGTCGGCAAAAAAGGCCGACAGTTTATTGGGCGCCATCTAATAACGATATTAATATTAACGAAGTTATTGTAATTACGAGAGTGAAAACGAAAAATAAACAAATGAATCGTGGATGCGCCTGGATCTGCGTGGGCGCTTGTGTGTCGGTTTGTTGTATCTGTGTCCAAACTGTGTTTCGGCTACCACTCCCCCGTCCACAGGCCCCTAACCCTTCTCTCCAGATCTGCCAACTCGACACAACGATCAACCTCTCACCCGAATGCTGCCCTCCAACCAGACATCCCGGCACCCACGCAGATTCTATCGCTCTCACACCCTCTCCCATCAAATGCGATCGCCTATACCCTTTCACTCACTAGTGCCCTCATATACCACCTTCCACGCCTCCTTGCCCCAAATGGGGTTCATGTAGACTTGCGTTTGTACCCCACCTGCCTACCAGCTGTATTCCATTCCCCATTGTTACGTAGCCAACACACATCCTATTTCTCCCATCCTATTTCGACATGCACGAATTTTTTTAATATTCTCCTGTCGTGTGTGGGAGTGTAGAGCTTGTGAGTGGGAGTGTAAGAGGAAGGGATAGGACAAGGAGAAAGAAGAAAAGAAAACGGTCCTTGGCACGTTTGTGTATTTCTTCATCATTTGCCTTGTATGGATAAAAGAAAGCACAGAAGGCTACCAATCAGAGCACCCGGTCCCTAGCGTTCGTCCCCGGACAGTGACGGAATTTGATGAAGCTGTTGCCGAAAAATGCCGAAAACCCGCTCCCCGGTGCCGAAAACTGGTGAGAGTCGCTACAGGGTCTACCGTAACGCTAGGTGTGGGCAAACATTACAGGTACCATCCATGCGGACTCATCCCATTGATTCTAGTTCTAGTCAACCATACGTTATTCCCCCTTCGCATGCTCCGCACAGTTTGTCCCTACGTGACCCCAGTACCGCAAATCATTCACCACTCACCGTCCCTCCATCCCCCTCCGCTGCTCCCGACGTTACATCCCACACCCTCACGCAGCGTGACCTTTGGTCTTGCCCTCGGAGCTTCCTCCGCATCACTCCCACGCCACGCCACGCCACGCCACGCCACGCCAAGCTCCAACCGCACCGTCACCATCGCACCTTCTACGAGCGCTGTTCCCTGCACCACCGCTTCCTCTGCCACGAGCTCCTCTTCCGATTCCCAGCCCGTCACCCGCGCCGCGCGGCGCTCTCTGCGTTTGATTAGCCACATGCGGCCCCGAGCAGTTCGCGCGCGCGGATTAAGCGTGTTCCGCGCGCTGTATAATGGCGCGTCCGCAGCGCGCATCTGTCACGGGGCGGCGGCAGCCACTGCTCTTGCGCCCAACCCCCCGCGACCCGCCCCCCGCGCCATGTCCCTGGCGCCCCGCCCCTTGCGCACCGCCCTCTTCGCCCCGCTCCCTTCGCCCCTTTCCCTGCGCCTCGGCCCTTGCGCCCCACCCTCTTGCGCCCCGCCTCTTGCGCCCCGCACCCTGTGCACCGCCCTCTGCGCCTCGCCCCCTGCGCCCCCTCCCTGCGTCCCACCCCTTGCGCTCCACACCCTTCGCCCTGCCCCTCCGCACCCTGTCCCACCCCGCACTACCCCAGCTCGCCGTGCCCCGCCCCGCCCCGCCTCCTCGCTGCCCTGAATGTGTTCAACCACCGCCACCCACTCTGCTTCCGACCCAGTCCTACCTAGCCCAAATAGTCCACCATTTAACGACTCTATCTGAAGCAAAACAACGCATCCCTCTCTGCTTTCACAAACCCCATCGCCTTCTCTCTTCCGTCCTACTACACTCGCCCCTAACAACGCCCCTCCACTAGGAATCACCATTTTGCTCGTCATCACCGTTCCCTGTTTCTGCTTGACTGACCCCTATTCCACTCAATTCGTCTCGTCCGGACACCTGCCCTATCTCTTCTCACCACGCTCCACTCTGTATCGCCTCGCAAAGCCCCGTTCCACCTCTCGTCTCACTTGGAACCCCTTTTCCAGAAGCATCCTTCAGTCCCTCTTCGTACTGTCCGCTCCCACCATACCAGGTCCCCTCGCCCCTCTTTCTCTTCGACCGCTCCTCCTTGCAGCGCTCCGTAAGGCCCGCACCACACCCCCTCCTAATTCTTGAAGCTCCCCTCGACCCCTCGTCTTTCCTCCCCATCCTCTCCCCTCTTCCATTCCCCTCGTCTCTCCTCTCACTCCCACGCCTCACTTCTCACCCACTCCTTTTCTCTCTTCCCTCACCTGCCACTCCTTTCTTTCCCTCTTCCTCTCTCCTCTTTCCCTTTTACCCTTCTCTCTCCTCTCACTCCCCCTCTCGTGTCTAACTCCCTCCACTCCTTTCCCACTCCTTTTCTCTCTTTTCTCCCTTCCCACTCCCTTTCCTATCCACCCTCGTCTCCCCCTCTATGCCACTGCAACACTGACGAACGCACACGTCCAGAATATCCTCTCCCTCAAAAATGCACCGTGTGAGCTGGGAATAATTTCGGGGGATTATTTCGTCAATAGTTGAAAGCGATGCGCGATGAAAGTATCTTCTCATCGGGATGACGTTTTCACAAATTTCTGTTTGTTTTTATTCCCCCAAAACGGTTTTTAATCCTCCGGGGTAACAGTCAGCAAATTTAACGTTTGCTCACTGAAATTGACGAACATTTATATGCTAGGAGGGGGAAGTTATTGCGTTTGGTAATTATGCACTTTTTCTCATGCTACTAACGATGTAGTAGTTTTTGTGAGACTGTATTATTAAACATGTTGCTAGGGAAAATTAATTATTTCATAACTTACAACAATATTGAAAGCAATGACGTTTAATACTCTTCTGTTTCTGAGCAAAACAATGAAACATTAAATTTAAGGAATAAAAAGCACTTATTTCAAATAAGGATATCGGAATTAGAACTGAAAATAATTTTCGGAATATATGCCGTCTAAATGAATATAACTTCAAATGTCAGTACTCATAAATAAAAATGAAAATTTGTGTCTGTTATTCCCCTAACTAACTCTCTTTCTACAAAAATGGATATTACTTACTACATTCAAGTATTTTTCATCTTACATTACGTACATTACTGATAATGTATTCTCTGGTAGATAATTGTAATAAATAAAACCTGCCCTGAATTTCATTCATGTCTGTATAAAAATAGAACTGCCCACTGAACCTTCGCTTTCTGCTGCACTATTTCAGTCTTTAGCATTAAATGAAGAGTGTTGTTATAATTTATAAGTAGTTTTCACTTCGCCTGGACCTAGAAATAAATAGATTTTGACTTTTGCGCAGAAGGTTGCTTCCGCTGCCGTTTGTGCTACATAGATTAAGAATATCTATAAAATACTCGCCTACATTACTATAATACTTCTTTGCACTAAAAACAATTCAGTATCAAGCCACGTGAAAAGTTAGCTTTATAACTTTCCATCGCCCCTCCCTGACACGGGTTCGTACCCCGCAAGCCGACCTTGGAGCTTCCATTCCATCGCACTCAATCCTTCCAACAGCGCGCTGTCGAAAAGTGCGCCGGCGTGTCGTCTGTCATCCGCTTTTTGTAGCCCCAAGCCGTAACTTTCTTCGCGCTCCCTGCGTCGGCGAGGTCCAGCCGCGCCCCTCCCCCCCCTGGACGTGTCGCCGGAAGTTCGGGCGCTGCGCGTCGCTTACCGGCCTCGCCGCCACACCTGTCGCTCTCAAGACGCCCCGCGCCCGAGGCGCACCCGAAAGGGCGAGCATTTTAAAACAAGTACAATGAAAGATATAAAATAAATAAAGTAAATAAAGTAAATAAAATAAATAAAATAAATAAAAAAATAAAATAAATAAAACAAATAAAATAAATAAAATAAATAAAAAAAATTAAATAAAGTTTAAAAGTATAATAAGGAAATAAAATGCAATGGAAATATCAAAAGTGAAACGAATTAAAATAAACATAAGTTTCATTCAAATACGATTTGAATTCTTCCAATAAAACAATTGAAGAGTCAAGGACTTTTGGAATTCATCTATTTGATGATTATGTCACACTTATTTACCACGTCTAGATAGAGGAACACCCTTTCTGCACTCCTCTGCTCCGGGCAGATCAAGTCATAACCATAAAGTAGATGGGTAATGGGTTAGGCGTCACGAGGAGAAGTAAATGATGACGAGACTTGAGAGATAAAGTCTTGTCATATAGTCGTTTCACACGTAATACGTGGTGATTTTGAGAAAAAACACGGCCAAATCACGTAGGTCGAAACTCCCGTGCCTCACGCGGATCGATCCAGTAAACGCCGGGGGGTTATGTTCCTCTGTTTGTAAATACAAAATAACTTAAAACAACTGAATTCTCTGTTTGTTTGCTTATTATGTATTACAAGTTGTTTATTATAAGGAGTGGATGTAATGCCAGGTGGGGAAAGGGGGCACAGTGTCATTGAAGCCGGCCCCTGAGGGAAAAGGAAGTTGACTTTTTAAAAAAAATACAAAATCACTATTAAAATAACGTTAACTGAAAAAACATCAAATCGTTTCATCGAAACTTACACATTTATATATCTGTAATAATAATCGCATTTATACATTAAATTTACATATCTAGTATATAACAATTGCTTCGCGACAATCCCATAATTTTTCTTTAAGTCAACAAATCTCTACTCTATTATATATTGAAATAAACGTGTCAGCAAAGCAGCGTTAATTTGAAATAAATACAGAAATAAAAACTTTTTTCTTGTACACATCGCATAAAATAAAGCAAATAAAGGTATTGAAAACTAGTGACATGAGAGGGGATTTTAAAAATATATTTAATGCGGGGATAAAACCATCTCATGCTATTTAATGAGAGATGTGAGAATTTTCCGTGGCAGAGACCGCTACTGTGCAGGCTAAAGCAGGGGAGATACGTAACACGGAGTAATGTCAGAGGATGGTCCGGAAGAATAACGACTATTGGTCTTCTATATCCATTGCTCTTCACCTAAAATACGTTGTTTTTCCGTACAAAAAAGTGTTCCCTTAATATTAAAAAAATCCTGCAAACACAGGCAAAAAGAAATAATCTGCCTGTCTAGGAATGCAATTGTTTAAAAGGAAGAAACTCTTCTTGAAGTTAATAACAGCTTCATTATTTCCTTTAATGAACAACAATATTCATACGACAACCACATACGACACTAACATCAGATAAAATCTTGATGTTGATCAATACATCAACGATTACAGAACATTGCTGATTACAGAAAATTAATACCAAGAAGCAAATCAAAATGAATTGAATTTACGTCTATTCTAGGCAGAAACCAAAACCAGGAAATGTTGAGGTTTCTCTACAGAACTTCATGTATGCCAGTTTCTAATAGCATTCAACTCCAACTCCTGCCTAATCTAATATAGCAAAGAACCCAAAACTCATATTCCTCAGATAATCAGATTAGATTGGCAGAATTTTCACATTACAGTAGTCAAATACCACCATATGGTGGATCCATTAAGTGGGGTCTAAAGTTTCGAAACGCGCACGGCAGGGTACTACTCGTAAAATTAAGAATGGGACGAACCAAGTTGTACGTCTGGGAAATGCGCGAGCAGCCAGCGCAGTGGGAGTGGGTGAAGGCGAGTGGGGAGGGAGGGAGGAGGGGGGAGGGGGGAGGGGCGACGCAGACGTCAAAGCTGAGGAGCGGCGTGCGCTGGGTGCCGAGTGCGCGTCAGATTTACGCGCCGTAAAAACGCGCGTCTCCTTCCAAGCGCTTTACGGCCTCCGCGCTGGACGCATGCCACGCACGCCCCGCCGCGCCGCGCCCCGCCCCGCCCCGCCCCGCCCCGCCGCCACCCTGCGCCTGCCGCCTCGCCCCTTGCCACCCAGCGCCTGCCGCCTTGCCCCTTGCCATCCAGCGCCTGCCGCCTCGCCCACTGCCACCCAACGCCTGCAACCTCGCCCCCTGCCATCCAGCGCTTGCCGCCACGTCCACTGCCGCCCAGCGCCTGCCGCCACGCCTCCTGCCACCCAGCGCCTGCCGTCTCGCCCCCTGCCACCCAGCGCCTGCCGCCACGTCCACTGCCACCCAACGCCTGCCGCCACGTCCACTGCCACCCAGCGCCTGCCGCCACGCCCACTGCCTCCCTGCGCCAGGCGCCACGCCCCCTGCCACCCAGCGCCTGCCGCCACGCCCACTGCCTCCCTGCGCCAGGCGCCACGCCCCCTGCCACCCAGCGCCTGCCGTCACGCCCACAGCCTCACTGAACGCAAGAACCGGTCTGAAGCCGCCTCCGCTCCTATCCCTCCTGTTCGACCTTCCCGCTTCCATGCGTCCATCCTGCCGTCACCAACTTCTACTGCCCCCTATCCCCATCCTATAGCCATCACCCCTCACTCTCCGTTTACCCCAACTCGCTTGCCGTCGCTGCTGACTGTCACCTCCAGCACCCACGACTCATGCGGCCTGACACCTTCGCCGTCGCCGCCGCTCACCCCCTGCCATGTTCGGCCTTCCGACGCCCAGCCGTCTCTTACCCTTACCATCGCCCTCTTTGCTGCTACTCCCACTCACTTACCCACACCGCTGCCTGCCACCCTCCACACCCCGCCCCTCGCTACTACTGAACAACCGGACACTCACTCCCCGTCCCTGCTGTAACTGCCCCCATCCGTCATTTTCCCGTTCGACCTTCCCTCTTCCACGCCTCCACCTCGCAGTCGCCACAACCCCCCCCCCGTTCCCCTCAACCCGCCCACCATTAACCCCGACTCCGTTACCGTCGCCGCTGACTTCGTCACCCTCATCACCGTTACCGTTGCTGCTACCGGCCAACACACCCACGTTTCATCCATCCTGCAACAGCCTCAGCCCTTCCCCATTCCAGTCGTCTACACAGTCGGTGGCTCAGTTCGGCTCCCCCCGCCTCTACGCCGTCTCCAAACCTCGCTCAACCCTCGCCCTCCCTCTTCTTATATCCTGACTGTCTTACCGTTGTCGCTATCTGTCACTTTCATAAGACTTCCCTACGCTGCTACTATTGTCCCTGATACCCCACAAACCCTCCCCCTCCCTTCGCCCCTTCCCCGGTGACTCAGTTCATCTCTTCCCGTTTCCAAGCCCTCGCAGTCATCGTCCTCATAACCACCTCTCTCCCTCCCTATATCCCTACAAGCTCAACACCACTGAGTCTGCCACCCTCGTTCCCGCCTTGCCCGCTGCCACAGCCACCTCCTACACCCACCCCTCCTCCGTCAAGAATCCGCCCACCTTCGCCTCGCCCGCTCCTTCCGCCCCCTCCAATGGCTCAGCTCCACCCTTCCCTCTTTCATGGCCAAACTGACCCTGACCTCGTCAACCCTTGTCGCTACCCCTACCGTCCTTGCTTCCTTCCTTTATTCCGACTCACTCACCCTACCTCCCCGACCCCGGCTCTTGCCTTCCCTCCCAGCTCATCGCGGCCACCTCAGAAGCTCCCACAGTTCTCATCGCTCTTGCCGCTCCCCCCTCCTCTCCCATCTCTACCTCCAGCGGCACTGACTCTCTTGCCCGCCGCTTCCCTCTTCGCCACCCTCCGCCCTTGCCATCTCAGCCCACCTCACTGCCGGCACCGTCATCCTGTCCGCCTCCATCCCAGTCCCCCTCTACCACCAATGTCACCCCACTGTCTCCCTCTTCGCCACCCTCCGCCCTTGCCATCTCAGCCCACAACTCTTCAGATACACCATTGTCACCACCTCAACACAGTCCGCCTCTACCATCTCCGCCTCCGCCACCCCCTACATCCCCACCGCTTGCATCTTCTGGTTCCGCTCGCTCATCTCAACGTACTGGCTCGCCTGTCCCTGTTACCCCCTGTTATCATAAGCCTTTCATCACTCTCCTCCCCTCCAACATGACGTTTTCGCCCTCCCCCTCCTCTGACTTCCGTCCGCTTGTATTCACAACTAACTCTTGTGTCGCCCACCCACCCTTTCGCTCACCCTCCCTCTCTCACAGCCACGTCATCATCACCCACCTCACTCCCCTCATCCGTTCCTCACCCCCACCTTCCGTTACTCCGCCAAATACACCAAAATCGCGATTACTGGGTTCAGAGATCAAAGCGACCAAAACAAACAACAATAACGAAATAATTAATTAAAACCGAATACAGAAGTGAATAAATTCGGTGCTGCAGAAGGGTGTGATGGTTTGTGAGAGTTCGTGAGACGGAACGCCGTGCAAAGCCGTCAACAGTTCCACGAATATTGCGTCTTCCGAGAATTCGATAATCACCGGATTTCCTAGTAAAATGTGTTATCCGCCAACCCAGTTTAAGTTGCCTGTCTGTGACTTCGACAAACGAGTTTGTTTATTTAAATCGGGTTCTATAATTTGTGTTTCTACTGTGTGTGTAACCCTTTGAAGTGTGCAGTGAAAATGTTAATTTTGTCTCGTTTTCACCCTTTCCCTAATGAAATTCGGATTACACAAGTTTTGCCGCACACGGTGCAGATTCAGTTCCAATTATCTGGGATAATCGCGAGTCTACGGTGTTTCCTAATCCACTGCATTCGATATGTGCCTCCGCAGCAACACCAAATTATTTTCGTCGCCTGCCTACGTGACTTCCCATCTCCCACCACCGGCACCTCCTTCAGGCTTCCCCTGGGATTACTCACAGGGACTGAGATAAACTTCATCTTTGCTTGTATTTTGGTGGCAAACGTCTTAAGAATTTGGTTAGTGGAACTCGTGTGGAATATGCGTATTAAGGTAGCTTACAGAGCTAGACATTCACTGCATAACTTACGTGGGTTGAGAGGACCATGGTTATGAAAGAAATATGAAAACAGTTGAATGATGCTACATGTTCTCTAATGGAGGGAATTATGGGAGAGAATTATGGGAAAGAATTTGCTTGCTGCCCTCGACCCGCCCGAACAGCCCGAACCACCCGAAGAGCTCGACCAGCCCGAACCACCCGAAAGGCCCGAACATCCTGAACGCCAGAACCGCATGCATGCTCAAACCACTCTTACCACCCGGACCCCCAGAACGCTCAACCGCCCGATCCTCCAAGTGTCGGAATGCTCGACCCGAGCGAACGGTCCGAACCACTCGTACCGTTAACCGCCTCTGCCTGCCCGTCCGCTGTTACCCGCCCCCCGCTGCCTTCCACATACCACCCATTGCTCGCCTTGTGCGCACCCACCCGCTAGCCACTTTACACCACTCACTCGACCACTCATCATCCACCAACCACCTACCTCCACCAACGACCTCCCAGCAGCGTCCGTTTCCACCCAGCATCGTCCACGTTCCCTTCACCACCTACCTTCCCCAGTACGACTCACCTCCCCATCTTCCCTCTACTATTAGCTTTCCCCCAACTCCTTTACTCGCCACCCACATGCACCCGCCCACGCAGCACCTAGCACCCAACTTACATCAACTTTCTAGACACCTCCTACCCATCACGTCCTCCTCTACTACCTCACACTTACCCTTCTTCCTCCGTACACAAATTCCAACACCACCCACATCACACACCTTCCACCCACTTGCACCAAAACCACAACCCACCACCAATAATCCTCAGCCCAGCGACCGACGCTTCCCACCAACCCCGTCAGTCACCAGCTGCTGGGTCACACGCCGTCTGGCGCTGACCACAGCTCGTTGTCCACGCAGCGCACGCTCCGTTGGGCAAATAATGAGTTATGACGTCCGTAATGCAGCTTACGTTCACCCCAGCACGCGGCAGATGAAATTGCTCAACGAACTGGATACGTGAAGATTGAGATCTGGCCATTTCAGAGCAACGCGTTTGTGTGCAGGGTTAAAAACATTCAGCCAAACAGCAGAGAACAAAAAATTCAAATAAACCGCTCACGCAAAATTGCTCTTAAGAACATTATTTGTGTATGGATGTTTGTAAATGAACCCTAACCCGTCACAAAATCGTAAGTAATGTTAACTATAGATATCTTTGATATCGACTCACTTCCATTCGAAATGAAAATATAATTTTTATAGTAGCTTTAGAACTATCAATCAATTGCGAATAAAGTATTTTACTCACAAAATTACGCCAGCTGGTTTGGTCGCACTTTCAAGTCTATTCAGATTGTATTTCCGAACATTTGTTTTCGGAGAAAAAGGACAATTGCAGTCAGAAATCAAGTATTAATTCTGCGTGACGTTATTTTAAGACCTAAGTGTGAAGAAAAAAATAATTAAGAAAAATCTTTATCTTTAATAATGTACTTGTAGGAGAAGGTTGAATTTATTTTAAACTTCTCCAATTTTCAAGAATTCAGAGCTTTTAATGAAATCGAATCGTCGTCATTATTAAAAGTATTTTTTGCTCTATTTCATTAAAAAGGGGTTTTTTGAGAAAATTCAGAAAATGTCGCAGAGGATTCATGTCACGCATCTCCTAAAATATCTGTTTTAAATATGAGGAGTCATGGCATCAGGCAGATCGATCGGGAAATATCTGTTTTGAATATACTACGTTCGATTTAGGCGCTATTGTCCATCAGGAGGGACGGAACGCCATGGGACAAAGATCTGTTTAGGTATCAAGGACCCTGAAAATGTAAATCCTGACTACACTTCGTATCTAAGAGAGTAATTATCTTCACACAGTCTCAAGAAAAATCGAATTTGGTATTTCCAAAAAGAGGATTTTTGTCGGCAACCGACTCTTTTTCTACCGCATCACATAAATGTCTCTACTCTTCGTATACGAGAAAGTAAAAAGACATGTGATATATAATAATTTTTTACAATAATAGTGAAGTGGATTGCCCAAAACCCGAAATATCAGTTCTAAAACCTGAAATTAGTTTTTTCAGCTCCATTATACTGACAATTAAATTAAATTTCGACAATTTTTATCTCTAAGAGATATCAGCGTCTTTGAACGTCCACATCCTACTTCCTGCTTCCTGCCCGAATACCCCGGTAACCCGCCAGAGTCGCGGCAAACACTCGCGCCGGATAAACAAGCAAAGCAGTGCGCGAGCGGGCGGATTCGCGGAAACATCCGGCGATTCGAGAAACTGAAACCCCGACCGGATGTTGAGATCTGCCTGCGCCGCAAACTCCGTCCCCCGCCTTCCTGGGCACACACTCCCCTTCGGAGAAGCGGCTCGTCCCTCACCGCCGAACGGACCACCAATGGGGCCAACATAACGAACTGACCGCCAATGCAGCCAACTTAATAATTATGAAAATATTTATGAGGTTATTTTTTTATGTTCGTCTATTTTTATTTTTTAAATTTTATTAAGAAAATATCTGAAGCACGAAACAACGTTAGCGTAATTGGGATGAACGTGTTTGATGAGAAACGGTGAATATAAGATTGAACTGATTTCTAATTAAGTGAATCTATTTTGCAGGTGTGTAACAAACATCCTCGATCCTACGTCCATCTATATACTTACTTTTATTTATTTTAATTTACTATCATTTATTTTAATTTACTTTTACTAATGTATTATTATTATTAATTTAATATTTCCCTATTTATGTCGCTTTTCAACAACTTGGTCATAAAAATACAAAATACATGTAACGGCAATTTTCTAAAATTATAAATTACAACAAGATTGATACGGATTTAATTTGTAGATACTCCTGCCCAGTTGAATATTTTTACTGTAAATAATTTAAATACAGTTTGATGGAAAGTTGAATGCAAAGTGAGGGTCATTAAATTTCAATTTCATTCATATGGTCAAGAATTTCCAGATATTCATCAATAAGCTGGTAGAAAATGATGAACGACAATTTGGATCAGGAAATGATATTTTGATCAGGTAAGTGTGGCTAATTTTGAAGGCTACGCTAGGGCAACAATGCTATGGCAGCTTCATAGCCACCATCAGCACGGTCACAGATTCACTTAAACACAGACAACTTCGTGTTGGCTGGGTTATCCGGGACGAGCCGCGTCGAAGTCATTGTGGCTGACGTTTCGGCCAGCGTATTGTGGCCTTCTTCAGAGCGTACTGCAGCAGTACGCTCTGAAGAAGGCCACAATACGCTGGCCGAAACGTCAGCCACAATGACTTTGACGCGGCTCGTCCCGGATAGCCCAGACAACATAAACTCCGGCCGCGGAAGCCTACGCAACCACAGACAACTTCCTCTCCCCCGTCACCACTTTCCCCGCCAACCCTCACACTGTCACCAATTCGGTCATCATCGTCTAAGAGTCAATCTCTTCTTCCCTGCTACTCCTTTCTCGACTTTGCCTCCGTTTCCTCCTCCTACACCTTCACCTCCACATCTCTCACTTAGATTCTCTCTGCCATTTCCATGATGATACCATTTCGTCTTTCATAAGCTTTCCACCACTGACTTCAACACCGCGGCCATCATCTCTAAGTCAATAATTCCACCGCTTTAACCTATGCCTCAACACGTCGCAACCATCAATTCCTCTAATGATTGATTGATTAGTGATCTCGGGCGCTTCAACTGCTAAGGTCATTAGTCCCGTAAGTTTAGTGTATGCTGATTTCTCGGAAAGTTGCGGTGAGCTTCCTCCGCAGGATATTGAAATTCAGCGACGACCTACATCTCAGATTGTTCGGACCAGGTACCTTCCACCACCGGGACAACGCTCCAGCCGAGACAAGCTCTAACCCCAATCCTACTAAGACCCAATCTGTTTCCGGGCTTGTCGTAGTGCAGTACTTGTAAGTGTTAAGTGTGTGTACGTAAGTGATAAAGATAGGATCAGGAAAGATCGCGCGCGGTCTATGCCCCAGTTGTTAAGGTGCTGCTCTGGTATTTGCCTGGTGTTGATCGGAGAAACCACGAAAAACTACCGATCAGGGCAGGTGACCGCTAGAATTTTCTTCCAGCAACTGAATTCGACGTAGCTTTTTTTAGCGTCTGTCGAAACTCCTGCCACAGTCGGGACTTGAACCCTCAGACCACCCGGTCAGAGGCAACGTAGTGACATACGTTGCTGTCCTCAGCCACCTCTTCCGGTCCCCTTCCTCTAAAAACTGTTCATAGTCACCAAAACTTCTATCATTCCACCCCTGGCACATCGGCCTTCAATTCAAGCGCATCATATCCTCCTCCATCACCTTCACTACCTTCACGTCTATCGCCACATCGTCAACATTCACCGCCTTTGCAGTCACGAAAGCGTCTGCACGCTGCCGCAAGAGCGAGCGAGCGCGGGGCGGGGCGGGGCTGGGCGGGGCGGGGCGGGGCGGGGCGGACAATTGAAAACCAACACTCGCGGCGAGGCTGCGGGGGAGGGGCTGTGCGTAGCAGGAGCGGGTGGGGGGTGGATGCTGCGCAAACAAGGTCCCACACCACTGCGGTCTCACGCATGTTGACACACCGAAATTATTTTAATCAAACAATAAAAACAATTTAAAACGCATTCGTTGCGCTGCTGCTGGATGTCACGAGTTGCACCGTGTGCTGCAGCAACGGGCAGCAGTAGGTCCAGAATGTGCTGGCGGTGCTCCTCGGTTTGGATGAAGGTTGTCAACTCGAAGGTCAGTTCTTATGATGGGCCAACTACCACAAGGGTACTTTCATCGATATACGTTTCAAAGTGCCCCTTCCCAACATCACTAACAATAATCAAGCTTAACTTAGGCTACAGGCCCCTGCAATATAGGTCACAATGTATTATTTGACAATAAAGCTGAGCATCAAACCAAAACCGTAACCATAAACATTATAAACCGTTTCAAAAAGAACACAAAAATGGAAACCCTTTTTCGTTTTTAAATATATACAGCTGATACCAGAACCAAATAAAACGTTTAAAAACGAAACCGAAAACGAAATCACAACTGGTAACGTTTTGTTAACAAGAGCTGAACCCGGAATATTTTAATAAGAGAAACTGGAACTTATTTTAAGGGGTTTGATATCTTGTTCAAAATTAGGATATTTATATTATTACATATTTAACACTAAAATGTATACATGTAAATGTTTTTTGTGTTTTAATATAAATTGGGTAATGCACAGAAAAACACCGAATTCATTCAAGGTAATTTGTGACACTAGTGTATGTAGACAAAAGAACTTGTGAATAACAGTTCCCAGCTTCAACAAATATTTTATTTTCATTTGAATATGAGATTTCGTCCAACTTCAGAGCTTATTATTGTTAGACTTCAATATTTTCACCATTTTAATTACTATGAAGAGCAGCTTTATTACATTTTATTAATAAAACTGTCCTGTTTTAGGTTTTAATCAGTCCCTGTTTAATTTTTCATTAACTATAGGAAGAGTACGTTTTTGTCAATAAATACTATTTTTTGTTTAATTGAAAAGAATTACGGTACTATTTATTGAATTTTTTCCTGGCCACATGATATTAGGTATATAACGCGTGTTTGACGCCATAAAAATGCAGTAAATCTGTTGGCTAACATTATACGAGTTGTTTAATAACATTGTTCATATATAAAAATATAATAAAAGGAAGATCTTGGGGGAAGGTCATCATTTCCAGGACAAAATTTCTCTCCCCTAACAAGTTGCGGGATCGACACAGATTATGGCATGACTATGAGTACAGTGAGGGGAATGTCATAAAATTACAATTATTATTAATGATAATCGAACGTATTTCATGGTGGAATCTCTGAAATTGATTTTGTTACATCACATCATTATTCATCATTTATTACATAAAATAATCAATTATCGTATTCGTTATATCGAAAAATTAAGTAAATCTGAATGAATTTTAATAAAGTACAGATTTTCAACATTAACTTCCACTACAAATTAACTATGAAATAACAATGAACTAACTCAGAATGCCAGATGTAAGACATGAAATTGCCGACAGAAAACATTTGATTATTTTATTTAAATGAGAGTGCTTTGAATCGTCTAATCTAAAACTAATATGAAATACGAAAAAAAATGGAGGTACATTTAATAGTAAATGGAAGCTAACGAAACGGAAATTTAAAAGAAGTTCTACAAAGAGTGTATATTCAAATATTAGCTCGAATTCAATCCTTCGTGAATTCATATAGCATAATACTCGTCTGAATCTTGTCTTTCGTCTTCAGTGCCGCAACGTTGGCAACAAATGAAGCCGCGTACACGTCCGTGTTACGTAAGGTTGCAGCTGTTTGTCTGGCAGTTTATAGCGGCCGTACGACGTATCTTCTTGACAGTGGCATCACGTCCGTGCAACACAGGGGACCTGGATTGTTCTGCAGCCGTCGTAACACGCAAGACAGTTTACTTGTCTGTACCCCCATGTTTTGCACGTCTAGCAGGATGTCGTCATTTGCATGAGCGCTTATTATTCACTTCAAAACCCTTCCGCTGCCATACGTTTAGGTTACTGATCATACTGAATAAATCATGAAAGCTGATAAAGAGTGGTAAAATTAGAACAATCGTATCATGTGTATACTATATCAAAGTAAACGAGAATACATTTTACTCGGATTCAATATTTGCATTTCCAAGGGCATGTTTTCCACGTTCCTCCGTGACACTGGTATGCATCATTTTTCGAAAGATAAAATAAACAGGATACAATGTGAAATGTGTACAATATTTCAGATGCAATACATGATATGAACGCAGTTTAGAGATGAAAATGCTCCATATTGTTTGAATATTATACAGGTGGTTTAGAAGACCCGCAACGATCAATTATTTCTGGAAATATATTTGCGAAAGAAAAATAAATACGTCTTAATAATTTTAAAAAATCAATTCAATGATAACAAATATGACCCCCAAGCCCATCCCCTGGGGGTGGGACGAGAGGCAAGTTCGAAACAGTAAATGAAAAACCCCAGTTTTAATTGCAGATTCCGATTATGCGCTACAAAATACGTAGGTTTTGTCTGAAACGTTTTTCGATTCTTGACAGATGGCACTATAATCGAAAAAATACGAATCTCGCGCGGTCCTGGGCTCGATCAAGCCATCAAAGCTAGTGACAAAAAAATCTTGCCACCGTCGGTACTTGAACCCCTTCCCGTCAGAGGCCCTGCAATGACATCAATTGATGCCCTGCAATGACATCAATATTAATGAGCTACCTAAGCCATGGTTTAGAAAGAAGTGTAAAGTTTCTCCTCAAACGAATTTCGTGACTTTTTTAATGAAAATAGTGGGTCTTGAAGTTCACTGTTTATGGATTGGTGTTACTCAATGTTAAGCGTACACCTAAGAAGCATTCATTTTGCGGCGAATGAGGTGCCCGTCGAGGCGAAGATAAAAGACGGGAGCAGCATCTGTCAATGGCAAAGACTCGTTCCTGCGGCTTAGGTACACTCTACAACTCAAACTATGTTTCTTTTTTCAGTTAACCTCAATCTGTTTTGACAAAGGTTTGTGTTGTGACTCGTAATTGCCTTTGGACCTGCAAGGTGTAGCTTTCGTTACCCATGATTCATTATTACGCCCATCCTACAATAAGAAATTTGGGAATCGCGATCGTTTTCAAATTAAGGAAGAAAGTAGACACATGCAACCGGTCTGAATTACATGAAACCTGCCATATGATAAACTGTATTGCCACATTTGCATCCTCATACTTTATTACTGCACTTTAATGCCATTAATAAGCACCATTAATAATAAAATGCAGGAGCACTGATTAAAAAATATGAATTGTTTTAATATCTCTATATATTTGTATTATCTAAAAGAGTAATTTTATTTTAAAGAATTTGATTTCATTAAATGTTTTTTTAAACAGTGTACCTACTACATATCATCACCTGAAAATATACACGACAAAATATATATACAGCTGGCACGAGTAATATGCAATTCTGGAAGGTCTCTCGGAAGTTTTCTGACATGACGTCGAATGATCAGTTTATTAATTGTCGTTACGCGCGACGAATACACAACGAGTGTGTAATTGGAAAGGAATTTGACAAGCAGAAGTAATATGAAATTTGAAAAAAAAGGCGAGTCCACTTCAATTTTCATACGATAAATTTAATTTTATAATATTATTAAGCATGCAATTTTAATATTTAAGCCATTTTTAGGCATTCAATTTTCATATTTTAAAATACGCACAGCGTGAAAACGTTCAAAAGAAATTACAAATTAAAAAAAAAAAACAATTTAAAGCCGTGATACTCAAGCGAGGTAGTATTATTATACAGCAGTTACAGCCATCAGGACTAAACTGAAAAAAATGTATTTGTTTCCTGAATGTATTTGCAGTCGCAACATCATCGTGGTTGTTGACGATAATTTTAGTTACATATTTTGTATTAAATTAATGGTTACATTAAAGAAATTACGATACATTTCAATTATTTCTGAAATGCATTACAACCTTCATATTTGAGGTTCTATTATACGGAATATTAAAAATAGAGGGACAGTTGGTGAATGAAAATTATGAAATAAATCTATTAAAAAGAACATCTCTTTGGCATGTCTATAATACACAACCTCGGGATAATTGAATTAATATATTTTTTTGATTTGTAAATTAATTTTGAATTGACCACGGAAATGACATAAAATTAGAATAAAATACTAAGTAATAATAAAAATACTATGTTTGGGAAATGAATATTTGATTATTTGAAGTGAAATTCTTAACATGCACATTTCAATATCATATATATTATATAATTCATAATAAATATTCAAATAAAACTGCCTTTAATTGACACATTTTAAACAATAAAAAGTATTTCAATCTTCGGATGACCCCCATCATTGTTATGATTCCTGATAATAGAGGTTTCATGTTCAGTAAAAAATTAACATTATAACATACTTAATATAATATCAAATTAATACAAATAATACTATATTGAAATACATAGTTTACATCTGACAATTTGAGCTTAGATGTCAGCAAATGTATTGGTGGCTATACAAAAATCATTTAGACCTGTATTATTTTGATCTTATGATGAACCAAGCATTTATTAGTTTTATTTCGTGAATAACTGAAAACTAACAATATTTTAAAAAAGTAAAACACAACTACACATAGAATTCTCGCGTGAACGCACGAAATAACCGCGTTTTGAAACGCATTCTGATTGGAAGAACATGTCTACTCCAAGTATAAGCTGTGTCAACGATGTTGCCATATAGTTTATAGCAAAGATACGTTCAAAGAGGCTACACATTAAGCTGGAAGGGTAAAGTTGGAATATGAATTACGAGCAAGAAAGATATGCCACAGCAGTGATGTATAACACGAGCACCAAAGAAGATAAGAAGGCAAACAAGGAACGAAAAAGTGTCAGGAGATTTTGCACGCGAAATTCTAATTACCCACTCGCAAGGGGAAAACACAGCAGAGTTACTCTCCGACTTTCACTGAAAAAATTAAAAAAAACGCTCCCAACACGGTAAAATAGGTACAATCTGTTAATGTGAGATGAAATGAAACAATACATACACATAGTAACGTAGAATAACGTACATTTCCGCCCAAATGGAAAGTTTCTGATTGACAGTTTTTGCGAGAGGAAAGTAGTAGTTTTGTTACGTAACACAAGTTCATTAATGTTTATGAATTTAAATATATTATTAACAACCACACAAATAGAATACACAATTTGAAGTTGGTGATCTTAAGTTTTAAAGGAACATCTTGAATTGTTTGCCGTTGTCTGGGAACTCGAGAAAAACTATTCGAATGAGCCCTACGAAATAGCGCGTTTTAGAAACAGCTAACTTAACACTAACACGTGCAACCGTGTAAATCACTGCTATCTACAGCGCATTCCGCAAACATTCTATTTATCCATTTGGTTTACGAGTTTGCCAAAAGAATACTCGCGTCCGACTATGAGATGCCGCGTTGTAGGCACGATTACTAACGTTTCAGTAGTCATACGGCGACCTGCAGAGCTGAAGGTCCGAATCAGTCCTGAACGCAGTCGCGGTGTGAATACAGACGCCTTAATGAGCGTCTGGAAGGAGCGTCTAGAATTCCTAGAACGGGCGTCTCCAGAACAGCCAAGACTTCACTGAATCCGTCGGGGGAAACCTCATGTTTTCCATCGTCATAACATGGTTACTGCAGAAGGTAGAAGTAGACACATGAGTGGCGATGAGCGATTGATTGAAAACGTTCCTCATGTTGGCAATATGACACTTTGCTGCATTACGCGAGCTATTTCGGCAACAGTGGTCGAACAGAGTTGCCAATTAGGTATTGATATACCCTTTCCTTCTTGCAAGGACTTTGAAAGTCATGTGGTATAAATGTCAAATTTCTCGAAGAAAGCAACATTTCATTAATTACCAAAAATTAAAAGTATTTTCCTCTTATACAATAATACCGCGAAATGATATAATCACGTCTTTACAATTGCAACATTACCACAAAAGAAGTGATTGAAAATGAATGCTAATTAATGACCGGCGCCTCCCGCAACTTGTGGCATCGTCAGAAACAATCAAAACAATTGCACATCTCCATTCATTCGTCTATTTCTGTGTCTCTCAATAGTGTTTTGACACAGAAGTACTGCAAAAGAACTCATCTTCGACGGACAGAGCAGCATTCCGGGATCATTAATCGTGGAAAGAAGTCCGAGAGTAGCTTCATGGATTAATTAAGTGATTGATTAGTGATTCCGGGCGCGCCAACTGATAAGGTTGATAGTACCGTAAGTCTAGTGCATGCTCTAAACGCGGGAGGTAATGGTGATCTTCCTCCGATGAATGGAAAGTCCAAGCTACCCATTGGCATGCGGAGTTTTCCTCAACCAGGTACCTCTCACCAGATGCGCGCTGTCTCAACCGGGACAAGCTCTAAGCTCCCAACTGGTCTCCCAGCATGTGTTGTTGCCACATACATGTACGTGTGTGTGTGTTAGGGGTGAGGATAGGTCAAGGCAGAGAAAGGAAATGTCGCTTGCAGTTCACAGCACGTATGTTAGGTTACTTCTTCGTCAGTTGATCGGAGATACCACGGAAAACCACGTATCGGAGAAAGCAGGAAATTTTTTCTGCTTCTACGCCGATCACCTACGACCGCTGTGTGTGAGGAGGCCTCGCAAGAGCTGCATTTGCGCCTTGCTCGCCGCGCCATCTACTTCCTGAGCAGAGGCAGGCGCAGGCTGCCTTCGGAGATCCAACTCTCTTCCCCTCTCTCCCCCCGTCCCCCCTTCGTTCCTCGGCCGGCGCGTGTGTGGTGAGAGTGTGAGAAGCGCCAGCGGGCGATGGCGTCCAACGACAAGAGAAAGAGAAAAAATTTAAAGGGGAGCTCAAACAAAATGGCAGGGAAGGATGTGAATATATTTTTTGACAAATATATAAATAAAATAATGTTAAAACGGGATGATGATAACAATTGACGATTGAAAAATTGTACATATTCATGTACGAATTGTTCACAAGTTACTTGGGTAAAGTAAACTTAGACAAAAAGCCGATTTGTCACAACCAACTCGACTCGCTTAGGTCGCTTGTTTATAACATCCTTCTAATCCACTCCACGCAAATTATTACAGGGATTTGGCACCAAAATATACGCATAGGCGGGGACACAGGGGGGGGGAGCAGGGTTCCCAGCTCCCCCCCCCCCCTACTGACAATTTTGAAGGGGTTCCCGTACGCTTACGTAATAAAACATTTTACTTCCGTAAATATGATCAATTCTTTATTTCTACCTCCTTAAGCTGACAATTTGGAGATTTGATAGTTAATCTTTGATGAAGAGGGTTTCCAAACATTTTGGTAACCTGTAAATGGTTCAAAATAAAATCAGTTGTACCAATTATATCATTGAAATTATAATCCCACTCTTCTTGTAGGGCATTAGTACTTTATTCTTCGTAGAATAAGAGATACGAAAATAAAAACGTATAATGGCACAGGGGGGGGGGGCCCAGAGGGGTCCAGATATATTGTTTCCCCCTCTTTGTTTTAGGCAGAGCTCGCCTTTGCAAACAGTGCTTTTACCTAGACTCGCGTCCCAGGCCTAGTAACTAGCACTCGGGAATTTCTACTTTACTAACAATATGCGTTCACACGAGTTCCATTTATCCAAATGCTTTAGATGTTCCTCAAAAATGGCTTAAAGACACAAAGTGAGTAGGGTTGCAGAAGGATAAAAAACAGTATAAGTAGAGGAACTGGGGCACAGTCCAGGAATAGCAATCAATCAGCAAGAGATGAAGTTGCGAAACTGTTACTGTCATACTTTCAGGACTCGGAAAACTTGTCCTTTGCCCACCTATATCAAGAATTCTATTCCTATGCGTCATCAATATTAGTACCACGTGAAAAAAGTTTCTGCTAGAGTTTTGACATCCCCGCTTGCCACAAATGCATGTTAAGACAACGGTTTCAATAGTTCACTCTAGCTCCAGTATTTAATCACGCCAAATCAAGAGAAACTGAGCAGAACAGAGCAGAACGGAGCGGAACGGAGAAAAACGGCGCGGAAAGGCGCGGATAGCGCGAAACGGAGCGGAACGGAACGGAGCGGAACGAAGCGGAACGGAGCGGAACGAAGAGGAATGGCGCGGAATGGAGCGGAAAGGAGCGGAATGGCGCGAAACGAAGCGGAACTGAGCGGAACGAAGCGGAACGGCGCGGAATGGAGCGGAACGGAACGGCGCGGAACGGAGCGGAACGGAGCAGAACGAAGCGGAACGAAGCGGAACGGAGCGGAACGGAGCGGAACGGAGCGGAACGGAGCGGAACGAAGCGAAACGGAGCGGAATGGCGCGGAACGGAGCGGAACGGAGCAGAACGAAGCGGAACGAAGCGGAACGGAGAGGAATGGCGCGGAAAGGAGAGGAACGGAGCAGACAGCGCGGAAAGAAGCGGAACTGAGCGGAACGAAGCGGAACGGAGCGGAATAGCGCGGAACGGAGAGAACGGAACGGAACGGCGCGGAATGGCGCGGAACGAAGCGGAACGCAGCGGAATGGCGCGGAAAGAAGCGGAACAAAGCGGAATGGCGCGGAAAGGAGCGGAGCGCAGCGGAATGGCGCGGAAAGGAGTGGAAGGAAGCGGAATGGCGCGGAACGGAGCGTAACGCAGCGGAATGGCGCGGGAAGGAGCGGAACGAAGCGGAATGGCGCGGAAAGGAGCGGAACGCAGCGGAATGGCGAAGAAAGGAGGGGAACGCAGCGGAATGGCGCGGAAAGGAGCGGAACGAAGCGGAATGGCGCGGAAAGGAGCGGAACGCAGCGGAATGGCGCGGAAAGGAGCGGAACGCAGCGGAATGGCGCGGAAAGGAGCGGAGCGGAACGGAGCGGAACGCAGCGGAATGGCGCAGAAAGCAGCGGAACGAAGCAGAATGGCGCGGAAAGGAGCGGAACGGAGCGGAATGGCGCGGAACGCAGCGGAATGGCGCGGAAAGGAGCGGAACGCAGCGGAATGGCGCGGAAAGGAGCGGAACGGAGAGGAATGGCGCGGAAAATAGCGGAACGATGCGAAATGGCGCGGAAGGAGCTGAACGAAGCGGAATGGCGCGGAAAGGAGCGGAACAAAGCGGAATGGCGCGGAAAGCAGCGGAATGGCGCGGAAAGGAGCGGAATGGCGCGGAAAGGAGCGGAACGGAGAGGAATGCGCGGAAAATAGCGGAACGATGCGAAATGGCGCGGAAGGAGCTGAACGAAGCGGAATGGCGCGGAAAGGAGCGGAACGCAGCGGAATGGCGCGGAAAGCAGCGGAATGGCGCGGAAAGGAGCGGAATGGCGCGGAAAGGAGCGGAACGCAGCGGAATGGCGAAGAAAGTAGCGGATCGAAGCGGAATGGCGCGGAAAGAAGCGGAACGAAGCGGAATGGCGCGGAAAGGAGCGTAACGAAGGGGAATGGCGCGGAAAGGAGTGGAACGGAGAGGATTGGCGCGGAAAGAAGCGGAACGAAGCATAATGGCGCGGAAAGGAGCGGAACGAAGCGGAATGGCGCGGAAAGGAGCGGAACGGAGCGGAATGGCGCGAAAAGTAGCGGAACGAAGCGGACTGGCGCGGAAAGGAGCTCAACGAAGCGGAATGGAGCGGAAAGGAGCGGAACGGAGCGGAATGGCGCGGAAAGGAGCGGAACGCAGCGGAATGACGCGGAAACGAGCGGAACGGAGCGGAATGGCGCGGAAAGGAGCGGAACGCAGCGGAATGACGCGGAAACGAGCGGAACGAAGCGGAATGGCGCGGAAAGGAGGGGAACGCAGCGGAATGGCGCGGAAAGCAGCGGAGCGAAGCGGAATGGCGCGGAAAGGAGCGGAACGGAGAGGAATGGCGCGGAAAGGAGCGAAACGGAGAGGAATGGCGCGGAAAGGAGCGGAATGGAGCGGATCGAAGCGGAATGGCGCGGAAAGAAGCGGAACGAAGCGGAATGGCGCGGAAAGGAGCGGAACGGAGCGGAATGGCGCGGAAAGGATCGGAACGAAGCGGAGTGGCGCGGAAAGAAGCGGAACGAAGCGGAATGGCGCGGAAAGGAGTGGACGCAGCGGAAAGGCGCGAAAAGGAGTGGAACGAAGCGGAATGGCGCGGAAAGGAGCGGAATGAAGCGGAATGGCGCGGAAAGGAGGGGAACGCAGCGGAATGGCGCGGAAAGCAGCGGAGCGAAGCGGAATGGCGCGGAAAGGAGCGGAACGGAGAGGAATGGCGCGGAAAGGAGCGGAATGTCGCGGAAAGAAGCGGAATGGAGCGGAATGGAGCGGAACGGAGCGGAATGGCGCGGAAAGGAGCGGAACGGAGCGGAATGGCGCGAAAAGTAGCGGAACGAAGCGGAATGGCGCGGAAAGGAGCTCAACGAAGCGGAATGGAGCGGAAAGGAGCGGAACGGAGCGGAATGGCGCGGAAAGGAGCGGAACGCAGCGGAATGACGCGGAAAGGAGCGGAACGAAGCGGAATGGCGCGGAAAGGAGGGGAACGCAGCGGAATGGCGCGGAAAGCAGCGGAGCGAAGCGGAATGGCGCGGAAAGGAGCGGAACGGAGAGGAATGGCGCGGTAAGGAGCGGAACGGAGAGAAATGGCGCGGAAAGGAGCGGAACGAAGCGGAATGGCGCGAAAAGGAGTGGAACGAAGCGGAATGGCGCGGAAAGGAGCGGAACGGAGAGGAATGGCGCGGAAAGGAGCGGAACGGAGAGGAATGGCGCGGAAAGGAGCGGAACGGAGAGGAATGGCGCGGAAAGGAGCGGAACGAAGCGGAATGGCGCGGAAAGGAGCGGAACGCAGCGGAATGGCGCGGAAAGGAGCGGAACGGAGCGGAATGGCGCGGAAAGGAGCGGAACGAAGCGGAATGGCGCGGAACGGAGCGGAACGCACCGGAATGGCGCGGAAAGGAGCGGAACGGAGCGGAATGGCGCGGAAAGGTGCGGAACGGAGCGGAATGGTGCAGAACGGAGTGGAACGGAGCGGAATGGCACAAAACGGAGCAGAACGAAGCGGAAAGGAGCGGGACGGAGCGGAACGGAGGCGAAAGCGCGGAACAGCGCGGAAAAAAGCGGATCGAAGCTGAACGGAGAGTAACGGCGCGGGACGGTGAGGAACGGCGTGGAATGGAGCGGAAAGAAGCGGAACGGAGTGGAACGAAGCGGAACGGCGCTGAACGGTGCAAAACGGAGCGTTACGTAGCTTTGATTTGATTTTATCGTTTTATGATTTCGGGTGAGTCAATTGGTAAGGTATGCCCTGCAGGTGTGCTTTTGTTGTGCTCGGGAAGTGTTTTTTTTTCCGTTGATTGGCGAGTTCGGAGTCGATCTCACATCGGCTAACAGGGTTTCCCACAACCAGATTCTCTCACCAGCGAGGCACCGTTCCGCCTGGGACAAACCGTTTAGTTCCAGACCGATCTCCCGGTATGTGTTGTGTGATTGTATTGTGTATGTAAGTGTAAGTGCGTAGAATTAAAGGATGAGAATAGGGCAAGGAAGAGGAAGGAAAGATCGCGCGCGGTCAGTGGTCCGTTTGTAAGGTTATTGCTCCTGCATTCGCCTGCTGCTTATCGAAAAAACACGAAAAACTATCGAACAGACCAGCCGGATGCAAGAATTACCTTCCTTTCAGCAGCAACTGAAATCGACTTAGCTATCTAGGTAGTGAAAATAATTCTGCCACTGTCGGGAGTTGAAGTTCCGGGTCAGAGAGACTGCAGTGACATCAGTTAATGTCCTGAGCGACATCTCACGTCGTTGCGGAACACACCGAAACGATTTTGAGGCAGCGTGCGCTGACCTTAAAGACGCTCGTCTTTGCTCTGATTTGGTTGCAGGGGGCGCTGCGCGGCATGGCGGACGCGTGGGGGGTGAAGTGTTGAGTGAAAACGACGGGTGAATAGCGGCGCGGCACGGCGCGGCACGGCACGGCACGCCCTGCCCGTCGGCGCCACCTGTCTCCCCGGGGGCGGGGCCGCTGGTAGGAACAGCAAGGGACGGGGGGGAAAGTAGGGGCAGGGGTGGGAGGGCGCCGAAGGAGCCTTCGGGCCTGGGGAGGGGCAAGTGGAAGTGGAGGAAGTCAGGCTTCAGTCACAAATCGAACCTTAACGTTACCGCAAAACCTAGAAATGAGTTATTAAGCACTATGCCCTAACGTAACCGCAGTCGTAAGAGTTCACAGAACCAAGCTTTTACGTTAAGTCAGATTTATACTCAGGACCAATCAAAGATCAGCATTAAAGAAACAAACATGATGGATTTCAGGTTGTGTTCAGGTAGTTTGTGGTTATATCTTTTCATTACAGTTGTGTACTAAACTAGTTTGCGAACGGTTGTGATGCGAGTAGTAAATTCAAAGTAAGAATTTAGGCCATTTTTCTTGTGACTTTAACTTTACGTGGCGAATAAAATAATTACGTTTGACAAATTACTCGTGAATCTATTACAAAAGAATCTCTGTTTATAAAATAAACAAAATGCGAGCACCAACACATCAGCTACTCGCATTTCTATATTAAGACAAATCAATGGGAAAAACGTAAAAGATCTTTGCACCATGCTAGAAACAAAACGACAATTATTGATCAAGGTTCTATAAGTTGAAATCTGATTGTCTCAGATGAAACGTACGTTCCTGTTTACTATCGTCATTGTGAATTCTTTTTTTTACATGTACTTTACTGCTAATTTTACTGCAAAGTTGACTGCATTACGTTACGTTTGCATTGTGAGTGAAGCCTCAGAGAGGAGGCGGGAAGGGCCAACTGTGTGGTCGGGGGGTTGGATGGGGATGAGGCAGGAGATGCGGGTGGGGCGAGGTTCGATGGCGGGGACGGCAGGGCTACAGGAGTAGGGGCGACACCGGGACGAGGACGGGACCGGGAGAGGTAGCTCGGGGTAGAGCGAAGGCCGAGCGCGGAGGCAACATGACAGGAGCGCAGGGCGCCAAGGGCGGGACGGGGAAGGGCTGGCAAGACGATGGAGGCCGGGAGGGGCGGGACAGGGAGGAGTTCGGTGGAGCAGTGCGGGGGCGGAGGAAAAGCAGGAGCGCGGGCGGCAACGGGGCAGCTCGAGCGCAGCGCGGCCGCGGAGGCAGTGCGTTGGCAGGACGGGGGAGGGCGGCGCCGGCGCGGGGGCGGAAGGGGCGGGGGCCGTGAAGATGAGCAAGGCCGATTGATTGATTGTTCAGTGATTCCCAGCACGGCAACTACCAAGGTCATTAATCCCGAAAGGGAGATGATGTTTTTTGCTCGAGAGGTTGGGGGTGATCCATCACTGTATGACGAGATCCAACGCCGACCTACCGACGGCGAGCGAGGTTTTCCCTAACCAGGTATCTCCCATCAGCGGGGCACCGCCTCACCCGGGACAAGCTGTAAGTTCCCGGCTGGTCTCCCGGCATGTGTGCGTGTGTAGTGCAGGCAAGATCCACAGGGGGGAGGCCGAGAGATGGAGATGGGCGGGGCCGGGCCAGGGTTCGGGGAAGGAGGGCGGGGGTGGGGCCGACGCGTGTACGGGAGCGGGGTCGTGAAGGGCTCGTCCCCCGGGAGCCGTGGCTGCCGAGGGGGGGGCGTCGAATGCCCTCTGGCGCCCCCCTCCCCTGCGGCAACGAAGTCGCCCTCGCAGTCGACGGCGGCGTCTGGTGGTACGACACGACGTGGCCTACACAAGGGGAAGAAAGTTTCGTGCTCCTTGAGGGGAGGTTAACTTCGAGGCGCAGCCGTCCTAAGACTTTTGGTGTCTATGAAAAGCTTCTATTCAGAGTAGATTCATTTATTTATTATTTTGTGTTTCCAGGCGCATGAATTGCTGTGGTCGTTTAGTCCCATATGCGTCGTACATGTTTTTTATCCAGGGAGATGACAGTGTTCTTCCCTCCCTAGAACGTGAGAACCGGCGTTGTCCTATACGGCTGCTTGCGGGAGTTCTCCCACCCCAGGACTACTGCCATATGGCCACGGCCCCAGCCGGGACAAGTTTTAAGCTCCCTCGCTTAAGGTCTCGCGACATATGCGTTAGAGTGCGTATAAATGTGTGTGTCTGTATGTGTGTACGGGGAGAGTAGGAGACACGCATGAGGAATGATCGCGCGCGGATGAGGAACGGTCTGTTCAGAATGCTCCGGCTTTCTCCTGGAATTTATCGAAGAAACCACCACTACCCAGACTACCGATCAGAGCAGCCGGCCGATACAATTCTCCTTCACAAAGCAAATGGATTCGAACTATCTAGCTAGCTAGATAGTCTACTGTTTTGAGGCCTAGGTCCTCCCGGTCAGAGACACTGCACTAGAAACAATTGTTGTTCTGATTTGTTTCAGCCGATTTATTCAGTATGAGGATCCATACCTATTTCGTGTTTGAGATGATTGCCACAATGATACTCCTATTTTGGTTTTGAATAACAAATCTCTGTAATTTGCTCCACTTTCACTTTTTATTTCTTGGGCCATGTGCATTCACGTCATCTCTTTGGCCTAAATTATCACTAGAGACAACCTTCATCACACTCTTTGAACTCCATTTCTAACAGTATCATCGCTCTTTTCTCACACATGTCATTGACACTCATCCCATTCAGTACCCAATCTAACCCTTCCTAACCCCTTAAATCCTTGACCTGTCGCCACAACTCCTCCTTTCCTAACAGCACTGCCACCTCCGCCGTCTGCCTCACATAATGGAACGATACGACAGCAAATACAAGGTAAAATTGCTGTGAGTTTCAGGCAAGATTGTAGACCAATGGTATCAAACAGTGAATATTCGTTCGTAAATTGGAGCGAGAGTGCGGTGCGCGGAGGGAATCATTGTGAGAAGACGGATGATTACTCCCTTGATATTTTTCGAACTATATTTGTAAACTGTTAACTTTGTAAAATGTTATTTTTATAATAATAAATTATGTTGTGTTGCAGTGTGCAGCTTGTATTCTGTATTATTTGTTTCTGCCCTCTCAGTTACGCAAGTAAAATAAAGCCAAAAAGTAAATCTGTAAGTCGGAGATGTAGGACACGATATCACATTTATTAAATTTCACAGGAGAGCAGTTTGAAGATGGTTTACTCTAAACTTGGAAATGGATTCGGTGTTGTTTAAATGCACTGTATCTCCGCCAAGTATTGTTGTAGGACGTAGTGTTGTATTCCTCTGGGTAGAGGACAAGAAACCCATATGATTGTGTCAATAATCTCACTTGGGACAAAAATTGGCATGGTGTCATTTACCTCCGACTCACGAAAATACACAAATGTTTAAGGCCATGAAATATTGAATATTCTTCTGAGGCCACTGTACTTCCTTCCCCTTCCATTACGTATCTTCACGTCCCGCTAGGTAAGCAACTCCGAGGGTCCTTGGCTTTCACTAGGGTTCCACGTCACTGTTGAAGACGAGAAAAAGAGATTGCACCATGCTCTACTTGCCAGTTCTACAACGAAAATCGGAAGTACATAAATTTGATTTTAGATAAATATGGAATGGATATGGACTACAAGAAATACAAAATAAACAGTTGTGAGCATTCACTCTTGAACTATTTTTACTCCAAGAGAAAAAGCTAAAACTCCTTGATTTAAATTCTTAATCCTTGATTTAAATTCTTAATTTTAGTTTTTGATGAAAAATATGATAAAGAGCGTAGAACTCCTAAAGTAGGCGAGTCAAATTAGGCCCAAAACTGGTCATCAAAGGAAAAAAATCCTGGTTTTGAAACATGACATGATTTTTTGTTGGTACCTACCGCACATTATACTAAAAATTCTGAAATGTGGTGATCTGGGGGTAAGAGGACCGTTTAAAGGTGGTTTTTACCATTTTTTGCATATATATTCATAACTATTAATTCAACGGAAAATGATGCTCTTTACAAAATTAAAGTAGACAATATTTCCTACCAAAAATGCGCATAAGATTTTGTTGAGTAAAAGTAACCCTTTTAAAGGTAATAGGCTTGAGCTTGGAACAGAAATTCCTTGTCTAAATGAAGATAGATCAAGATCCTATGCTGAGGTCCATCACTGAACCCCATTTACATGCGCTAGATGTCATTCAAGAGCAGCATTTCTGCCCAGCTCTAGTTGCGACCCACTGTGCGCATCTCCCTAGTCGCGCGCCGCTCCGCCCCGCGGAATAAAAGTGATTTATCTGCCGGGGAAGAGAAAAGCTCGAGCGTGTCGCGGTCCCTGGCGCAGGGGATGGGTGTGGAGGGGCGGGGGAGGGAGGGGGGAGGCGGGGGCCGCGGGCGCCGCCTGTGCTCTCCGGAGACAGGTCTGTTTACGGCAGGCGCCAAGTCACGCTGTGCCGGCGTTTGATTCCGGCGCTCCCCTTTCCGCTAGGCAAAGTACTGCTCCGAACGAAAATCAGCGTTTTATTCTCTCGCGGGCGCAGGACGGTGGAAGTACTGCACTGAACAAAAATCAGCGTTTTATTCTCTGGCGGGCGAAGGACTGTGGAAGTACTGCTCCGAACAAAAATCAGCGTTTTATTTTCTCGCGGGCGTAGGACGGTGGAAGTACTGCGCTGAACAAAAATCAGCGTTTTATTTTCTCGCGGGCGTAGGACGGTGGAAGTACTGCACTGAGCAAAAATCAGCGTTTTATTTTCTCGCGGGCGTAGGACGGTGGAAGTACTGCACTGAGCAAAAATCAGCGTTTTATTTTCTTGCGGGCGTAGGACGGTGGAAGTACTGCACTGAGCAAAAATCAGCGTTTTATTTTCTCGCGGGCGTAGGACGGTGGAAGTACTGCACTGAGCAAAAATCAGCGTTTTATTTTCTCGCGGGCGTAGGACGGTGGAAGTACTGCACTGAGCAAAAATCAGCGTTTTATTCTCTCGCAGGCGTAGGACGGTGGAAGTACTGCGCTGAACAAAAATCAGCGTTTTATTCTCTTGCGGGCGCAGGACGGGGGAAGTACTGCACTAAACAAAAATCAGCGTTTTATTCTCTCGCGGGCGCAGACCGGCGGAAGTAGTGCACTGAACAAAAATCAGCGTTTTATTCTCTCGCGGGCGTAGGACGGCGGAAGTACTGCACTGAACAAAAATCAGCGTTTGATTTCTGGTAGAAACAAGGAAGTGGAAGGACTGTACGGAATAAAATATGCGTTTTGTTTTCTCACTTTCAAAGGAAGGAAGTATTTTACCGAAAACATTGTGATTTTGTATTCTCGTAGGCGCGAATAACAATCAAAAGAACTTTGAGGCTGTGTAGTCGCGTTCAGAACCAAAAGGAATTCTAAGTACTGAACCCATAACTTACTTAACTTTTTGCTCTTCTTAGAAGAAGTACATTAGAAGAACGAAATCGCGAAAACATGTGAGTTTATTTTTTGTACATTTAAGACATCCTCATAGGTTGCTATTATCTTAATTTATATTTTTTCGTAAACAATTTCGTTAATATTTGAGAGACTGACTAATCCAGAGACGTCTTATTCGATTGTCTATTGCTAGATGAATTACGAAATGGAATTTATTCCCGATATGTCATGGGTTCCTCGTATTCCCTTCATGGTGCAGTTCCATATTTCTGGTTATTTTTTCTCTACTTGATACATTATCTTGGTGGAAGTAGTCGTTCTTTGGTTTAGATAATTTATTGCTTGTTACGTAAGAAGCTTTTATAGTGATAATACTTCATTACTACGTTATTACTCGTACTCGTGTATTCAATAAGACAAATTTTCTATTAACATTTACAGTTCATCTTCTAAAGAACCCACAATCTAAGGTCGTTACTTAGGGTCTCATTTCACCATACGACTTACTCCATTACTAATAAATAATTTGCGAATAATAAATTATCATACTGTCTATAGAATTATAAGATTAAGACAAAGACATAATAAAACAAGAAAACATTTGCCAATGTTTTCGAACCATGTTTTCCTTACTAAGTGAAATATTTAATAGCTTACGAAATAAATTAAGAATGAGAATATTCTGGCTCTGGAAAACCGAAAGACTGATCGAGGAAATACCATGTTTTTCTTACTGAGTAAAATATTTAATAGCTCAAGAAATAAATTAGGACTGGGAATATTCGGGTGCTGGGAAACAGGAGGACTGATCGAGGGAAGACGCATTGGTCACCGAATCTTCCTGGGTCGCCGAGAGCTGTCGGAAACGACTCCGCATTGACCAATGCTACTCGGATGGAAAAGCCGACGGAAGAGCTGAGGAAAGGCGATTACAGTTTCAGAACCCTACAGAGTGTACTTGCTTCGACTCGAAGCTCTGAAAGATTCACGTAAAGAAGTAGCGAATCTCACAAAAAAGTTTGGGGTGTCTCGAAAGAAAGTGTAGCAAAATTCTTTACCTCTAGGAGTATATCCTACGTTTTTCAAGATTATGTCAGAAGCAAAAAATAACTCTGTACAAGCACACTGAGATTAGCACCGTAAGTGACGTTAATGTTTGTATTGTGTTAATGTAACTTTTAAAGTTTTAGAGAGTTGATTTTTCCATGAAACCTTCGAGTTTTATTTTCCACTGAACTGTAGATGACGTTCTATATAGTCAACAAAATATTGAGCCGGAAAAAATCTATATACTCTTAGATTAGGTAGTACATAACGTCTAACATCTCACACACATATTAAAAATTAGAAATAATATTATTTTAATAAAATATGTCTTACGTTCAATACGTTTCTTCTACAGATCTCAAATAAATGACCAACAAAAACGCAAATCAATCATAAATCAAAGAACTGACCGAAGAAAAGATCTACTAAAAGAAAAAAAACTCAGTTCAAGAGCTCTCTAGTTTTCCCAAATTCAAATCGCACTTTTCGAAACTCTGAATGAAATTATTTTGATTCCCTTTTAGTCTAAAAATTTTCCAACTAAGCACAACCAAGTGTCAAACTAAGGTGCAATCGTCATCACAAATTACAAACGATAACACACTGAACGAATCACGACGTACAACGCCTCTCCATTCTCCCAACCGCTTCAGATATCAAAGGCTTTCTCCAATTTCCGGGAACTGCATTTTTATTGAAACAACCGAACTGGAATCGCAATCGGAGAAACTCCTCGAGGATGACGGAGAGCTAATAACTCTTGACGGAGACGCCATCCATTCAGAACTCGCCATAAATCGCTGGGCGGCTGAATGAAATCCATGGAGAGAAAGACGCGGGCCCCGCCTGTAGCAACTCGAGCGAGCGAGCGCGCGACGAAACGATTTGCAGCGCACATCCGAAAAGGCCCCGCCCCCTGGCGCCGCGATGGATCACTCCGGCGCGCCAAATGAGTAACGACACGACGTAAAAGCTGATCAGCGCAGAGTTATAGGCGTAAAGCGCGCTTTGTCGCCAGCGCTTTGTGAGGGGAAGGCGTGGGGGGTGTGTGGAGGAACTCGCTGTCGACGCCGCAGCCGCCGCCTCAGACGCCCCCGGCCTCAGCGTCGTCGTCGTTGGCGTGGCGCAGGGACCCCCTTCCATGAGGGCACAACCCCTGCCATCCAGCGGGGACCTTCTAATTTCGAGAAGCTTCTGGTCTACCGTGGTTCACCCCACAAACATATTGTTACCATTACTCCCAGGTGTGTTCACGGGCGCACAGAGAAAACCAAGGCCTGGGGAAATTGATCAAAGAGAGCCCCTCAGTTCAAACAAAACTTTCTCTCCTCCCTCTATTCGTACACAAAATTCATTTCTCCATGCATCAGAAATAATTTAGATCGTTAAATTCGGTTTACAGATAAACGTATTTTTTTATTTCTTTTGAATGAAAAAAAAACGGAAACCCTAATGATGTTGGGGCCTGGGGCAAGATGCTCCCCCTGCCACCCCTTCCGGTTGCCCCGAGGTATGTCCGCAAGGAGCGTGCGGCCCTGAGCGTTTCCTTTACGTCGTTCCTACTCTAACTCTAGGGTACTATTCTATATTCTGATTCTCCGTTTCTAGTCTGATTCGCCATGTCAATGTTGAATACTTTTGATGGATGTGTGATGATTGAATTTGAACGATAGGCAGTTGAGAAAGGAGGACCTCGGTACTCAGAAGGAATCCTGGTACGCAGAAGTCGAATTGTGCTGTCTGATGGGTCGATCAGGCGGACCACAGACGAAATTCACACGCAATTAGAAGTTCGCCGCGTTGGCGATTGTGATTGGTCCGCAGAGATAGAAGAAAACAAGTGAAGCGACAATGAGTAGTCTGCATTGTCGAAAAATGACATTGGTCAATCTAGATTTATTTCCCTCACTACAGTTCACCGATCATAAAGTTCCTCAGCATTAAAACATCATAAAAACTAAAACTCAGTGTCAAACTTCTTCATTATGTCGAATGATTGTATTACGACTCAACTAATGCCTTATATTTATATTTGGATTTGGATATATTAAATATACGATCGTATTTCAGTTTATATATTTTTAAAAATAAAAAAAAGAAACTCGTGGAAGAAGTCCCTAGTGACAGAGTTCTAAAAATAAATGGAAGATATTCTGGTTTGGCGCTAAAAAGACAAGAAATTGTACTTTTCTTCTACGAAAAAAACTCAGAAACTTTAAAATAAATAACCATTTCTCGCGAACTTACCATACGGTAGGAGGAACTCTTCTCGCAACCTCCGCCACTGCTGCTGAGCTATGCCTAAGCGATCTCTACTCTTGCCCCCGCCTTAGCCGCCGTCGCCGCCGTCGCCGTCCCCGCCGTTTCGGCCCCGTTGTCGCCGCCCCCGCCGTCGCCGCCCCCCTTCGCCGCCCCCGCCGTCGCCGCCCCCCCCTTCGCCGCCCACGACGTCGCCGCCCCGCCTCCGACGCCCCCGCCCCCACCGTCACGGATCCCGCCACCCCCGCCGTCGCCACCCCCGCCGTCGCCGCCCTCATCGTCGCCGCCCCGCCGTCGCCGCTCCGACCTTCGCCGCCACGTCCGTCACTGACCCCCACTTCGACGCCCCCGCCGTCGCTGCCACCCCCTTCGCCACCCCCGCCCCCGCCGTCGCCGCCCCCGCCGTCGCCGCCCCCGCCGTCGCCGCCCCCGCCCTCGCCGCCCCCGCCGTCGCCGCCGTCGCCGTCGCCCCCCCGCCCCCCCGCCCCCCGTCGCACCCGCCCCCGCGGTCTCCGACCCCGCCACCCCGGCCGTCGCCGCACCCGCCCACGCCGACCCCGTCGACGCCGCCGTCGCCGCTCCGGCCGTCGCCGCTCCGACAGTCGCCGCCACGGCTGTTGCCGCCGTCGGGCCGTGTCCGCCCCCGCCGTGTCCGCCCCCGCCGTGGCATCCCCCGCCGTCGCAACTATACTGATTTAGTTACAGTTCGTTAAATGAATTAAGTGCAGCTTGTTGTTTTTCTGGAGTTCTGTTCTTCCTACCGCTCGTAAAATAACTGATAAACCGATTATTAGTTTCAGAAATATGCGTAAAAACAGATTGTCCGCAAATTACGAAATTTAGGGAAAAAATTTCCTAGTAATTCAATGGAGTAAACCTGACATTAATCCGAATATTAGTTTCAGAAACACGCGTAAAAAAATTGTGCCATTATTAAGAAAATTGGTATGAAATTTGAAAAAAAAAATTCGTAGCTTGTTTCTAAAATCACGTATGTAGGTACAACTCCTGACGAGAAATTCAATGAATCAAACCAGACTGCAATACGACGATTAGTTTCGGAAATACAAATGAAACAAAATTAAAACCAACTTCCAGAATTTGGTAAAAATTTGAAAAAAAACTAAATTTCACACCTCTCTGAAATCACGTATGTTAGTACAACTCTTGTCGAGAAAATCAATGGAGCACACCACACTTCAATCCGGCGAATAGTTTAGGAAATACGAGTGAAACAAAATTGAACCCAACATACGAAATTTGGAGAAAATTTTGAATAAAAACTTAATTTCATAGCTTTACTTCGAAATCACATATGTTAGTACAACTCTTGACTAGAAATTCAATGGAGCAAACAAAACTTCAATCCGACGAATAGTTTAGGAAATACGCGTGAAAGAATACTGAACCCAGATACCGAAATTTAGTGAAAAAAATTGAAAAAAACTAATTTCATAGTTTCTCTCTGAAATCACGTACGTGAGTACAATTCTTGAGAAATTCAATGGAGCAAACAAGACTGCAATCCCACGATTAGTTTAGGAAATACGAGGGAAAAAATTTGAACTCAAATTTTGTAATTTGGTGAAAATTTGAAAAAAAATTAATTTAATAGCTGCTTCTTGAAATCACGTAATGTAGTACAACACTTGACGAGAAATGCAATGGAGCAAACATGACTTCAATCCGACGAATAATTTAGAAAAGACGAGTAAAATATAATTGAACCCAACTTTTGAAATTTGGTGAAAAATTTGAAAAAAACTAAATTTCAAAGCTTCTCTCGTATATCCCGTATGTTAGTACAACCTTTAATGAGAAATTCAGTGGAGCAAACAAGACTTTAATCCGACGATTATTTTAGGAAATACGAGTGAAACGAAATTGAACCCAACTTCCGAAATGTTAAAAATTTGAAAAATACTAAATTTTATTACTTCTCTCTGAATACACGTATGTTAGTACAACTCTTGACTAGAAATTCAGTGGACCAAACAAGTCTTTAATCGGACGAATAGTTTAGGAAATACGAGTGAAACAGAATTGAACTCAACCTACGAAATTTGGTGAAAAAAATTGAAAAAAAACTTAATTTCATAGCTTCTCTCTGAAATCACGTATTATAGTACAACTCTTGACGAGAAATTAAACGGAGCAAACCAGACTTCAATCCGACGAATAGTTTAGGAAATACGAGTGAAACAAAATTGAATCAAAATTCCGAATATTAGTGAAAAATTTGAAAAAAAAACTAATTTTATAGCTTCTCTCTGAAATCACGTATGTGGGTACAACTCGTGGCGAGAAATTTAATGGAGCATACCAGACTTCAATCCGACTATTAGTTTCTGAAGTACGCGTGATACAAAATTGAGCCTAAATTTAGAAATTTGGTGAAAAATTTGGAAAAATATTAATGTCTGCGCTTCTTTCTGAAGTCACGTATGTGAGTACAAGTCTTGACGAGAAGTTCAATGGAGCAAATCAGTCTTCAATCCGAGGCAGATTTGGTGTGTCGGAGGAAGATGTGGCTAGAGGGAGATAGTAGAGAAAGCACAGTTGGATGCGGCGGGTTGCGTTAGCGGAAGGGGGCGGGAGGTGTCTGGCAAGTGCAAAGCGGAGACGAGCAAGCAGTAGATGGTGAAGAAGTCTTAAAATGTTCCTTCCGAATTGGAGATGTGGCTTTGGATGGAAAAAGATAATGCATTGACTTTTAACTTTTGTAAACGACGGTAAAGCGGAAAGACCTGAATGTTAAGAAACATTCATATATTGTCAGCTATGTCTTGTTTCAAATACATTACATTAAAATGCCATTAATTGCTTATTTTTACAGATTGCATTGCTTTTGTTAATCAGATAAATAGACAAAATAAATAAATAAATGAAGCGTATTTACTATGTTATGATTAACTCTGTAGTTAATATTCACCTCCTGTTTTACTTCACTTCCTCGAAATTCTCGGTATACCAAAAAAGGGACTAGTTAATCAGTTCAATAATGCGTTGGTACACAATGCACTGTTTGGCGTGCGCAAATTCGGCAATAACACATTTAGAGAGACTCAACCGAAAAATACATCGCATGTTTTCCGAAGAAAACAGTATTCATTCGTACATATAATCATGCAATACAAAACCATCCGACTAAAACAATGTTTGGGTCAAGGAAAAGTGTACATGTTGTACATTTAACAAACACAAAAAGCAATGGAATTTAGTTTCTCAGTTAAACACACTTTTCAGAATATAATAACGCATTTTGTTTTTCTGTGGTAATGCGAGTTGAACATAATTTTCTGTTTGGATTTTCAAATCACTTTGTGTAGAATGATTAACAATGCAATAAAAAATAATATAACACTTTGGACAGATTTATGATTACAAAGTAACAGACATTCAATAAAAATCTCTGGGAAATGTTTACACCTCCAAACTCTTAAACATAAACATTTCAAAAATACTCTGAAAGCATTGTTAAACCGTAAAGCATATTTTAATTATAAATGTCGCTAATATTACGCTCTTGAAATTTCATAAAACATATTTCTTTTAATAGATTTGTTACATTTATTTTGCAATCTTTCTGAGAAAAACACACGAGTATCATTTTCAAAATCACGTTAAATAGGAAAATATGTGAAGAAAGTGAGCAAGAGTATACTATGTTAGAAAGTAAAGAAGTTACGAGGAAATAGCGACTGGAGAAAGAAGTGAAGAAACGTGTACAGCAACGAATTTGAAGAGCGCCATTAAACTTTTAGAGACAGAACGAGAAAAAAGGACAAAATAAATTCGGGAGAGAGAAAGAGATGTTGAAGGAAAAGTAGTGCCACAGAGGGAACTGAAGAAATTTCAACAAGTCACAATTTAGAGAGCAAAAACGAAGTTTTAGAAATGTGCATCTAAAACGTTATCAAGACACGAATTGGTAACGCACCGAGATAAACAAGAACGAGTCGGTACTTATTTTACATGTACAGGTAGGTTGTAAAATACGACCCATTGTGAATTTTTAATTTCTTTAGCATTATGCCCTAGTAAATGGAACTGGTGATGTAGAACCTAACAGTGCGTGTAATAATAGTAAAGAGAGGTTTAGGTATTGTGATGGTAATTACGTTTTGTCTAGAACAGTCCCAGTTGTTTTGTTTAGAACAGTCCCAAGAGTATTACACCAAGATATAAAGGAGACCAAGACTCTGATTTTTAAAAAAAAGATGATGGATAGATAGTTAAGGCGCGCTAATAATGATTTGTTACAAAATTGAGTCAGCGAGATTCAGTGCAAATATTGTTATTTTTGACTTAGTTTTGTTCGGCAAAGAAAGTTGTTCAGTTCGCTCCAATGAAGTACCTCGAACCTAGACACTAACACACTAGCGGTATCTTGAGATCACCAGTGTTTGAGATTCTCTGCAAAACAAACACCAAATACACACACACGGATGAAAGTGTAAACATCTATGTCCAGGGTCAGATTTGAACCAATCTGCTAAACCGGTACGTATTCTATCTGAATAAATATTAAGTAATTCAACCTCAGTAACTGAACCAAGAGAAACTTGCACTCATACGCTTTTTTAAATACTTGTTTTAAAAACAGATTTAAAACGTTTCTGAGCACGTTGCGGAGAGGGGTACCCTCCAAAAATGTAATTGAATATCCTTCTAATTTTGTACACGACGGAATGAGATACACAACACCTGTTTGTGTTTCCTTGTGTTGACACAAAACCCAAATCTCAAGGCTATGAGATATATTGTTTCCGAGTTTCGCCCGACGGCAACGTATGTTGAATCATGTGTTGCATGTGATATATTTGTGCTATTTTACTCACATCATTTTTTAAATTCATTTTAATTAAGGTAGTTATTGTAGGTTCATTTGTATGTAAATCCTTCTTTGTATGTTTACCTCGACGAAGCTTATCACAAGAAGACGGAAAATGTAATATCTTGTTTCTTACCCGAATAAAATATTACAGTTACTACGACGGTAATTTAATACATTTTTACAAAGTATTAACGAGAGTTTAAAGAATCAAAATGTTCAGGTCACGGTAATAAAACATCAGTGCAATTAATTCTTAATAATACTGGTGAAACTGTTATATAAGTGAATGCCCTAAAAATGCTTAATTACAATCAAACGCATTTCGTTTCTTTTTCTTTTTTTGACTCCCGTATACACGGGAGGATTTGAATTATGATAATTGTAGATCTTTAAAACGTTGGAGCACTTGCATATTTGGGCAAGCTAGATTCGTCTCGGGCACTCTAGCAAAGGAAGCGTAATTAGGTAAATGCGGATTTTATTTCGTTCGTAACAAGCTGCTGTTATCGGATGTAATAGACCAATTCCTATACAAACGATTCTGAAGAATACAGCGGTTATTTGACTGCTCATTGTTAAACCAGCGTTAAAATAAGAGCTCGAGCGGAAGGTAGACGCAAAAGCAAATTAACAACAGGATTTAACAATGCGCATTATTTTCGTATACGATTCGTATTCATTGAATGTGATTATTCTTTTGTTTTTATCTTCTTTTTCTCGCTTCCATTTGAAGTTCTCAACTTGCTGCTGTCTTTTCAATAGATAATAATTGCCAATTTGATATTCTCTTCTCTTGTTAAATGTTCAGACATCGGAGCAACAGTGTAGAATAAGGAAATTTCAATTGATAATTTTGCCGTTCCGTGAAACAATTTCATTCTTATAATAAGTAAATACTGTGAGAAGTGTGTACGTTCAATTAACATTAAGATAAATATTTAGTAAGATATTTTTCGAGTTACTTATAAAATCCCATAGTTATTATGTTTAAAGAGATACTTCTACGAAAAACAAGATCACTCTCATTTCAAAATCTCCATAAATATTCAACAATGCGTCTACATATTGCCTGCACATAAAACGTACCACGAGTGACGCAAAAATCGATATCCATCAAGCGAATCAAAATATACTTTACTTTATTTGTCGACATGGCTACATAATTCACGACCGTAAGACACTCGTGTGTTCTTGAGGTGTACAAGTATATCCTGCCCTGCATATTCTTAGCCATGACGTCACAATATGCTGAAATATCAAGTGAATTTGGATATAACAAAACCCTTACATTCTCTCGTCAACAATTTGTCCGGCGTGAAAATGAACGTGAAAGAAAACAGAAAAAGGCGTTTTTCTCAAAACGAACTTCGGTTGGGATACGTCGTTATTACTCTGAGCGCATCATTTAATATAACTATCCACAATTTGTCGATACAGAAATGTCTTCCTTCAATTAAATTCATCACCACATAAACAACACTTGTAATATTTACATTTAACATTACATAAACGTCGGAATACACTCTCGGCGGCATCTTAAAACACGGAGGCTCCCCTTCCCGGCGTTGCTGTCCGCCCCTCCGGCAGTCCCTCTCCCTGCGGTGGGGTGGCGGGCGAGAGAGCGCATTCCTGGGGCTGTAACGACGCCGTTTAATGATTCGGAAGCTGACGAGCGCGGATGCGAACTTTATATCGCGCGCTCTCTGATTAGGGCGCTCGTTCGTCACGGGGGCGGGCGACGGCGCGGGCGATGGGCGATGGGCGTTGGCGCGGGCGACGGCGCGGGCGGGCAGGCCGAGGGAGCGGAACGATGGGTCCGGCGGAAAGAATTTCCGGGCAAAAATATTCTGTATTCTCTAGCATTAACCCTTGCCATTCCAAGATATTAAAGGTTTAAAACTTTTCATTTTACTCATGTTTTTGACAATTCTTGTAAATTAATATATTTATTTAACTATTTATATTAATAATAATAGTAATAATAATACGTGTACAGTCATTTACATTGAAAATAAAATGCAATTTCTGGATCTACAAATGAAAAAATAATTAACTTCCTTGCATTAAGATTTGCTATTAATGACAATAAATTAGTGATAAATGGCTCCTTAATTTGAACAAAACGCACGGCCCAAACATATCGATGACTTTCAGGTTTCTAAAATTATTGAAGCCCGTCAAACAACCAACAATCATTACTGGATCGTTGAGGCTCCCCTCCTTGGTAACGTTGGGTTAGCATTCGAAATTCAGATCAGTTTCTTATTTCAGATCTTAATTCACAGATTCAGATCTTAATAAACAGTATTAGAACACAAGTTTTCTATTAAATCAGGACCATTGACGCGCTCCAAAATCGCTAATCAATCAATCGAATACTATGACAATGTTCGCCCTGAGATACTTCTAGTAAGACCACTGTGCTGTACGAGACGAGGCGGGGAGACGTTGGGCTAAGGCGGCGGCGGCCGGACGCCAGCGACGGCAGCGTGGGCGTCGAGTTGCCGGGCGTCCCTCTGCGGTGCGGCCAGCGATAAACCGCCCTCCCCCCGCCCTAAAGGGGTAGCGGCGGCCGAATGTCTCCGCGGAGAGGGCCCGCGCCCCGCCGCCGGCCCCGCCCCCGGGCGCCACCACGGGCAGATCGGAGGGGCCTCGAAGGGCCGCTAGCCGCGGCGGGCGGCGTTGTTTTATGAAGCCCCAAATCATCATAAAAAAGAAGTTGCAGTCACAACTCAGCCCCGCAGGCTGACGCGGCGCTGTACACGACGCACCGAAGTACTAGTTGAGTCACGCGCGCAGAGAGGAGGGGGATGTTGTCAGCGAATAAGTATAAATCCTACACTCATTCGCTGATCTTTGGCGTAGGGGTGCTCAAGCGAACGAGTTGTTTACGTACTCGGGACAAAGGATAGAAACAAATACCTTCCAACGACTGTTATCCACGTTCCTAGTAGTCTACTGGGCTGCTGGATGGACTTGTTTTTTTAAAGCCGCAAATTACCATGAAAAGTTCTGACATGCAGCAAAACGCACGCTGTAAACGAAACATTATTACTAGCTCAATAACAGAATATACAGTAAATTATTGGGTTTACCTATCTCTATGTGCTCGTTGTGATGAAGTCGCTGCTGTGCTTATTGTGAAAGAGTAACCACAGTTGATGAGCAATGAATGTGAGCGAACGCAGATATGACCGATAAAAGTATATTTGTACCATAGACGTCTTTGTCTCACATGTTTTCTACATGTAAAATACACGACTCGTTGTATATGTAGACATACACAGAAATAATAAAACAAGAGGTTATAATGAGTAGTAAAAGAGCAAAAATATCTCAAATGTGTGTGGCGTATGAAAAATTATCCGCTAGGCAGTAATGGGTTAAGTACAAAACAAAGAATGCTAAAACGATGTAATAATTAATATAGTTCTAAACTCAAAAACGTATTATGAATTGAAAGGAAAAAAGATGAAGATTTAACTTTGTGAACGAAAACTGAAAGAAGAAAAAACGATCTAAAAGCTGAGCTGTGTTTGATTGCACAAATTATGAAATTTAGAATAATCGTTTGTTTTTTTCGATTTTCTCGTGATGAGAAATGGCAAGTCACGAAGTCTGTAAGTACTTACAGACGTACAATAAATGCTTTATTCTGTAAATACTTAGCATTTTCCTATTAAATTAACAAAACACTGTTTTGTAATGCTTGTGATATTGTACATTTACTTTTGTATTACAGAAATATAAAATTTAATATGTATAAATATAAAAGTAAAAAAATATAATGATAGTAATAATAATGTAAATAATTGGTTTATTATATACCACTGAATTAAAAGGTTTTTGGTCATGAATTTCAATATGAATTTGTAGCCTATTTCCCAGATTCGTAAGAGAGGAGTCGTCTCCTATTAATAGTACGAGAAAGGTTCCAAGCGTCCTGTATTGCCTACATAGTATTTGTTTGAAAGTTAATACCGCCAACCATGCTGAAAAGCTGCAGGACATAAATTGTTTTACGTATTTACAAATCATAAAAATGTAGTTAGTACAAACTACGCAGGCTGAGATGGAACTGCATATGCCATACGTAACTGCAGAAATAACTCAGTACTATTACAGAGTGAAAAGGCAATGATGATAAGTAAGTGAATCTAATAGAAAGAGCGTGTAATCGGATTTGAGGTTAAAATTCAAATTTTCAAAAACTCCGTTACGTTTGAAATCGACTGACCGTATGAACGATCAATTCAATGCGTTTTTTAATGTTCGGCGCAAATTGAAGGCTTGCTAAAGGCTGCTGTAAAAACTAATTAGCGGGAAAGTGGGTTTCATACGTTGATGTATGATCCTTCAAACATCATAAAATGTTGCAGTCTGGGATTAAAGCACCTTGAACCGAATATAATCATTAAATTGCTAATTGTTCTAGGTAATGCGGCAGGAAGATCAAGCTTAGAGTTTGACAACTCGCTGAGTTCGAGTGTGGTTGATAATATTACATTTAGTGTCGAAACATAATAATGGTAAATTTTAAATTCTCGACCGCCAAGAAAATATGCAATTTTTCATGAAGTTTTTGTCAATATCTAGATTAAGTTAGCTTGCTTACTGACAGAACTTTATTGTTCTCACATCATTCAGTTTATCATGCTGAAGATTGCATTCAAAATACAGGATTACATCACTTATTAATACAGTACATAAACAGTACATGAGTGTTTACCCAAAATTTGAAGACAAATGATTCATTGAAATAGTATTAAATTAGTTATATTATTCATTGATTAAAAACATACCTAGTTAATGCTTCCTAAATGCATATGTTAATGTTATCCAGTCAATAGTAACGTAAATAGCAACGTAAATCATTTAATTAAAATATTTTATTGTACATTTTTAAAATAATTGTACATGAAGATCTATATTGAAATAAATAAATAAACAAATTCGCATCTTACACAAAATAATCTGACCTCGATTCGGTTAGAGCTGAGTCGATTATAATTACACTGCAGGAATGGAAGACGATTTGATTGTGGTATTCCTGCACGCAAATAGCATACCTCGTGACGCTAAGGCTTTCTAATAACCCTGCTATGGATTCTTTGGAACAGAATTTCCTATAAATCGTCTCGGAATTTACGAAACATGTTCAGTAATTGAAGCAGAGAAATGCGCCTGATTGGGGTTATGAATTTCTACTTCGTGGAAGAACACGAAGTATTCTAAGAACACAGCCTGTCCTGGAATTATTCGATGTTTTAATAGAATTCCAACAATTTAAAGAACGATCAAACTCAGTATGGTTTCTTCCTGTAAGAAATTATTTTGATGGTATATTCAATACGTGATCATGATCATTTTCATCATCATCATCATTTTCAACATAAAAATGAATGGAAAATGAACTATATTCAAAATATAAAACAGAAAAATATTTCTAACATTTCTCAATTTCTAATGAGATTTGTTGTATATTAGAGTAATGGACTAATTTCTGCAGCGTTGAAAACTTTATCTTTGAAGAACCAGTATTCTCACAGACAAATAAGTTGCAAAATTTTATTGTTGTGGAGTTAATAATAAACATTTCACATCTGTCACCCTTTCCACAGAGTGTCCACACTTACCCGTACCTAAGTCAAGCCGAGACAACGCGTTTTGATGACGCCCAAACAACGCCGAAATACTTTAAAATCCGACAATCTAGAATAGCAGTTACACGATTATTGCAATTGTTCGTGTATTGGCTTCATGCCTTTGACGCTTGAAAATTTTCAAGCGTTAGAAAATTGGAATCTCATTTGCCGTCGGTTATGCGGAGAAGAAATGTTTGATTTTCGTTTGAGCCGTCTTTACCACAAGGTGTGTCCCGTCAGCCGTCGCTGATGTTGCCCTAACTCTGCAAGGTCGCGAAAACGGAGTCCCAGATTGAATTGAACTGATGCCTTATTTTCCGTGGCGAGACTCAGGCCATTAGGCCCCCTCTTCAATCTGACCACGCAAATTTCGCTACGCTCCTTTCACTCACTAGCCAAGAAAGAAGGTATTTCTTGGGCGGCGAAACAGACGATTTGAATTTAGCTCGGAGGCGTCATTTAGGCTTGAGGATCTTTTACATGCAAGTAAATTTACTGACCTGGGACAGCCGGCTTTACTTCCGCTCCGAAGGAAGGCGTACGAAAGATTTTTCCGCCATTAGAAATCCACGGCTTCGATCGGGTTTGAATCCGCCAACTTGGGTATAACAGTCCGATACGCCAACCGTCACACCATCGCTCAAACCGCCACGCGAGAAGCACAGGTAAGACTCAGTAAGAGCCGTAATGAGAACCGAGGCTACGCCCCAGAGTGTTTTTGCTGCAATTAGCGTAAATCATTCCGCCGGGCCGAATGCAAATGTTTCCACTGCGCACAAGGACGGTTCAGAGCTTAGTAAAGAAAGTGGACTCCTTTTCTTAGAAGAAAGTAATGTTGCGTAGGTTATGATTAAGCTCTTGTGCAAACCTTTGGAAGTTTCTTGTTCGTCAGCAAACGAACGTATACGGTGCTGTCTTTTGACAGTGGGTAAATATAAACACCTATTTAAAAAAATATTTGCTTCCTGTTCAATTACGTATATTTCAACAATTAATCGGGATAATTACATTAACATAGAGGCAAGATGCCAGCTATTTACATGATGTGTTTTTTATCTAGAATTAAACTTGATAAATATAATTCATGCATGTAATTATTGTTTAATAAATTTAATAAGAATGGATACTTAGAAGATAAAGTGAAATTTTTAAGGAGGATGTAAAAGAGTCCTTGGGAAATCTAAACACCTGTACAAAGTGTTGCGTATTACATACTAAAAGAAACCGAAATTTAATTAGTCCATGTGTTAACTGAACTAAAATATATTTTGATGTGAATTTTGCAAAACCAAAGCAATGATACAACTATAAATTTTCTAGTTTTTATGGAAAAGTTTAGTTTGGTCATATTTCTGTGATCCTCTATTATCAAAACATTTTTTCACTACTACTGAACATAAAAAAAGGGTCAGACTGCCATAGATTTTACTATTGGTAATCAAATGCCTCCATTCTATTACTTCTTTCTGAGAACCCATTTTATAGAACCCCATCTAACTATACGTCTCAGAATCTATGAATACAAAAGCAAAAGTTTTTCTTGTCGCAAAGCGAAGACCTAGCTGCCGCGAACTCCTCGTTTTACGAGGAGTCCAATCGTATCTTACGAGTCCTCCTAAAACCTATTTCTTTCCAGAAAGAACCGGAGCAGCTCAGCTCCATTCGTACATCGCCATCTCCTTCACCCTTGCTTCTCTCTCCTGCAAAAGTACTCGCCGCATTTTGTCTGCGACTTGCGTCTCCTGAATCCAGTTCGAAGGTGAGGCTCGGTTCTGTTCTGTCTTTTGTTCTTTGTCGTCGTCTTCTTCTTTGCCTCGCGTTCTCCTTCCTTTTCTTTCAACCGCGACTCCACATCACTCACCCCCGGGCGCGTTCTGTGTTGTTGATCTCTGACGGATCCACTTTCACAGCTGAAGTCACGCTTTCAGAGCCGAGGCTTCCGTACGTTTTTGTTTCTCTTCTGTGTAAGAAAGATGTGCTGTGAACATCAGAAGAAAGGAAGGTTTCAGATGAAGCTCGAAGCAGTTCGCTTATACGCCAAGTGATTCTTGTGCCTGTTTCTGGGTATGTGTTCGCGGTTTGGTTTGATCATCCGATAGAGAAGAAAATCGTGCTTGGTTGGTTTAACTTCAATGTGATGATATCATTTGATTTAACGCTTGTATGATGTATCTATACAAGAAAAGCTTTATAGTCATAGTGCAATAGACACAGGTATTCTCGCAATAGGAACTTAATGATTTAGTTGGTATAGACATGCTAAGTATTGGACTGCAATAGTAAACATGTCTGAAGGTTCGCATCCATTTCGCAATTCAATGAAGACACTTTAAAGTAATTCAAATTTTCATTGTTCAGAAAGCAGCCTGGGACATTCATGGGCTGTGCGCAAGAAAAGGAACAAAACACAATTGTCATTTCATAGAAAAAATGTTTTAAATTGGACGGATTCATTTTTTGCGGCCAGAGACTTATATTTTTGGGCTGCCTAGTGAGCTACATTAATGAAGTTTTTACTGGTAATAATAGTACACTATTCTGTAAACATATTTATTTGCTTGGCTAAAAACAAATTTCTGTGATGAGGCAGGTACGCTGTGCAACGGCATGTCATCTTGAAAGATCGCGATGAGTTTTTGCAACACGCTAATAATTATTCAATCTTCTAAACCCCATAATAATCATTGTAGAAATATTTATAATAGACACGAAATCTTAAGAGGTATGTTATCACTAGAACGCTAGGACTTTTCTAACTCTCTAGATCTCCCAAATGTGCCAAAAACGCTACGAATAATTATGGTATATTTGCACTAAATGAAGATATGTCCTTCAACAATTATTTCCTGTTTAAAAAATTGTGAATGTTGAAATGAGTTTAACACTATCACCTGACAATTACGAAACTTCTAAAAGAAATGTTGTAGCGGCCGAAAATTAATAAGTCGACGCGAATAAAATTATTACCGTAGTAAATGAACCAGTTGCTTCTTAGAGACACACACATTATAATTTACAATTTTATCTTTAGTACTGCTCATTATAAGTTCAAAGACACTTGCTTAAAGGATTTTCAGGTGACTCTAATTAAACTTACACTAATATGTTGCTTCGTCAATTTTTCTTTGAGATGAAACGAGTGGCAAGCCGGGCAGGTAGACGTAATAAACTTATCAGCGCGCGCACACAGTCCATACAGCACCGCTCTCCGCTATCACAAGCCCGATGCATTTTTCCTCGCTTCATTTCAGCCAGACCACAAAGTTCCTCCTTTTCACCTCGCTTATTCCCGCGGCCTCCTTCATTGCTCTTTTTCACCTCGTTAATATCACTCGAAATTCACGCCTCCCTCCCCGCCCCACCCGCCCCGCGGTCTACCTCTTGCACCCCGATGAGTTTTTCAGATATCTGCTAAAATTTTTAGTTCCAATCTGCGCTTCCTCCCAGCTACCGCGTCTCCAGCGCCGGCCCGCCCCGCCCTCGGGCAACCGCGCGCCGCCAGGTAAGTACAAACTGCAAACAAAAAACTTTGCGGATACGCGGAAGTTGGAGAGGAGGGCAAAACTTGGGCCGCAACGCATCCGCCACAGCGCCCCGCCCCTCCCCGTCCCGCCCCGCCTCACCTCTTTTGCCCCGCCCCACGCGCTCTCTCCTGTTCCGTCCCGACTCATCCGCACCTCACCGCCCCCTTGCCCCTCCCCACGCCTCCTCTCCACGCCTCCTCCTCTTGCTCTTTCTCACGCGTTGCTCCTGGCGACGGCGCGTTCGCCACGCTCCCCGCCACGTGACGGCCCTACCTCTCCCTGACCCACGCCACCCCTCCTCGCGTCGTCACGCTCCCCGCCACGAGCAGGTCCTACCTCTAACCATCACACGACTAACGCCACCCCACGCTGTCTCCGCCACGTGACGGCCTCGTCTCTCCCTGTTCCACGTCCCACGCTACTTCTCCTCGCGACTTCCCGTCGTCACGCTCTCCGCCACGAAGCGGTCCCACCTCTAATCGTCACACGACTAACCGCCACCCCTCGCGGTCCCCGCCACGTGACGGCCCCGTCTCACGTCCCTCCCCATGCCTCCTCGATTTCCCGCTATTATTCTGCGGCGCTACGCACTTCTTCTTACTCGTACATCACCGTGCTCACCGATCCGTTACTTTTCGCCCTTCCACGTTCAACTTGCCGCACTATCCCTCTCTCTCCTTTATTTGTTTTCTCCGCTTTCCGCGCTGCGCCCTCACCTTCTGCTCATTCTCTGCACTTCAATATTGTTCACTCACCACCGCACAATGCTCCCAACTCTCTGTCACATTTACCCCTTCAATCTGTCTGGTTTCTTTTCGTTTAACTTTCCCTCTCTCCAATTGAACTGACGCGCACTTTGTGAAGGCTCTCGGCGTCGAGGTCATTGATGGCCTCGAAGCCTTCTTCAGGGCTTCACTGCAGGCATGCGAAAGGCCGCATTAGGTTGGGCGAAACGTCAGCATCAATGCCCTCGGCACGCCGTCACTCGGACAGCGGAAAGCCTTCACATGATACTGACCGCAGAAGGCTACGATTGCATTTGATGATCACTTTCTGCTCCAGAGACTATGTCATGTTGCATTTCGTTCACTTACATTAATTTTCCTCTTACACATATCCCACTCATCAAATCCGTCCACCTCAGCCCAACATCTCTTTTCACCTTTTTTAACTACTGATTTTACGCCAACTCTTTATCAGTTCACTCGCTTATTATCCTGTAAAAGACAGCTCCCCGAAGTACCTCTAGCGTTTTACTGCTGTCTTCCTATTTCTGGCCCAGTCCCTCCATTCCCCATCACATGTAGTCCAGCTTTCTATCCTCCCACACCCCCGACGCCACATCTGCCCTTCCTCGGCGGCACTGCGGCCGCAAGTCGGGGCTTTCGCGCGCGCTTTGACAGAGGCGGCCGCGCCACGACTACCACACCACACTGCCTCTCGCCCCACCACGCACGACGCACTGTACCACGTCACATCACACCACGCAACGTCCTGTCCCTCGCAATACCGCCCCTCTCCGCTCCTCCCCCCTCCCCGCCTGCCACGCCACGCCGCGGCACGCCCCGCTCCGCCACGCCAAGCCACACCACGCCCAGCCACGCTCAGCCACGCACCTCCACGCCACGCCACCGCCACGCCACGCCACGCCACTGCCACGCCATGCCATGCCACGCCTTGCCATGTCATGCCAACGCCACGCCACGCCACGCCTCCCCCCGCCACGCCACACCTTGCCACGCCACGCCAGCCACGATCTGCCACGCCACGCCACGTCACGTCACGTCACGCCACGCTACACCATGCCATGCCACGCCAAGCCATTCCACGATACGCCCCACTCGGTTCCGCTCTTGCCTGCCCGTCGCCGCCCCACCCAACACCGCACCGCATCGCACAATGCCGCCGAGCGGTGAGGAGAGGAGCGGAGTGGTGAGGAGCGGAGTGGCGAGGAGCGCTTCTTGTCAGCAAACTGCAGCATTCGCGGCGGGAACAAGCGCCCGCCCCCGCCCCCGCCGTCCGTCATCCCTTGGCGGAAATCCATTGCGAGGGAGCACGCGCGCGCCCCTAGCGGCGGCTGCCGAGGCTGCAGCCACGGCTCGGCCAAGCGCCTGCATGAGGCAATTAGGGAGTGTTCATTACGCGCTGAGTACTTCACTTCACACGTAATCTCTAAAACAAGGATATTGATACACTAGAAAAAAATTACTGCTTTAAATGATGATTACCACAGCGGTTTACATTAAATTCACCTACTCACAAGAATGGTATTATCAGATTTACTATAACACATGTTAATGCGTTATTTGCGTAATTTTGAAGAGATATTAAAATAATGCTGTTTTGATGTTAGTAGTTCGTTTAGTTTTACATGATTCTCATTAATTTTTGTTGGAATCTTGAATATTTTACGTTTTTAGTACCGACATTATGATACGGATGCTAATTTATTTAGTCAATATCATGATACTGTAGTTAATTATTTCATTACAAACTAATGTCACTGAAAAGTTTCTTTCTTATAAAAATGTATTATGTGTGGGAAAACACGTATGAGCTAGCCTACGACAAGAGCCTGAGAGCCTTGAAGGAGGCAGTCGAAGCGGCCTACGAGACACCTTTCTCAAGCGACGCACTGTGACGGTGGAGGGGAGGGGGAGGGAGTTGGAGGGGAGGGAGCTGCGTTAGAGCTGCAACAGCCCCCTCAGGACGAGCCTGTGCCAGTGGAAGCTGGCGGGTCGCAGAGACCAGCAGACCAGAGAATTAGCATTTGAAATGTGTCATTTGCGTCCAAAAACGTAACGTCTCACTTAATAAGTTAGTATTAATATATGAAAGTAGCAAGACTATTATATACATTATGTACATCTCGAAGATCTCTAAAGTGCTATTACTACTTATTAACAATTATTACCAGCAAATTTTGATTTAGCTTTGCTTCAGCTAATAAATGATACAAAAGATTTACAAGATCCGAGATTGTGAACTTCGGAAGGATTTCAATTCCACTTTTCAGTATTTGACCCATTCCTAAAACGGCACGTAAAACGAAATATCTGAAAACAAAAGGGGAAAAACACAGATGGAGTTTCATTTTAAGCAGTTTCAGTGTAATTAGCTGGCAGCGATTTGTACAATTGTGACGCCGGCAGCGCCGAGAAGTGACTGCAGAAGTTCCCTAGCGCCAGCGCCTCGCGTTGCGCGCAGGCCGTTGCCCCGAAGGAATTTTAATGAGCCGGTGGTAAATAAGCAACGGCGCTGCGAAGGCCTCCGCGGGGCGGGCGCGGCCCGGTGGCCCACTTCCTGCCGATCGATGGCAGCTGGCCGCGCTAACCAATGCGCGCAATCACGCACGCGCCGGCTCACCGCCCACGCGCCGCCCGCTCCTTCACTGCCTCTGCTTTCCACCTCCCGCTTTCTCTCCCACTCCCACTCCTTTTCTCGCCTCTTCTCCTCCACTCCCCTGCTCCCCTCTCCCGCTCGCCGCTCCCTCTCCAGCCCCTTATCCTCGCTTCCACTCCCTCTCCTCGCTTCCCTCTCCCCTCTCCTCTACCCCCCCCCCGCTTACCCTCTCCCGCTCCCTGCCTCCTCTTCCTGCTCCCTTCTCCTCCACTCCTCTGCTCCCCTCTCCCGCTCCCGCTTTCTCTCCCACTCCCACTCCTTTTCTCGCCTCTTCTCCTCCACTCCCCTGCTCCCCTCTCCCGCTCGCCGCTCCCTCTCTCGCCCCTTATCCTCGCTTTCCACTCCCTCTCCTCGCTTCCCGCTCCCCTCTCCTCTACCCCCCCCGCTTACCCTCTCCCGCTCCCTGCCTCCTCTTCCTGCTCCCTTCACCTCCACTCCTCTGCTCCCCTCTCCCGCTCCCGCTTTCTCTCCCACTCCCACTCCTTTTCTCGCCTCTTCTCCTCCACTCCCCTGCTCCCCTCTCCCGCTCACCGCTCCCTCTCTCGCCCCTTATCCTCGCTTTCCACTCCCTCTCCTCGCTTCCCGCTCCCCTCTCCTCTACCCCCCCCGCTTACCCTCTCCCGCTCCCTGCCTCCTCTTCCTGCTCCCTTCACCTCCACTCCTCTGCTCCCCTCTCCCGCTCCCGCTTTCTCTCCCACTCCCACTCCTTTTCTCGCCTCTTCTCCTCCACTCCCCTCTCCCGCTCGCCGCTCCCTCTCCAGCCCCTTATCCTCGCTTTCCGCTCACTCTCCTCGCTTCCCACTCCCCTCTCTTCCACTCCCCTGCTTCTTCACTCCCGCACCCCGTTCCCCGCTCACTCTCCCGCTCCCTCTCCCGCTCCCTCTCCTCGCTTCTCACTCACGCTCCCCTCTCTTCCACTCCCCTGGTTCTCCTCCCCCGCTCCTTGCTCCCGTTCCTGCTCCCGCTCACATTCCCGCTCCCTCTCCTTGCTTCCCGCTCCCCGCTCGCTCCCGCCTAAAACACCGCCCTACTTGTCATGCTCTCGCACGGTTAGAATTGGAATTTGGTCTAGGTGTTGGGGCGTGAAAGTGTAAGTTTACGAAGTGCAAATAGTGTTTAGTATGAATGTGCTACGTGATCTGGGCAAATAGCGTAAATGGACAAATTTAAAAACAAAGAAATCTGAACACAATTTAGAAATTGTTGAATTGAGATAAAATTAGGAAACTAGTCAACATGTCATTCTGCGTATAAATGCATAGTTTGGGGCACGTTTGATACAACTTAGTTTCTGCACCAGCTCCTCTGCCCGCCCACTGCCCCGACCGCCCACGCCGCCGACACCACCCCACGCGTCACGCCCTCGCGCGGTTAGGAATGGTTTTCGGTGTCGCTGCTGGAGTTTGGAAGTGAAAGTTTACGTAGTGCAAAGAAATCAAATTTCAACCTAATTTGAGAATTATTCAATTGAGATAGACTTACGAAATCGGCGCTATTCTGTGTATGGGTGTATAGTTTGGGGCATGTTAGATACAAATTAGTTTTCAGATTAGCTCCAACTAAGTAATAATTATTAATTCAAATTTTGTCGCAAAAGCCACGTGGTACGGGCACTTCTACACTGCCTCTAACGCAAATAAAGTATCACCTTGCTTCATAAACTAGTGGCTGGGAAAGTGTAAAATAGCTATCAATGCTGTTGACAAAAAAAGTACAACTAATGAAAAAAAGATATCGATTATAATTATTAAATACTTACTTTAGTGCGTTTTCTAAAGCTTTCTTTAGGGGCTGTTTCTGAGGCCGTTTATCCGTTAATTGAATTTTATAGACAAGGACAGATAAAAAATATGTACATCAGCTTACATTTATGAAGACGCTGGCAACAACTTGTGCGAAAAAAAACGACACGAAGAAAAAAACATTTAATTGCTTAAAGATGCAAAGCTATTTTTTAATACAATTATTTTGAAATTTAAATGTTAAATACCAATCTTTTCATTATATTCAATATTACTGTTTTCTTGTTTATTTCTGTACTCCTATGATGTCAGCCATTAAGCTTTGGTGTGGGAGAAAGATATAATAAAACTAGCTGAAATATTCTGCGTTGTCGCTTATTTGTCGCGTTTGTTATGATAGTTGTTACCACCAACCGTCACAGTGAAAGCTCTAAGCACATGCATTATTGTACTATTATACTACTATATTAAAATTATACTACTATATTCAGTAAATATTCCCTTTTACTAATAACACTGTTTTGCTTTTCGGTTTATCGTATCAATGCATAAGTGACTTAGCTTTCTATATTCTCGTATGTTCTCAGTTCACAAATCACGTAAGGTTCTTCCTCTCATTATCATACTATCAGCACCCAATTTAATTTGTCGAATATATTGTCTTACTTCTTTTTGCAAATACCATTGTTACATAACTCCTCTTATTATTAAAACATTACGTTTTTCTACAACAGCCAAAAACGTCCTCTCTCAAACTTTTTTAAAGCCTTCTATCTCTGTTCATTTTTTTGATCTTCACCTCGGCCAATGTCCCAAGGGTAAACACATAAATAATGCTCGTTGTAAATAAACATATAATATGACATATTACACATTAAGTGCACAAATACGCTTTCTAAGACTTCGATTACCGTTACATTTTTCAGGCGAGCCAGTCGATCTATACTGTCACCCCCATGGACGCTAGGCAACAACAGACAAGCCTAACCTGGCACTCGTATCTTTCACCGGTTATCAATCTTGTGTTCACACAAGAAACAACGAGACTTCGTAAGCGGCACAACAAACACTCGCAAACGAACGTGTGTAGAGAGCCAAATACGTAACTCAAATACGTAACTCACACCCCCCACAGTCCCATCGCTGTCCATTGTTTTAGAGTCAACTAGTGGTCTAGGGATTAAACACCTCACAATTGACTTCTGGGCAAAGAAGTTTAATCGATCGGCTAATCAATATTGTAACGTTTCTCGTGGTGAATTAAAACCCACAAAATATTATTTAAACAATTACGTTTTATTCGAGTACAACTATACACTAAAATCTACTTTGTCTATTTACAGATATATATTACACTTAATTATTTACACTGTTACACCCGACTCCGTTCTCTTGACTTATTTACACAGTTCACTTCTTACACACTATTTATTTAAACAGCTCTCTTCTTCTACAGTATCAGTCAGTCCATGCACTGTCCACGGTCCACTGCACTTGACCCCAATTCCCTGCACAGACCACAATTCCCCTGCACAGACCACAATTCCTTGCGCAGACCACACTTCACTGCGCACACCAGGGTCCACTGCACTGCTGTTTACCGCGATGCCCACTTCACAGCTCAGCTTCCACTGCAGACTTCAAACTGCTGACTGCTGTTTCCCCACTGCACCACTGCTTACCGCGATGCACCCTTCACAGCTCAGCTTCCACTGCAGACTGCTGACTGCTGACTGCTGTTCAACCACTGCACCACTCTTCACCGCAATGCACACTTCCCAGCACAGCTTCCACTTCGGACACACTGACGGACTGACGTCTTACTGCTCACTACTGACTTCTGCTAAAACTGACTGACTCTCTTCTGTTAACTAACTCGCGGCCGCCGCGGCCGGCGCATTTATACCTGCCCGGCGCTTGTCTCCAGGCACCTGGCTCTTTCACGGCGTTTCCCCGCGGCTCGCGAATAGTCCGGAACCGTCTAGTTCGGGGGAAGGGAAGGGACGGCGGCAGATGACGCAATCCACGCGCAGCGACTTCGGCAGGTGATGCAATATTCGTTACAATATCAATGAACGTGCAATAAGACATGGAGAAAGCGAGGCTGCGGTAGGTTTTCTCAGGGTTCTCCCAGGGTCTCGCTTCTCATACCATCACTGCTCTATCGTCGTTGATATCACAGCATCATTATACCCTACTTTTCAAATCATTCATCCATTCTAGGCAGGGTCACAAGACATTGCGTACTGACGTGAAGCATTGCGTAGAAATATACAAAAATCTTCGTTGGTTTTGGAGACCATATGTTGTGATATAAACGTTCCTCATTTACTTCCAGGCCGGGGTTCAAACAATGATATCCTCGTAGAATTTGTTGAAAGTTTTATTGAACGATTGTTAGCGATCGAGTGAGCGTGAACTACTGCGGCCATTTGTTCCAGTAAGTGCAGTACAGGTTTTTCTCCTGGTGGCAATGATTTTCTCCCGCTCTATGGTGAGATCCGGCGACGAACTATCGTAGGCTAGTGGGTGTTTTCCGAACCAGGTATCTCCTCTTACCAGTGCGGCACCGCCCCAGCCGGAACAAGCTCTAATCTTCGGAAAGTTCTGTGTGGTAGTGTAGTGCAAGTGAGAGGTGAGGATAAGACAAGAAAGAGATAGGAAAGGTCGCGCGCGGTCCGTGGCCCGTTTGCTAGGGTACTGCTCCAGCGTTCACCTGGTGTTGATCGGAGAAACCACGGAAAACGTCCGATCAGAGCAGCCGGCCGCTTGAGTTCTCCTCCAGTCAGCGACGGAATTGGACGTAACCGACCAGCTAGCGTCGAAAATCCTGCGACCGTCGGGACTCGAACCCTAGGACCTCCCGGCCAGAGGGACTGCAGAGACATCAGTTGAAGCCCTGAGCAATCTCTCTCGGTTTATGTGTTGAAGAGCAAACGGGATCGCAGCTAATACTCTCAAGAGATTCCCCCTTACCTCCCCCCTTACTCTGTCTTTATGCCATCACTCCATGTTACTTCACTTCTCCACCATGGCTAATAAAACTTTATTATGCCAGTCATAACTCTATCTGATTGGATCTGATCTCACCACAGAATAATCACAGGGGTCCGGATAGTAACAATATATTTATTGTTTTCTTCTGTCTCCCGCCTCCGAGTATCACTGACGCTTTCCATCCGTCACGCCGAGCAGATTGATTTAATGGATCGACTAGTACAACAATAAGATCTTGGAGCAATGCACTGGAAACGGGAGAAGCTCGATAAATCCAGTCGCGAACCCGATTTGCCCACCACGAACTGCGCACGTCACGGCCAGGATCTGAACCGCCGTCCTCGTATTGGCAAGCACGCGTCTGACCTCTACGCCAAGACTCGCCCCGGCACAGGGGGCTCGTAGCGCAGACGCCCGTCCGCTTTAACCGCTCCGCTCTGACAGGCGGGCGATCGCCGCTGGCTCGGGCGGGTGGCAACAGCGGGCCGCTGCGCCCGCGCCAACCAGCGCCTCCTGCGAGATATCGAGCGGAGTTGCCAGCGGGCTTTGGAGCGCGCGGCGGGACGGATGGGAGGCGCCGGTAACACTCGGAGCCGGGAGACACATGAAACCAATAAATGTATTATTACTATCCCGGCCCCTGCGAGCATTCAGTGGCCAGATCAGATCCAACCGCTGTCTGGAGAAGAATTCTAGCGACCGGCTGAACTGATCGGTACTTTTTCGTGATTTATCCAATCAACACCAGGCGATTGCTGAAGAAATACACTAACCAATGGGCCACGCGCTCTCCCTTCCTCTTCCTTCCTCTATCCTCACTCCTTATTTTACACATATTTATACATTCAAGCACTACACCCACGGAGATCGGTCGAGGGCTTAGAGCTTGTCCCGACTGGGGCGGTTCCCCGCTGGTCGGAGACACCTGGTTGGGGAAACCGCGCTAGCCGACCGGTAGGTTGGCGCCGGATCTCACAATCCAGCGGGGGAATATCGCCACCTTCCGAGGGGCAATAATGACCGCCACTTCATGACCAGTCTCCCTGCAATGTGATAGTGTAGTACATGATTGTGTGTGTGTGTGTAAGGGGTGAGGGTAGGACAAGGAAGAGGTAGAAAAGATAGCGCGCGGTCCGTGGCCCGTTTGTTAGGGTACTGCTGCGGCGTTCCACCGAAATTGATCGAAAAACACGGAAATCTACCGATCAGAGCAGCCGGCTGTTAGAATTCTCCTCCAGACAGTGACTGAATTCGACCTAGCTGACAGCTGGTGACGAAAATCCTGCCACCGTCGGGACTCGAACCTGAGACCTCCTGGTCGAAGGCACTGCAGCGACATCAGTTTTTGCTCTTAGAGACCTCTCCCGGTGGCAATTCTGGAGAGTGCATTACTTGAAAATTCGTATTTCTTGAGTTGTGTCATTCTTGCAGCCCACGAGCAATGTGTTGTAGCGTAACGTGTGTTGCGGGTTGCATCTGTGACGGCTCTTACGCTTACATCAATGATTGAACATCTATTTTTTTTGTCTTGAGTTTATTTGATACATGTTTGTACGTCCAGAGGAGCTGATGTTCCTACGTAGCTGGATGGTGCGATACCGCGACGACCTACACTTCGACTTGAGGGAGATGTTACCTCCCAGTATCCATCCCAAGCGAGGCACGACCACAGCCGGGACAAGCTTTGCTTTCTCACCATGTGTATTGAATCGGAATGAAAGTGAGTAAGGAGAGAGAATACGTCAGGGGAAGATGAAAGAAAGAACATACGAACCTTGGTCCGATTACTAGAGTACTGCTCCGGACAACTTCTGGCATTCATCAGAGAGATGACCGAGTGCTACCATTTAGGACGTCCGGCCCATAGAGTGCTTCTCTGAGGCTGATTTGGACTTATCAATTTAGTTACTGCCGGAAATTTCGCTAGCATCAGGGCTCAAATCCTATAACCTCCCTGAAAAAGTTGTGTAAAGATCGTGGCAATTCTGGCTCTGAGCTACCTCAGTGGTTGAGAGAGACGTATAGAGAGAAGGTGAAAGAGAAAATGGATATACATGGATTCACGAAAAGCAAAATACCTATCTTTAGCCTTGATTCTTTAGGAAAGGGAAAACTATTGTCTTGAGCTAGAGCATATAATGATATATAATACTAGTATTGCGAGTAAAACAGCTGTGAATATGAATACAATATTAATATTTTCTTATAATGAATGACAATGGATTACTCATTTTATGATAGATCAAATTTATCTTATTACCATGTTGTGTGTCGGGGATTAGGATCTAAGCTGGCATGCTACACGAGGAAAGGAAGGCGACATTATTAAATGCCAAAGGAAATTGACAAATTAATTAAAATTATTTATATGCGCAAATAAGCTTGGAATACAAATACCAAAGAATGACATTGTATGTCTATGTAAAATATTTAGGTATAGTATAAACATCAAACTCCAAAAATAAATAATCAGCAAAATTTAAACCTTTAAATATTATATATAAAATACTTTTGAAGATAATAATACTTTATATTTGTATTCCAATAATTATTAACATTGTTTAAATTCAAAAATATACCGTTGCTGAAAAAAAAGAGATAAATCCAATATCAAACGATATGTTTGAACAATGCAAAAAGGGTGTGTGTTTTTTACATAATCGTTTTTAGCTCAGAAGACTGAGAATAATTCCAATTGTTTGAAATATATATTTCCCACATGTGAATATGAATGGGCTTAATTATATGCCAGTAGCTCTGTAGTAAGAAAAAATATTTTATTGAATATTCGACCTTCATTGCGTTCCACCAGAAGTCTGGGGAAATATTTTTGTTGCACCAGACACACTCGCTTTCTTTCTCTTTGCTCTCTCTCTTTCTCTCTCTCTCTTGCTCCCTCTCTCTAGCTCCCTCTCTTTAGCTCCCTCTCTCTAGCTCCCTCTCTCTAGCTCCCTCTCTCTAGCTCCCTCTCTCTTGCTCCCTCTCTCTTGCTCCCTCTCTCTTGCTCCCTCTCTCTTACTCCCTCTCTCTTGCTCCATCTCTCTTGCTCCCTCTCTCTTGCTCCCTCTCTCTTGCTCCCTCTCTCTTGCCACCTTGTAAGCTCTCTTGCTCCTTCTCTCTCCCTTAATCCCTTGCATACTCTTTCGCTCTCTCTCTCTCTCTCTCTCTCTCTCTCTCTCTCTCTCTCTCTCGCTCTATCAAATTTGAAGGATCTGAAGGTTATTGTGGGGGAAAACATAGGGGTTTGGTTATTTCGTCCATACAAAAATAAATCGAAAGCTTTTGTATCAGACGAGATTAATAATTTCTTCGCCAATGTTTTCGATCAACTGGGGCTCCGTAGTGAAGTTCTATCGACGAGGTGATCTTGAGTTACATACCGACGGAGTGGTCTCAGTTCCTATATTTTCATGCAGGAAATCCAACAAAACCACTCTGAATTTTAACTCTCTATATAGTCTAAATACTATTTAGAATCCTCTCATGGTTCTCAAATAACGCATATGTTTTCTAATTCAAATGGGTTAAACATTACAAGAACATATTAATGAAATCTTAAACATTCAAATACAGATTATATCTAGTTTCTAACATAGCACTCAATAATTACACAGGATTTGAGATTGTAAAGAATTGCATTTAAGAATGAAAGTCATAAACCAGTTGTTTTCTATAATCTATCTGCTTACTTCCTATAACTCAAACTACTGCGTAGTCATATCAGTCGCATTTCATGCTCATGGACAGCGCTGGCGGGAAGAGACGCCGGGCTGAACAATGGCAAACCTAGGGAGCGGAAGGGAAGGGGTGCCGTGTCGTGGGTGGCCACTTGTGAACCCCGTAGACCACTTGCGGCAAACTTATGAACCTCGTAGACAGGCTAGCTGTGGAAACGCGTCGGCGGAAACAGCGAGATGACGCAGTTACGTCAGCCGGCACAGAAGGTAATATAAACGGACCTCGGACCTAAACTCCTGATTCTTGGGCGCGACCGCAGGAAGTCGTGTGGGTTGTGCGCGGCGCTGCATTTCAATGTATAGGCTACTGAGGCAGGGAACTGAAGCCGGCTTGCTACGTCGAGACGGGAGGTGCGGCATACTCGCTTGTATGTTCACGTAGGCTACTGGTGCATCACACCGAATAAGATATCGAATTATCAGGCCACCGGTGGTGGTGACCGGGAACATTCCTACTAGTAACGGGTCAATATTGTTTTTTGTAATTATTGTACATATTATTCAGGTGTTGGAGCATATTTCAAATAAATACTCAATAAATTAGAAACCGTTCACGTCTGTGATTTATTGCCCCGGCAATGACGCTACACTACCTTTATAACAGCAACGGCGGCAGAGACATTGATATTCTCTGCACACAAAGTCCGCCTACCAACTATCTATTCAAATCACATCTACGGCCAATTTACACAACCATTATTGAATTAGTTTTCTTTAATCTGGTGTACGAAGGCTTTGTTTTCCAGGTCCTATCGGTCGCGAAATTTAACCCACAGTGAAAATGCAATGGCGCTGTGCGCACTGTGTCGCGCTGTGTCTCGCGCGCTCCTCCAGGAGTGAAGCGCGTGCTGCCATTCGATTTTTTCGTGCGGAGAGGTGCATTGAAGCCGAAATTCATCGACAAATGAGTAATGTGTTTCGAAAAAGTTTTAAAATGGTCAGCAAAGCGCGGGGATGTTGCAGGAACTTCCAAGCAAGACATACACACGTTCATGATGCAGGCGGTCATGGAAAGAAGCGAGTGTCATGATCTGTTCAGCCAAAGGATCGGGTGATACGACAAATTTATTTATTTAATTTATATATTTATTTATTTATTTATTTATTTACTCAACCTCAAAAACATAAACACTATACTATTAGGAGGAGTGTATTTTGATTTGTTTACCAATATTTCAAGGTCAGCTCCCTGTACAACATGAGTGAGGGAGTTCAGTTACTTGAACTCGGTGCGAGATGGTTTCCCAACCTGTCCGACCATCCGAAAATACACCGACTGGGTGCCGCCTTAACATTTCTCCAGCACTGGTATGATGAAGAAGAAAATTTTTTTGATCACAATTGCCACAGGGGACGAGTCATGTGTCTATTTCCAAAATGAAAAATCAAAGGCGAAATCCAAACAGTACATGCATTTTCATCCCCAGAGTAAAGTAAATACTTTCAAGGCAACCTCTCCTTTGGAAAGTGTATGGGTACTGTGTTCTGAATGGTGAACAGATGTTCTCTTGGTTGAATTCGTGGAACGTGGGCCGGCCATCACGTACTATTAACGGTGACATCCCAAATCATTGACTCATAACAATTATCTAACACGACCATCACTGTCCACTAAGTTCGAAACCATCGAGGACTGAAAATTCGCGGAAGTCATCTCCCTGCGTGACGTCATGTAGTTCTAAAGCGCATTCTACCCCCACCACTCCTTTATTTAACATTTCAAACTCCATCCAGAAGCCAAGTCATTTAATAAGTGGTCTCGAATAAGTTTATTTTTTTCAATAATGTACATGTAATATGGTACCGATTAATTCACTTTTCTCGATGGATTGTTTTTAAAATCAAGGACGCGGCAGAACTTTTGGCAACTATTTCCTTTCTAAAAATATATATTATCGGATCACACAATTTTACTTGTTCCGTGAAAGAAATGCTGTAGTAATGTGCATTCACAACAACAGATGGCTATATGAGTGTCTCTATTAGCACAAAGAGCAATGTTAAATCATTTGTGTGGCTAACAGCGTTCCAGATGAATGTAACCCGTTTTGAGCAGCGCTCTTACACCACGATAGGCATTCTCCATTGACAATACGACCAAGAATGTCGCAGGCAAGCTCTTGGAAATAATGCCCTTCCATAGCGGGCAGTCGTGAGGTGGGCAGGAGAGTTACTGCATGGACGCGCAGCAACCAGTAATGAGCAATGCACCTGAGTGACGACCTGTGAGTATTCGGACTGACGTGGCTCGTGCATTTACAAGGGGTATGTAATGCTTTTAGAATGTTGCTGACGGCTATATGCTAAAATACTTTGGAAAATTAAACCAGTATTATCATTTCAAATTCCTTAATAAATATAAGAAACACAATTTTAGCGTGTTGTGAAATGTTCATGCACTTTCTTTACACACTGTCATTTCAAGTGAATATTTAATTTTACATCCGTGCGTCTATGCTAGCAAAAAAGTAGTTGTCATGAATTATACTCAAACCCTCTTATTAGTCTTTTTAGAATAATTCCAAATATTCCTGCCCCAAAACTCCCAAACCACTTCCAAATCTCCAACCTAGTTGATCTGGTCACACACGTGGAAGCCTCAAACGAATCCAACTTAAAATTCGTCGGAGTTACCTCTCTTCCCCAGGCAGCTCGTGATCGCAAGCACTTCCACACGTTCCCGCTCCCACCCCCCTTCTCGCTCTCCAATACGCGAACGCGACGGCGGCGGCGGCGCCATCTGCCCCGAATGGATGTTGCCGATGCTTTGTTGTTTCTTTCGGGAGCGTCGACAACGCTTCGCCGGACTCCGCGTTATTGTATGATAATCCGCGCGTTCTCGCTTTGGAAATGCTGGCGCGGGCGGGTGCGCGCGCGGGCGCGTTCTCAAACATCGACTGGCTTTTGGGAGCCCGCTGTCCTCCTCCGGCCCCCGTTTGGCGCCGCTCGACACAGCTGATGCGCTGTGATGAGGGACAGTAACAAGCCCCCTTCCCACCCCCCACCCCCACCCCCGAGATATTCCAGAGCGACGAGTTGGTTTCCGGATTAAAATGCGTCTCTGATGGAATAAGGGGCGATTGTTAAATACGAGGTGAATGGAAGGAGTTGAAAGTGGAAGTTTTAAAGGGCGTGGACACAAAAGGAACGCGATTGGACTTGAGAGGAAACTGTCGCATAAATTAGAATGCTCTGGGCGAACTAAAGGGGAATAATAAAGGCGGATCAAATAAAATATTGAGAAAAAGCAATGCACTATATGACGAAATTTCTTTTTTTGTCGTGGAGCTGAACGTTCAAGAATAATTCAAGTAGAATACGCAGTACAAATAAGTTTTTTCACCTAATTGACAAAGTAACGAATTGCAATTGTAAATTCTGTTAAATGTACACAAAAATGAAGGCAACATTTATTAAAGCAATGCATACTAAGAAAATAACATGATGCACCTGAACAGTTGAATTGAATGTACTGCAATATTATTTTTAAATAGTACTTTTCAAACTATTTCCCTTTGCTTGTGTCAGCCCTGTTAGAAGAGAAGTCTTTCGACATGTATTCGCCAAACGAATTCAGCGACACATTAAAACGAATCCAGAGACACTTGCTGTTGGCAACGGCTCGCTGCTATTGTTTGGAAACAGGCAATAGCCGCCACCACTTCCACCACCACCGCTTTGTGTTATTATAAACTACTAAAGTTATTTACGGCTAAAATACGCATCGAACAACGTGGATGGTCAACGTTTCATGCTCACGATTACACTGAAGACATATACACAGTGAATTCAATGACAGAAAACTATTTCCACCTACAATTTTCTATAAAAAATAGAATGTATTTTTCGCGCTTGGTTTGGTTGGGAATTTATCAAGTGATAACTTAAGCGTTAATAAGGTAGAAGTTACAATATTATAATATAAAATAACCGTTATGAATATTACGAGAAAATATGAGTGATGGTAATTCTATAGATTTTGAACAGTAGTGAAGTAAATCCATAAGCATTTGTGTTTATATTGGAGTGAGTCATGCATTTGACAACTTGTGTCACGTTGTCACAATAAAAACAAAGAGTACTTGTAAAATGGAAAAATTGAAGTAATTGAATCATATTATTAAAATAATATTGCGGGACATTTCTTCAAACTGTTCGTCTTGTACTAAAGGCTACTTCCCTTCTCTAAGTATGTGTTGATTTAATAAATGCTGCGATCGCGATCATTTTTATATATACTTCATGGAGTTCAGAGAGAACTGCACTAGCTAGGGGCAGAAAAAGCATGAGAGTGTTCAAAGGAAGATAAACAACATTCAGCAAACTGGACATGCTATGTGATGAAATTTAAGCTGAAGAAATAATAACCATTGTTACAATTACCGATATCTATAACACACTACAAGATAAATATGTATGCTTACAATTTTAAATGTCACTTCTGCGTAATAATTACTGTTTAAGTAATTACGCGGTGCACACATAGGAAATTAGGGTTACAGATAAACCATAATTTCACCAATTAATACCAAAACGGAGAAATTAACATTAACTTTTAGCGAAATGATAGCTATGACTGTTGTGGCTTATCTTATTACTGGCTTTAGCCCGTAATATTGCAGTCATGCTCATTGAATAGTTCTATTTTGAATACATTTGACAATTAATTAACTTCCCTTGCATAAACCAGGCATTTTTTTTACCTCAAACATCCAAAACGTTTATATTTTGTAGCGAAACTTTGTGTAACAAATAGCTATGTAATTTGGAATTATTTCTGTTTCAAACGAATATGATTAAATAATTGTGAGATAGATTAATATGTTGAAAGCTAATAAATTTGGAGTAATTAACTTAAGAATTTTCAGTTTTTCTCACTTAAAGAGAATTGTACAATGAAATTTTGTTTCAATGCCATTTTCAATAAACTTCTCTACATATTCACGAGGATTTTTTTAAATATCCAGTTTTCATATTTTTATATCTTAAAGTGTTTACTTTTATAAAGCAGTTATCAAAATGCAATACTGATAAATATATTTGTCATTTAATAGTATAAAAATAATTGCAATAGGCGAATGTTGAGTGCGTAAACATCTAGTATATTAGCGATCTATAAAGTCACGTTTACGCCAGTCATAAAAGTATACTATAAATATATACACTACGAAGTCAATAAAATACTTTAAAAATGTTTAATTGGCAGTAAAAAGTATCTTCTTCCTCATATAGCAATCTTAATTTTTAACAATTTCCCGTGTGTTACCATCTTCAGCAGGTGCATTTGAGACGAATTAACCACTTACCAATTTGGTGTCTCTGATTTCTTGTCTTAATTTTTTTTAGTTCAGCCGACCTAAGCGATTTTTTTAATAAACTTCGCGATATGTTGTTTGCTTGTTTGATAAGCGTTACAAGGTGCGACAACTGCTAAGTTCATTATTCCCGTAAGTGCCGTACATGTTTTATCGGAAGGAAGGTGGAGGTGTTCTCCTCGCTTCTGGTTGTCGAGATCCGGTACTGACCTACACGTTGGCTTGCGGGGGGTTTCCTCGTTAAGGTATCTCCTCCCAGCCGTGACGAACTCGAAACTCCCGACGTGAGTGGCTGTGTTGGGCATGTAAGTGCGTGTGTGTATGAAAGGGGTGAGGATAGAACAAGGAAGAGCAAGGGAAATCGCGCACGGTCTATGGTTCGTTTGTTAGAGTACTGTTCTGGCATTCGCTCGGTATTGATCGAAGAATCCACGGAAATCGCCCGATCAGGGCATTCGTCCACTGCAATTCTTCTCCTGATTGCAGCTGAATTCATCCTACCAATCGACGTAGCTAGAGTTGCAAAACCTTCAGCCGAGGGGACTCGAACCTTTGGCCATTTCAGCCGGTGCTTTAGGGATGGAAAATTGTAAGTCAGAGAAACTGCATAAACTGCTTCACGGCGTGTTTCTTAGTCTTTTTAAATTGCTTTTACGAGTACTTTCATGCTTTTAGTTCATAAAATCGTAGGGATTAAATATTTGGGGTGAATGCCAGAGTTCAAAAGTGTAGAACGCGGTAGGATGCAGATATTGTAATGACATAAAGACCTAGCCAGCCTCAGCTAGGCCTCGGCCTAGATACATAGTAATGCAATTATGCATAACTACCTATTAAATAAAAATTTAAAAAAAATAAATATAGGACTTCAAAAATATTTAAATACCTGATTGCTAAAGACATAAGTATCTAATTGTTATATACTTAAATACCCAATTGTTATAAGTAGCGTCATTACAAGTTTCAATAGAAACAGCAGAAAATTTACTTCCCTTGCGAAAAAAAGTACTTCTTACAGCATGACATACGCTCCTACATTTTGAGACGTCCTCGAGGCTCCATCTGTGACTGGATGCGCACCATCTGGGGGCTGGTTTCTAGCAAAGTGCAATGCGTACTCTTAAATCGTATCTCCGTTTACGCTAGGTGATAATAATATTTAATGTTTTGAGACATTTATCTTAAGTATATGCCAGAACCAATCCGTATATTATAGGCCAATAAATAAATTCACAATTATTCGTACATGTCAAAAGAGAAGAACATAAATCCACTAAAGTTATATCAACTGCGTTCCTTGCAAAAAATTCTATAGGCTAATCGCAGATTGTCAGATACACGATAAGCCATAAAACAATATTTGAAGACCAACAAAACGAACAATAGACCAACAAAACGAGATGAAATGCATTCGTACAGAGCAGCAGTTCTTGCTAATGCTTAAGAAAACAACAAAAATATCACCCAACGCCTTGTAAAGCCACAACTTTCTGGAAGATTTCTTTCTGGTGATACAAAATATGGACATTCTCTTATTACCTCTCTACCTTTTATAAGAGGAACTCAGTATATCTTATGATATGCAATCTGTTAACAATATATACCAAAAGATTTGTCCAAACCATTGTCCAAATATTATAAGTACGTAAACAAAATGACTGAATGTCTTGCAAATTCCGAAAAAGTCACTTTAATGGATTATATAAATGCAGTGTAAAACGTAGAGAAATATAACAAAAACATTTACTCAGAATTTTATTTTAGCATCTTACTTAAGAAATGCGAAAATGAAAGATTAGTACCTAAAACAAAGATCATAAATGTCACTTGATCATTCAACATAACAAATAAGAAGGGAAATGCAGGAAACAGTGCAGGCATTTTCAATACAATATTAATTCTGTTTTTTATGAACAAAAAGTGTATTGATTCTAAGCTGCTAGCACGCAATACGCAACAAGAAACATTTGTAAGGGCCGATGCATCTCCCTCAGACGCCTCCGATACCTTAGGTTGAAGGTCACCCGAGCAGCACAAAGCCCAGTCAGGAGCTAGCGGAAGCGGAACTCCCCCACCCCCACCCCCACCACGCCCCTCTCCTCGCATCCGCTCCTCCATCCGCTTGCAGTTGCCGGCGGCCCAGGCGGTGTCCTTTTTAAGCAAATCAATGTTCCATTTTTCTGGGACCCCCCTCCCTGCCCCGCGAACGAGCGCACGGCGCGGGTCCCGCACTCGACTCCAGGCCTCCTCCATCCCTCCTCAACCCCCCACGGCGGCAGTCGCCATTGAGCGGGGAGATCAAAGCGCCGCCGTGACAAGGCACGAGAGCGAATCGGATAAAGCCCGGCGCGTTTTCTGTAAGTTCAATGAAGGAAGCGAAGGGCGGAAGGAGATCGGGGGGGGGGGCGAGGGAAAAGGGTAGAAGACACGGATGGCTGCGTAGCGCACCGAAAATCTCTGCGTTTCTTGGTCACGGAGAAAAGTATTGTGTGGAAGTTGTAGTTTGAAACGCGGCAAACTCGATGGCGGAATGCCGTGGAAGTTCTGGGGGTTGTGATTTTGTTGGGCGCAGGTGATAGTTTTGCTGTTGTTCTTGGAACTAGTCAAACACGACGTCTTTGGAAATTCTGGGTTTCTCTCACCTTAGAAGAGCAAGTCTTCGGAGAATATATTAAACGAATATTAACTTTGGACTTGTGGTATTTGGGTGAAGAAATGATTTTAAGGCAGAGTACATGCTGAAGCGACAAACTTTCCAATATCTCAGAGAATTTGATTGAGAATATGTGGCGTACGAATCATGAAGAAATTTTTCTTAGAGGTAATTATTCACACATTAGAACTATTCTTTTTGCCTGTCCTACATCGTGTTATTTTTCGTATAATTGTAAAGAAAACTAAGACACTTGTAGGATTACAATTGTAATGCCAGCGGGAGACCGAAACAGTAATGTTAGTACACAGGATTTCCCAGAAGAGGCGCGGCAAATTACTTTAGCAACATTTTGATTGAACACAACCCAATTAATGTTCTGTAAAATATTTTACGAACGTTTCATAAAAATGACATATAATAAAAGTTCAAAAACTCAAGAACATCATAAAAATTCGACTTTGTTCAGCGGTATTTTCGTTGAAGCTGAAAGTTTATTTCTACGCAAGTTCGTCAAATTTTAATAATAGTGTGGCGTCATATCTGTCGCCAGTACAAACGCACTATAGTAGCCATTTGGACAGCCCTGGCGGAAGTGACGCGGGGCTGCACATAGGAATGCGGGTCGTGGGTGCAGGTTTGGAAACCCCGGCGGTCACTGCGGGTGACGCGCTTCCGTCAACCTGCCACAGGCTATATAAGCAGAATCCGACTTGAGAGCGGTCTTCTATCCTTGACTCTTCAGAGGTGAGCGCGTCGGTAGGGCGTCGTGAGGGTTGTGCGCGGCGTTGCATGGTAATGCATAGGCTACCGAGGCGGGGAATCGAAGCCGGCGTGCTACGTCGTGACAGCAGGTGCGGCATACTCATATGTATGTTCGCGTAAGGTACTGGTGCATCACACCGGGGATGGTAATTAATTATCGGGCCAGCGGTGGTGGTAACCAGGGAAAGTTCCTTCTTGTAACGGTTAACTTCAATTGTAAATATTGTATATAGTGTTTGGTGTTGGAGTATCTTTTTTCTATTAAATGCTAAATATTTACAAGCCGTTCACGTCTGTATTTATTTGCCCCGGCAAAGACGCCACAGACGTAGGAGGAATAGAATGGTGGCAGCGGTTAAAGAACTACCACGCACGTAGAATGGTGGCAGCGGTTAACGAACTACCACGCACGTAGAATAGTGCCAGCGGTTAACGAACTACCACGCACGTAGAATAGTGCCAGCGGTTATCGAACTACCACGCACGTAGAATAGTGCCAGCGGTAAACGAACTACCACGCACGTGTAGTGTAAGCAGCGGTTTAGGAACTACCACGCACGTGTAGTGTATGCAGCGGATCACGAACTACCACGTAGGTGTAAAATGGTGGCAGCAGTTCAAGAACTACCACGTAGTATAGTGTAGGCAGCAGTTCTGGAACTACCACGCAAGTGTAGTGTATGTAGCGGTTCAAGTACGCAGTTTATGGTTAGTAAACGACCACGCAGTTGTGTATGTGCGGTGTTTGTCTGTGGTAGGCAGCATCACACGGAAGCACGCCAGGAACGGCAGGTAGATAATTACGCCAGTAAGGGGCTTCATCCGTCCATGGGTAATTAGTGAGCGTAGGAGGAATAGAATTCTGCGTTTCACGTTCAAGGTTCGGTCGGCAGTGTAGCAACAGCTATAGAAACGAACAAAACACCCAGCAGGTAGGGCGCTTTGTACCAGCGGGACAGGCATCCAGAACAACGGATCGGTACGCGGAAGTGAAAGTATATTTGGCCGCAGGTATCCGCCGGAGAAAGTTTAAATAGTGGGCGAGCGAGCAAAGCTCAGCCAGGGAACAGTTTCGACGTAAATATATTCATAGTGCGCGAAACAAGTAAAACGCGAACGAAAACGTGCGAGTACATCGGCGGGGCGAAACCTCAAGCAGAAGGACGGGAAGGAAGGAAGGACGGGAAGGAAGGACGAGTTGCAGCCAATCCATCCATCTCATCACGACATCCGCCAGCGCCGAACGTGCACGCACAAGCAGCAGGAAGCAGCCACGTGCAAGCAGTGGAAGCTAAGGGTAAGTGTGTTCTTTTGCAACGCGTAGGGCACTGTTTGAAAGCAATGGCGCATTTACTGAGATTTCGAAAGGAGGGAATGATCCGAATCGCCAGGGATTTAGGAATAGAATTAGATGGATCGGAAACAAACCCGATTTTAAAGAGATTAATAGTAGAGCATGAGGATTATTCCGTTGAATTAACGGAGGAATTGGGGCAACAGTACGAAAGAGATAGGAGGGATAGAATGGTGGCAGAGGAAAGAGATAGGGAGGATAGGAGAATATTAGAAGAAAGGCAATATCAGTTAGAGCTTGCGAGAGTGCAGAATGCCCAGACGGGCGAAACAAATTCGGAGATTCGTTCGGAAGCGCGCTCGGAACACGCGAGAGAATATATTAGAATAGGCCAAATAATTGGTAGGTTTAAAGGAGAGCAGGACGATATCACGTCTTATCTGAGCGCGTTTGAAAGCCAGTGCAGGCAATTGAAAATCTGCGAAGAAGATTGGGTTGTGAATTTGATAGGATTACTACCGCATAATGTTAACACATGGCTTACTTTAGACGAACAGGAAGAAGCGTTAGATTATGCGGAGCTGAAATTGAAATTATTAGAACTGTACCGGTTTGATGCCGAGAAATTCCGGCAGTTATTTAGGAAACATAGCAAAAACGGAGCGACTTGGAGCATATTCGCGAGGGAATTGTTAAACTATGCCAGAGAGTGGGTAGCGGGACTTAAAATAAACACATTCGAGGGTTTATTGAATTTGATCGTAGCCGATCAAATGAAGCATAAAGTTCCGGGGGATATGCGGGAACATTTCGTGGATAAATGGGCCGAATTTGCGAATCCGCTTGAGTTCGCGAAAAGATTAGATGCGTACGAGAATGCGCGGCAAGGGTGGAAGAAGCCACAGTTACCATCTTTCCGGCCGGAAAGAACATTCCGGAAAGAACAAGGAAACAACAGGGCACCTGTTGCTCCTCACGTGGCCCCCAAGTCGGCAGGAAGTACTAATGGATTAGAGAAACATAGCGCGAAGAAGGAATTCGAGGCACCTTATGTCCGCAAGTGTTACGAATGTCAGTCAACAACGCACTTGGTTAAGAACTGTCCGCGGAAACAGGGCAATCAAGTAAATCACGTATGTGAACCCGAGGCAAGGGAATTCTTGAGGCAGCACATTGTGACAGGGACCGTGAATGAGCAGCCGACTGAGATCTTAAGAGACACGGGCGCGTCATTTGATCTCGTATCCGCAAATTTAATCACAGATCGCGATTATACGGGCGAATCGGTCTGGATCAAACAGCCGCTTCATTCGACTGCCATTAATTTGCCGGTGGCGGAAATTCGCCTAAATTCGGAATTAGGTAATGTAATCACTAGGGCCGCTATAGTGCCGAAGGAAAATCAACTTAGTTATTATCTATTAAGTAACAGAACGTATCAACTTCTGCAGGATATTAAACAGGGCCTTGTAGAAGAACAAACTGTGAACATGGTTATGACGCGCAGTAAGGCTGCGGCAGAAGGCAGAACAAAAGCAGATGATTCGGGGAACTCGCAGGTAAAATTGCCGGAGGCGGAGGGCGACCTGACGGGAAGGCCGGGCGAAGACGAGCATGAGCCGTCGGAGGAATTCCCGGAATTCTGTCTAGTAGCACACGGAGAAGAATTAGAATTGGCAGTGCCGATCGCGGAAATGTTGAAGGTAAATACGGAAGAATTCAGCGCGGCGCAGAAGGAAGATGAGAGTGTAAATACTTTGTTTGAAAAGTATAAGGATGTAAAAGCAGAATCGGAAAGAGATACCTATTTTGTTAGGAATTCATTATTATATAAGAAGCGGAAGAGCAAAAAGGGCGACATTTATGAAATGTTAGTTGTGCCCAGTATATTTCGTGGGCCTATATTAAGGATTTGTCATGAAGTTGTCAGTGCTCATCTAGGAATAGCTAAATCGAAGAACAATTTGTCTAAGCACTTCTTCTGGCCAAATTGTTTTAAAGAGATGGAGCAATTTGTGCGTTCATGCGACAGCTGCCAGCGCGTAGGTCATAGTGGTGATCGGAAGAAGGCACCTTTAGTATTGGTCCCCACTATAAGAGAGGTCTTTTCGCGATTAAATTTAGATACGATAGGCCCGTTTCAGAGAAGCAGTACCGGAAATGTCCATGTACTTACTGCTATTTGTGTTGCATCGAGGTACCCCGAAGCAATACCGATTCCAGATCTTCAAACGCCTACTGTAATTGATGCGCTTTTGCAGTTGTTCAGCAGAACCGGTTTCCCACGGGAAATTCAAACAGATCAGGGCCCGTGCTTCAGAAGCACGCTGATGGCAGAATTTGCAAATAAATTTGGGATTAAATTGATCCATAGTTCGGTTTATCATCCGCAGACCAATCCGGTTGAGCGTGTACATAGTACTATGAATAGGCTGTTCAAAGTTCTGTGTCTGGAAGCCGGAACTGACTGGGAAAAACAGATCCCGGCCATATTGTTCGCTTTAAGAACGAGTTTTCACGAAAGTTTTGGATTCTCGCCCGCAGAATTAGTATTTGGTAGGAATTTAAGGACTCCTATTACGTTGCTCTACGAGAATCTCTCTGGAATAGAGCCGGAAAGTAGCGAGGTAACGGAATATATATTTCGTCTGGCGAATAGATTGAAGGTAATTAGAGATGCAGCTCATGAAAAACTATCGGCACTTCAGGTGAAAAGGAAAACCTGGTATGATAAGAAAGCAGTGATACGCACATTTAATGTAGGAGACAAAGTATTAGTGTTTGCTCCGAACAAGGTACGTAAATTATCTGTGCAATGGATAGGACCGGGAGAGATAGTAGAGAAGGTGTCTGACACGAATTACGTCATTCAAATGCCGAACAAAAGCACAGGCAAGGTATATCATGTCAATATGATCAAAGCATACGTACAAAGGACAGAGTATGTCAATTTTATTGTCGATCAAGAACAGATAGGTGAATTTATGGAGGACGGAATAGAGAAATACGCCTTAAAATTAGAACCGGAGGAATTCGATGTAGAGGCAATGCTCGCAGGCACAGAAATGGAGCCGGAAGGAAGTGAAAGGCTGAGAGAACTTGTAATTGAGTTTAGGGACATCTTTTCCGATAGGCCAGGGCTCACTAAAAATGTTCAGATGGACATCGAGTTGCTGGACGAAAATGCAAGGGTGAGGAGCGCTCCGTATCGTACGTCTCATCGCCAAACTAAAATCCTCCAGGAAGAAATCGCGAAAATGCTAAGGGATGGTATCATCGAGCCTTCAGATTCGGATTTCACATCCCCTATGATTTTGGTGGAAGCACCCGGAAAAAAACCCAGGCCATGTATTGACTACCGCAAGTTAAATCAGGTTATTCGTACGGAATATTTTCCGCTTCCGAGTTTAGCCGAGCGAATTGAAACAGTTGCGAGGGCCAAAATCATAACCACAACTGACTTATGTAAAGGATTTTGGCAGATCCAAATGAGCGAGCGCGCACAACGGTATGCCACCTTTACGACGAAATTCGGGTCTTATAAACCCCTCAGGATGCCTTTCGGCATCAAAAATGCACCATATGTTTGCAGCAAGCTTATGGAGGCACTACTGAAAGATTGCGCGGAGTTCGCCGTCCCATATATGGATGACATTGCAATCTTTAGCGACAACTGGGATGATCACTGCAAACATCTCAGAATCGTATTCCAAAAGTTACGTGAGGCCAATTTACGCGTGCAACCGGCAAAATGTAAGTTCGCTAGGAAATCGGTTACGTTCTTAGGATACGAGATTGGTAGTGGTCTGATGAGACCAAATGAAGCCAAAGTGCAAGTAATAAAGGAATATCCACGGCCTACGACAAAAAAGGAAATCCGTAAATTTATAGGTCTGATATCATATTATAAACGGTTCATCAGAAATTTCTCGGAGAAATCTGCGGCGCTCACTGATCTATTGAGGGGAACACATAGGCAAGGCAAAATCCGGTGGTCGGAAGAGTGCGAAAACTCGTTTGTACAGCTTCGCGACGCACTGTGTCAGGGGGCAGTCACTCATGCACCTGATTTTTGTAAGCCATTTTTACTGCAATGTGATGCGGCACTTAGGGGAGCAGCCATTGTGTTATCACAGTTAGATCAGGAAGGAAATGAAAATCCGATTCTTTTTCTCAGTAAGAAATTCTCAGACGGGGAATTAAAATGGAGCACCACGGAGAAAGAGTGTGCTGCTTTAATTTGGGGTTTAGGGAAGTTGCGTTACTATTTAGACGGTAATGTTTTGCTAAAGATAGAAACGGATCATAACCCGTTAGTCTGGTTACAACAGAATGCTGGGAATAATCCTAGATTGCTTAGGTGGTCGCTGGCGATTCAGCATTACAACATTATCATAAGCCATAGGAAAGGGATATTAAATGTAAATGCGGACATTCTCAGTAGGGTGTTTGAAAATGAGCGCCAGACAGTGTCCGAAGTTGCAGAGGGGCACACTGCACCCGGCAATGCCGATACGTGTGCGCCGAAAACACTGGAACACAGTGCAAAACAAATAGTGCAAGAAGAATGATGTATAAGTGAATGTGATGTTTGTTGTGTTGTGTCAAGACTGAGTAAACTTTTCCCAAGAAACCTACGAAAGAATAGTTTCCAGCAAATATCATGAACTTTTGTATTCATTTATATTCATTCTGGCAAGAAGAAAACCTTGTACAATCCTTCAAGAGAGAAATGTAAAAATTGTTTATTTGTTTCATTTTAAGTGTATCACTGTATGTGGTTTTAAATGTAAAACAGGATAAATGTCAGTTTATTGTTGTTTTTTTTGTGTGCATTTATCAATGTATAGGGTTTGTAATTCAGTGTATCAGTTTGTGTGTATAGAACTGTATATGATTTTAAATGTTTTGATGTAATGTTTATGGCTATATTGGTGATATTGTATGTGTCATTTTGTAGCGAGTGTATTGTACAAAATTAAGTTAATTCAAGAATTTGGTTGTAAAAGGGATAAATGTTAGTTTATTGTTGTTTTGTCATTCAGTGTGTCAGTTTGTATGTATAGAACTGTATATGATTTTAAATGTTTTTGATGTAATGTTTGTGGCTATATTGGTGATATTGTATGTGTCATGTTGTAGTGAGTGTATTGTACAAAATTAATTTAATTCAAGAATTTGGTTGTAAAAGGAAAAGGAACATACTATGGTTATTAGAGGTTACCACACCAGGCTGAAAATTCTTAACAATGCATAAGAGGGACCGACCGCACGGCAAGATCTTTAATATTTCAAGTACAATGTACAATGTAGAGTAAAAATATGTCAATGGGGTAGGTTAGTAGGGCCATCTCTGTTTGTTTCTTCATCTGTGTAATTAGCCAAGTCAGGCGCAGTTGTATATAATGTGAGCCGATCGGCCTAGGACTTTCACACTTGTGGAATTTTCCTTCTGTGTTGATTGCAACTGCGACGAAAATTCCCGGGGGGGTATAGAGGAGTTTGTGGCGTCATATCTGTCGCCAGTACAAACGCACTATAGTAGCCATTTGGACAGCCCTGGCGGAAGTGACGCGGGGCTGCACATAGGAATGCGGGTCGTGGGTGCAGGTTTGGAAACCCCGGCGGTCACTGCGGGTGACGCGCTTCCGTCAACCTGCCACAGGCTATATAAGCAGAATCCGACTTGAGAGCGGTCTTCTATCCTTGACTCTTCAGAGGTGAGCGCGTCGGTAGGGCGTCGTGAGGGTTGTGCGCGGCGTTGCATGGTAATGCATAGGCTACCGAGGCGGGGAATCGAAGCCGGCGTGCTACGTCGTGACAGCAGGTGCGGCATACTCATATGTATGTTCGCGTAAGGTACTGGTGCATCACACCGGGGATGGTAATTAATTATCGGGCCAGCGGTGGTGGTAACCAGGGAAAGTTCCTTCTTGTAACGGTTAACTTCAATTGTAAATATTGTATATAGTGTTTGGTGTTGGAGTATCTTTTTTCTATTAAATGCTAAATATTTACAAGCCGTTCACGTCTGTATTTATTTGCCCCGGCAAAGACGCCACAATAGGAATAATTTTGTATTACTAAATGAAATGCCACATACAAGCAATCACTATGATGACTCGACAACTTTTGAAAATTTGAATAAATTAGAAAATGTGGGACAAAATTATATCTCGCAAATGTTTACATAATTTTTCTATATTTTATTATAAAATCATTTCGAATGGTTCCTTCAGAATTTTCCTTTTTTTTAAAGGCCCCTCGTAATCGAATCACTTAAATCTTACAACTGTACCTCCATAAATACAGTATTTCAGCTGGATCAACATTCCAATTTACATAAATTTGACCCTAAAGTTTCTATTGTTTTTCGAAAAATCCATCTCTCCAAAAAATTGATCACTTCATTCCCACACATTTAACACCAATTAAACTATGACGTTGCGTTTCAGCCATAGATGCCAGTTTCGGCCCACAAGCTACGACCTTCCCCAGCACGAAATACGCGGAGGTGGTCTGCGCTTAGGTGTACTCTTGGGCTTTTACAAAATGGCGCGCGAAGACCTGTCCTCACGATGGAATATCTCACGGCATTTCGCGTCTTTCTCCGTCGAGCGGTTAGATACATCGCATTGGTTGATACGGACGCGATCAGGCGACATCTACCGGCACGACCGAGAAAGACGCAAAATACCGTGAGATATTCCATCGCGAAGACAGGTCTTCGCGCAACACGTTATAAAAACAGAAGTATATATAGATCGGAGGTCCCCCCAACCTTCCAGCCGGTCGAAGCATAATGCAAGGAACGTTGTCATCTGTGTCTAGGACGCGAGGTCTCCCGGACAGACAAGAAGATAGCCGCTGGCTGTTCTGATTGGTGGTTTTTCTGAGTTTCTACGATCAATACAAGGCGAACATCCGAGTGGTGGTCTAACAGGAGGAGGCCATGAACGGCACTCTATCATTTTTACTTTCCCGTATACGTACGAGTATACGGAGTAATAGACGTAGTAAAGGGAAAGTTATGTAATGTTGCGGAATCATCAAAGATTTCGAGATTTCGACGGTAACACACGTTTTGGGGTCCCTGATACCGAAAAAGTGTTGTTTTTTCAAAACGTCCGTCCGTCTGTCTCTTTGTCCCTCCGTCCGTCAGTCTGGTGTCTGTGAACACTACATTCGCCTGAACCATACGTAGGTTATTTACAAATTGAAGAAACCCCTGACCATCTGGCTAGAGTAGAAACTTTGAGATTTTGAAAAAAACATTCTTCAAATTTTGGGGGTACTTTACATGTAGCCCTCCGGACATTTTCAAAGTTTTCTCAAAAACTTCTCCAAATTTTTTCTTAGAATTTCTTGTAAGAATAGTGTAACATACACTTATAAACTGGGATAGGTCCAATTTTCACTGTTAACTCTAAATTTCCGAAAATTTCAAAAGTATGAATTTTTTTTCGGTGCCTTCCTACAACTACAAAATTAAAAAGAGATTCTTCTTTCAAATAAAATTTGTTCTCCATAATGATTTCTTTCATTAAGGCCATGTACATTTGAAAATTTTAGTAGTCTTCGCGCAATATTGAGTGCAATTTGTACAATTTTAAAAAATTATAAAAACAAATCAATCAAATAGCCACTTTTGGTGAGGACTTAAGGTACAAGATGCGTCATGCAAATGCTTCTGACGTTACTTGATGGGGTCAGGCAGTCTACGAACTTGATTGAGGCGGGGGCCACCAACTCCCCTTTCAAGTAACAATTTGGTTCTACAATGGGATCGAACCTTTGATCTCCGCGGCACCTGAAACTCAGCCGCAAGGCATTGCCTTTACGCTTCATGTTATCTGCGCTTCTTATAACAGCTGCCCCATGGAAGATTCTGACTTCTGCGCGAAAGCAGGGAATTGCAATCCACGACAAGACACGTTTGCTCTATTACCAGCATTTTCTATTCCTCGGCAGAACGTATTTCATGAAAATTCTCTCTAGTGACATTTTCCATCCCTCATTGGCTTCATAAATGTCGTCAGTTGCTCTGTACTCCATCCCGATACCCTCCCGTTTCTCCCAGCGTCGTCCCTTATTTTACTCGTACTCATTGCAGTCCAATCCGTCTACTTACGCCCACACTCATGTTTTTGCAAGAAGATAATTCTCGTAATAAGAAATATTTATTAGCTCTAAAAGCTTCCGAGAATTTCAAACGATTTGTTTCAGTAACGAATAGTGCAGTGTGTGTTTTTGTTACTTAGGGAAAAATGTATTTAAATTATACAAAGCGCATCTGCGGGCTTTACGAGCTACGAAACCTTTTTATAAAAACAAAGCAAAAGAACAGACATGGAAAATATATATCTTGCTTTCTGAAACTTGAAATGGAGGGAAAGGAATATAAGTAAAACTACTATGTTAACCAGCATTGTGCAACAGTTCGCAAAAAGTATATTCTATTACGATTTCACGATTTAAATGTGTATGACAGCCTCTCTTTTACTGTGTTGTTGTAGGATTAAAAGTCATATTCTAGCTTTTAGTGTTATATGCTGTGTATCAGCGGTCAGAATTTTGCTTATAATAAGTAACTTCGAGTCTTTACTCCATACAATCATAAACCCAACCCAGTAACACACTCGAAAAAATCGTAAGAAATAATTGTCGTTTGGATCAAACAAATGTTTCAATTGTGCAGAATAAAAGTTTTCGACTTTTATTTTATTAAAAGTGCATTTACCTATGGGACAGTTCACTCTAAATTGACGGGAAAAGTTTGGGAGAGAAGAAGGTTAGACGAACGACCAGCTTAAAACAATTGTCAATTTTCGTTGGCTCTCTACTATCAGCAACATCACTCTCTACACGTTGAACAGCATAAACAAGAGTGCGAATAATGGGACGTGATTTGATAACAGATGTGGAGTTTTCGAATTGCTTTTACTTCAAGTGAAGGAAATTAAAACTATATTTTTTCAAATACTGCTACAAATGTTTTATTTATTTTTTCTTTAATAGAACAAAGTACGTTTATAAAAATGACGCATCTTCTATTTTCGTTGAACACTCTGAATTTAAAAAAATTGCAAACCTTAAAACTGAGAGAAAGTATGTGCTGTTTTGAACCACCATTTTTCTACTGAGACTCAGCTGTGTGTTCTTAACTTTCATTAGAGTTCAGGAAAGTGACCATGAGTAACTATTCTGCAAGCTACTGTTTCTTTGCTATTGTAAATAATTTGGCTGTAAATTGATTGTCCTTTCGAAATAACATGGGTTGTGGGCAAGAACATGGTAAGCCACAAGGAGCTCGTTTTGCACCAACAGCAATGCTACCGTCAATAATAAATAAAGAAAATAGTAATTTTCTTTAAAACTTTTTTTAAGAACCACTTGGCTTCTTTCTCTCAAGAAACATATTCTAAAATCAAAAATGTTGATGCACCAGATATTTCTCAGGCCTTATTTATAAATATTTTTATTTGTAAATTGTGGGTAAGCATGTTTTTACGCAAAAAAACCTTCAAATGTAAAATGTCAATATACAGACGTGTTCAAATTATTAGACTAAAGATTTTTTGGTAAAATGTTTGCATTTATTACGGGCTTACATCCGTGTACACGTTATATTCATACATTTAATACCTAGTGTCCGTAACAATAAGATATTAAGCGTTTGTCTTTAATATTTATTTCTTGGAACTTAGGAACTTTATAAATACACGCTTTAGTCTAATAATTTGAACACGTCTGTGCATTTTCTTTACACTTATATAAAAGTGGGTACGAATGTCTATCCGACAACATATCACCAATTCAACAATATCGTGTTCTACGTAGAAGCTTGGGACGAGGACAAGCAGGGGTCGAGGGGCGGGGCGGGAAAGGCGCCGGCGCGTGGCCCAGTGGGTAAATGCGATTTGGAGTCTGCCTGCGACACCCACCGATGCGACTGCTTCCTAACGCTCCGCTAGGCGCGCTGCGGGAGGCAGATGGAGCGAGACCCCCTTCCCCACACACCCACAGGATGCGACGGCGCTCAAGAAAGAGAGAGGCAGATTCCCGCCGCGTTCGTGACGGAATAGGATTAAAACGCCCCCGCGCTCAAAGCGTTTAAAAGCAAAGGTTTTCCACCGGTCTTGTTGGATCCTGGAAAATATGATACAAAAAGATCGGAGAGGTGGTTCGAGAATGTAGCCGCTGCTCGAAATGTGACCCAGAAGATACGACTGAAAAGTCAATAACATATGCTTATGAAATGTCTCGATTTACTTTACGTTCAGCAACATCATTCGGCAAGATTACAGAAAAAGGCGTGTGTTGTGTTGATGCATTGTTGTTGGGGTGCCGCTCGAAGTGTTTGTGGAATATTTCAGGGGCGTGGCAACCCTGGAATGAGTATTTTCTTGCTGTCAAAATATTCCAAGTACATGGTGCAAACGACAAGCGCCACGACTATCAATTCAGTCCGCATCAAATGTATTTATAGGCTAGTTAATACTACAGTACTTTAATATCGAATGCTTGTTTAGGGAAAATAGGGTAATAAATTTCTCAAATCTTATTAATAAATTAATTAAAAATAATTAATTCAAATAATAATTGCTACATTCAGCTACAGTAAAGAAATCATTTTTTTTTGTTTAATTGTATTCTTATACATTTAGCATTGACACAGTCTTGAAGTAAAATTGATAACTAGGGAATGTTATTGGAACAAGAGTATTTTCAAGTAGCTCCACATTATTTACATAAAATTTTCAAAAATTCCGCTCATCCTTTTGTGACAACTTTGCTTTAAACTTACGTTTCATGTTGCAATACTTGGTAGGATTGAGTCACTGAACAGTAATAATGGGAACGATTAAATATTCTACTTAATTCCCTTGTAATTTTTATTTAAACACAAATAAGAATCTTACAAATTTTCAAGAATCGCAGATATTTAATTTTCACGCTCGCAAGTGTATTTACTACTATGAATGTTCTTACATAAAAGCATCAGACTCCGATGGTTCTGTAATCTAGTCATTCACATTCACAATGAGATCACAGTTCCTAGAAATAACCTTGAGATCGACTTCACCCCAGAGTTCCCGACATTGACAAATCGCACTGGCCTATTACATATTATTATCACAAGTTTAAGTTTTTTTTTAAAATTTGCAATAAATATTCGAAAATTTAGATTTTGACGTTTTTGATTATACTCTACAGTGCTTCAAAGAATCTTGCCGGGTTAAAAGCGAGCTAAAAATGATAAATTACCGAAAAACGGAAATTGTCATTTTTGTAAAATATCATGACGTGATACAAAATATTTAATTAATTCAATACACTAGAATTAAACTTTTGTAACTGTTTAACTTCTTTACATAATAACATCTCAGAACTATGAGAATAACATATTCAAAAACAAAATCTCTATTCCATATAGCAGAACTTACATGAAAGAAGGACGATTGATAGTTGTCCAAAACAAGTGGGTTCCACAATCTGTTTACCTGTCACAGAATATCCAAGTTAATATACTTCTTGTAAGTAAAGAAAATTCAGTTTGAACACTAAAATATGACCGAAAGTGGGTCACTTACAACTTGGAAATAAATCAATGGCATATTGCTATATTTCTTGCCGGTAGTGAAATATTGAGACAAATAAACAAGACACACATTTGTTTGATTTTACTCAGGTAACTGTATATTTTTTAATTGAAACTCACAGTATTTTAGAAGAGGATATTATATACCTTTCGAACAACGAGAAGTTCAATAAACCGTACATCCACAATAGATAGAATATTGACCTCATGATATATATTCTTGACAAATGTCAAGCCAAGCATGTAAACTCATTATTTTCTAACGCTCGTATTCACATTTGATTTATAGCGGAAGATATTATTATCTGAATGAGAGAAAGGGAAAGTAGGGATGATTTAAGGTGATGAGAGAAAGAAATATTGATGCATTTGATAATACTTATACTGCTCGAACTACGTAAGAAGTATTTACAAAATAAGCAATGTTATTATCAGAAAATAAATGCTTTTCTACAATGACTTTCTTCTTTCTACTTTCAAAGGCATGGTGCCTAAAAAAGATATCGAAACACATAATAAAAAGTATGTATGTAAAAAGAGACCTCTATTCATACCTGAAGTCAAGAAAAACCTAAGTCAAATTGTGAATGAAAATAAGGAGATGGCAATGCTACATATGCAAACAACATATTCATGAAACTACATTTGGAGTAAAATAAGATAATTTATCACCAATGCAAGGTGTACCATGAAGTTCACTGCCACAAACTATTTTCATAAGAGAACATGAACGAGACAGAATGCACAACATTATTTCAATGTTTGCATGTAAGCGACTTTTTTATTCTACCCCACAACATTAACGTTTCATATATAAGTTCGTTACCCTCTAAAAGTCTCGAACAACATCGAGCAGACACGATCAATATAAAACATAGATGAGAATGAACTCTATGACTGTTAAATATTGATGTAAATTGCTAAAGGTAAATTTGTTTACTAGACTCTTGAAAAACTTTCTGAACAAACAACGGAAAATCAATTTAGTTGGAGTTTTCTTGCCTTGTTCAAACTACTTATTAAAGTTTCTGGTTTTTGTTTACGTATTGTAATAATAGATGTAATTATGTGTGGTACTAGAGATTTTATTTCAGGGGGAAGAAAGTTTATATCATCACCATTTCTCATATGGAATTAGTTTTAATAAACGACTTTTTGTTTTATGGTACTAGCAGAAATATTCCATAATTAAACTTGAATTTGAAATGATCTAGTTACAATACGTAGGGGTCTTTGTAGTATCTAAGTAGTATACATTGTCGTATGCGTACGAAAGTTGCTCAAATGAATGTGACTGGATAATTCTTCAAATTAATTCCGACATATCGCATTACAATTATCATCCCTTATCTTACATCTCTAAATGGCGCATAATTGACAGAAGAATTCGTTTTACTTCTTGCGGTTAAATCACGTAATTACAAAGCAAATACGTATATTAATTTTATCTATTTATTTGTTTATTTTAATGTTCTTCTGAGTACTATACAAGAAAGTTCCATCACGACCATCGATTCTTGAAACTTGGCGGCACTAACATTTCCCACGGGTCTTCTTTCAGCTCTTGGCCTCCCACTCGCGGGCGAACAGTATCGGCAGCAGAAGCGATCCGTCCGTCGGGGCAGATGGACTTCTCGTGACCTGGCGCGGGCGGAGGGGCTTACTCGAGATAATTTATGAGCCCCTCTCGACCGGCGGAGCGCGCCACATCTCGACCTGCGAGCGCCCGCATCACTCACGACCCGGCTCCCTCATTCACGGCGGACGCGGCGGAGGGAGCAGAGGAAGAGAAGAGGAAGGCGAGGATGATGGATGGGGAATCAAAAGGGGAAGGAAGAAACGAAGGGAACATCACGGACAGCAAGGAACAACTCGGGAAGGAGACGAGAGTGGGAGAAATTGAGATGTCGGAACAGAACACGTTAAAGGCGTATCCATGCAGGCGAGTAAGGTTGTAACACAGGGCTGGCAAACGATAGAATTGAGCTACACTGCCTGCGGTACCAGTGTGAAAATCGCCATTCACTAAACTAGAGCCGATTGCATCCAAAAGCAAACCTGAGTATTAGGGTGTTTCCAAAGGAATGTTTCTGCCAAAACGTCGCTACTCAGAGATTTTCCCATTCCTTTTGGTTCTAATAGAAAGTAAAAGAAGGGTCAGATCTTTGGTTTAACAGGAAATTTTGCCTTTGAAACTCAAATGTATTTCAATAAATTTAAACAACAATTTTTTATATTTTTTATTTTATATTATTAGCAATGTGTTAAAAGTGGTTTTGTGTACTATGAACATGTTTACTTACTGTTTACTTACTATATTAATGTACAACAACCTAGCCACTTATTATTTGAGTGAATGCAAAAAATTAGCACTAATTCTGATCTTGTTGATTTTAGGATATTCGAAAGAAAATCACTGTACAATCACAATAACGGATTAAAAGTGAACTGAAAGGTTCAAAAATATAAAACGATTGCAGTAATAAGTAAAACTTTCAATTTTATTTGCTTTACTCGTAACATTAAGCAACTAAGGAAGAATTTGAGGCAACTTACCCCAGGTCCTGACTTTATTAGAGCCCCAACTTTTCATTCAACATAAAAATTAAATTATTTACATATCTAAATGAATAAATTAAAGCCATTTCTGTTGCAAGAATAAATGAATTAGGTTTGTGTTGGGGGTGGGGGAGACTTTTGTTTTAAATAAGTGCCCCCATGGATTTAATGCCCGAAACCTTTTGTTTCCTCCGGGCGCCCCTGCAAAACACTCGTAAATATTTCAATAAATCAATCAATGTCATGTTATATTTTCATCCACAAAATGGATTTTTTAAAACATGGAGAGGTTTTATTTTCTTCACACACGACTGAAGTAGATTTTGTATTTGTTCTCCATTTTTGATTATTGATTGACTGAAGACTTCTTTGGTTTTACCCCCCGTTCGGCTGAGTTAATTACATCTTTCAAGTTCTTAATTCAAGTTTTCATTTCATTGAAACCGAAACCTTATTTCCAAGCCTGAGAATGGTTTTTTAACCAGGCTTCATCTTGATTTGAGAAGTTAAAAACCAACAATGACTTAATTCGTGGTTGAGTCAGAAAAATCAGGGATTCAATGTAAGGCTATTTTATTACATAAGACTACAGAACTCCTTTCAAAATTTTCTGTCCCCCTCCAGGACTCTCCATGAACGCCTACTGCTTTGGTTCTTCGCTGCTGTCGTATGGAGGCTTCCCGGTGCGCCGTCCAAAGCATTCTGCCTATTTCGACTCGCTTTGGTTACAGATTTTCCTTCGAAGAGCGGTCGGGTCTTAAATAAAACAGAAGAGAAAAGACGGCGGAAGCAGATGAGGAAACAGACGAGCGTAAAGTTCGAAAACGGAATGCATGTACTTACATGCGTTCATTTGTTATTTTAATCTGGAGACTCGGCAAACCGGTACGGTAAATGTAGCTTCACTATGCGCACGTTTTGTTGAACTCTCCTTTAGCTTGTAATGGTAGGAGAAGAGATAAAGGCTAGTTGCTATTTTGTTAGCAATGCAGAAAAATCATACTTGCAATTCGTTTACTGACGCAAATAAGTTTTCTATAACTCAGAAACGAAAGTGACTATTTTTCAAATATTGCTTATCTTGCGTATTTTAAAATTTATTTTTATTTCTTTATGTTAAACTTTTACTTATATTTAATTATTTGTAGTTAAAATGACGAGAAGGGATTCTGGAACTCAAGAAAACGTGCGCAGATAATCTTCACCCCCCCACATCACATACAGTTCATACTGTTTCTTTTACTGAATAAATCTAAATCTAAACCACCTGATGATGTTACAGGCCAGGACGAACACATATGGAAAGGGATATGCAAGTTTGAAAGAAAACGATTATAAAACGTGTAAAATGGAAGATGGGAAGAACCGAGGGAGAAAAATATTGATTAGCAAAATGAAGGAGAGACAAAAGCTTGATATACGAGCGTTCACACTCTTTACGAGCGCTAATTCAATCAAGATGGAATGAAGGAGTAAAAGGAGAAAGAGGGAGACAATGGTGATCGGCGGGATACCATAAAGTCGAGAAACAGTCGAGAAAACATGACAGTGGGAAAATGAGATTGTGAGAAAGAATACATTGAAAGAAACAGAAAATATGATGTCCCAAATAACAACATAAGAACAAAAAGAAAAATAAATCGCTAAAGCAAAAAATAAAACAGCAAGAGCAAACAACGCACGAATGGCAAAGTATGTGGAAGCTCGGCAGGGTGGAGCCGTGGTGGGTCGAGACGGCGCCGTGGCGGGGCATGGGCGTGGTGGGAACGTGGCGGGGACGTGGCGGTGTCGTGGCGGGGACGTGGCGGGGACGTGGTGGGGCCGTGGTGGGGCCGTGGTGGGGTCGTGGCGGGGCTGTGGTGGGACTGTGGTGGGGCGGTGGTGGGGCCGTGGTGGGGCCGTGGTGGGGTCGTGGCGGGGCTGTGGTGGGGCCGTGGTGGGGCCGTGGTGGGGCCGTGGTGGGGTCGTGGCGGGGCTGTGGTGGGGCCGTGGTGGGGCCGTGGTGGAGCCGTGGTGGGTCTGTGGCGGAGCGTGGCGGGGCCATGGCAGGATCGTGATGGAACGAGGCGGAGTTATGGGCGGGGACATGGGGGGACTGACCGTGTAAAAAGTCATTAGCTGTTCGAAAGCAGGATGGGAGTGGACTGGGAGCGAGGGAGGAGCGGGGATGGAGAAGGACCGGGGCGAGATCGAGTACGGACGTGAGGCAGTATGTGGAGAGCGAGGTGGGGCGAGAGCGGAGTGGGGCGAGAGCGAGGTGGGGCGAGAGCGAGGTGGGGCGAGAGCGAGGTGGGGCGAGGGCAAGCTAGGACGTGAGGCAGCGAGACGGGACGAAGCAACCCTCAGCGAGACCGAGCTGTAATGGGAGCGAGGCCGGCTGAGGCCGCCCGTGGGAGAGGCCGAGCGTGGGCGAGGCCGGGCGTGGGCGAGCGCGCGCGCGCGCGCGCGGGCCGTGTTGCGGGCACAAGGAGGCTCCGCCGGCGGGAGGATTAGAATCCCAAATCTCTGGAACACGAGGCGGCCCTGCGGCCTCTAAGCCGCGGCCGCCCTCCGCCCTCCGCCCAGCGGCTCAAAGGGCGCGAGGAGGTGTGACCCTGGCGGACCCGATTGCGCGCTCGTTACTTATTTACGGTGCATAAATTCATTGCGCCCGCGTATATTTTGATGCATAATTCATGGCGTAACACGGCGTGTCCGACCCGGCGGCGTCGCCGCGCCTCCCTCTCCCGCGCCCGCCCTCTCGCCCTCTCGCGCTCGTACGCTCCGCTGCGCTCGCCGTGACCCCTGCCCCCCCCCCCGCCTCTGGGCTGGACCTCCGCCTCCTTGACCTCCCGGGCGCCCGCCGCCGCCGCCCGCTTTCATCTCTTCAAACGACCCCCACCCCTGCCCCCGCCCGCACAGGCTTTGGCCACTAATATTTCCGCTTTTTTCGTCGTCGCCAGCGCCGTACGACATGGATGGGTGTTGTTGGAAAAGAGTTCACATGAGAGATTTGGAGTTTTTTGTGTGTTCTGTGGTACTTTTCAAGTTTTGCGCGGATCCAGTATGTTTGTCGTATTTCGTGAATGTGCAGGAGGTGTTTCTGTTGTAACTTTGAGTTCTACGGCCTCTTTAATAGCCCTTAAATTCACAGCAGGAATGGTGCTAACCAGTAGCGTAACGAAATGAGTGCGCGCCCGCCCACAAAACGTTTACCCGGGCCCCTTTATAAAAGTGTACAGAAAACACAAGTAGAGTTAGTACCTTAAATAGAATTTTTTTAACAGATTTGATTTCATCAGTCTATTACTAATAGACAATAGAGGGAAAATACTGCCTTTATTATTTAATTTTATGAAATTCAGTCTTAAAACCGAAGTGAATTGCTTGCCTGCCTTCATTGATTTAGAAACAGGATTACATAAGCAACCAAAGCGGAAAAAATCGTCCTGTAAGTTGCTGTTTTTAATCTTCTATTGTATCAACTAACGTAAAGTGTCTGAGAAAGTATCAAGTAATTAATATTTCTTACAATCGCAAACCCTTCAGCCTAAAAGTAGGCCCTCTTTTACCTGGGACCGCCCGCCCGGCCTTGCGGGTCCGAACCTTACGCCACTGATGTAAATCTTGTTTAAAATTATTCCCCATTAGGTAAAATTAGCTAGCCTCTCTTGCTCTCTCTCTCTCTCTCTCTCTCTCTCTCTCTCTCTCTCTCGCTCTCTCTCTATCTCTATCTCTCTATCTATCTCTAACACAATTGTCTCCCTTTCTGGCTAAAGTGATTGCTATGTGAAGGCACTTCAACCTGTTCAGACTTTGAACTTATTTTTACACTTTAATGCATTTACCGTTCCATAAGATTGTGTTCAGTTTAATTCAGTTTAGTGAAAGGTCGTTTGCGTCAATGTTTACATTTAGTTTTGATTCTTCAGTTTTTAAAACGATTACGTTTATAACTATTATATTAATTGGGCCCGATTTTTAGGAAATGACGGTACGAATTCAAAATCATCAGCTTCTGATCCATTCCTGTTGGTCTACGCCTCTTGGGAGCTTCCAGGCCAAAGACAAACTATCAAAACCGAGTTCTTCGGCTTGAACACGGAGGCGCAGTCGGCCACAAGCCTGCGCTCGGCCCTTCTGGCTACTGGGGCCTGAAGGGCAGCGCTGCCTCTCCCGCCGCCAATTCGGCTCGCCACGCCCACTCGGGCCCGAGGTGGCTCGCCGACAACTCCGCATTCCACGCGGGCAGCCAGCCCCCCGGCGATGCTTCCACGGCCCGAGCGGCAGCGGGGGAAATCGGCCAGGCCACGACGGAACGGGTCTGCTGGAAATGAATGGCGGGGGCTCCACACATGCGTATCTAGTATTAGTGATTTCAGAATGGACGTCGCCCACAGTTGAACAGTTCCGTAGGCGCACTGGGGTTAGTAAAGGATATGGAGTTAGGGGTTTAAGGAAGACGACAATTATGAATGTGAAAGTCCGCGATTTAAATTATGTGATATTAGAACCTACATATGTTATTAGTAAAATCCCTCTCTCCCTTTTGTTCTCGCGCTGTACAGTTCTGCCCCGCTAATGGCTTCACAGTCGGAGAGGCAAATTGGAGGAATCAGTGAAGCTACGTGGAAACAAATTACTCTATTGGAAATGAATGAAAGGACCTTCAGAGAAGCGAATCATTCATATTAAACTGTATATTATACAGAATGGAATAAATGTATCCATGTATTGTATGCATAGAAACGATTTTAGAACATTCGTTATGTGTTCATTGTGTGTTCTCTGCAATGGCATATTTCGTGAAGATGGTATCCACGTTCCATTGAACTTTTTCATTCCTCTAGGCTTTCCTTTCGGATCTTAATACCAATTATTTCAAAGTGATTAGATTCGAAACGATGAGCTGTTGTATCTAACATTGTGACTAATTAATTTACAGTCTACACATTCCTGGTGCCTCGATGGTATTCTCTCTCATTCTCTCTCCCTTTATCTCTCACGCTGGGTACTACTCTCAAATCGATGCTATCAGTCCCGAAAAAGCCGTTGAAGAAATCACTGAGGATGCGGTTGAAATAATTTAGCTACATAAAAGGACATAAACATTTAATTGAAATATATTTAAATTTTAACCGTTTTCGTTTTTGTTCCCCATTAAAAAAGAATTTTGGTCAGAAGAATATAACTACATACGCGGAAGAAGTATGACATGTGTAGTTACGTCTACTCATTAGTCGACAACAATGAAAGAAGCAAGTAACAAAGAAGGGAACACAATGTGGCTGCGTTTAGTAGTCATCATCCATCGACGATATTTCCTAAGTACGAAAGTGATCATTTAGAAGTGAGACTTCATCCACTCAGTATCTTTCTTGAACATATAATTAATTAGAGACAACGAGACAGTCTGTGGAAAATAGACGAAATGTTTATAAAAAAGGCAACAATTCCTGTACAATTAATTTTTATAACAGAAAGAGCACATATTGTTCAAGATTGGTATAGTATTTCATATTATGGCTTCTACATGTTTAAAAACTAATATAGCATTAGCTTTGAACTGAGTGACCATGAAACATGTCATGCCCTCTTCTGAATGAGGTGTCATAAATACGTTGCTAACTTTCCTAAAATCTAACCATTATAAACAAACAGATTAATACACTTTTTGTAATACTATACTGCTGTATCAGCATAACACCAAATGCAGGGATGAAAACCGTTCTAAAAGGCTAGCACCAGGCCGGTATACCTGGTACAGTTTCCGTGCAGATTCTACGAACAGACAATGTGCAGTCCAGACTGCACGAATTCTGCATGAAAACGATTGAGCATGTTTGTAATGTTTCATGCACAAAGCTTACAGTTTGACTCAAGCGCCTCTAGCGGCCCAATCGTTCACTAATGGATTTGTTTACCCGACGCGACAGTAATCGGTCATTTCGATTTGTAGTTAGGTGCGTCAGGGGCGATTGTGTGAAGTGATATTGTGATAAACTATCCCTTACCCTATTTTCGCCTTTCTCTTTTCTTGTCTATTCACCTTATGGGTAATTAATACTTAATAAAGATCACACAGCCAAAACGCAAGCACAGAAAACCTTCACTGAAAGAACTCGGTCGGCGCAATCCAGATATTTCCCAGTAGACCCCTCTGTGGGGTCTCGAGGCGATTCGTACAGAAAACGACGAATTCCAGCAGAAAACGTACAGACCGTGTATGCGCGACTTTGGATTTTATTCTGGTTTGTGATCTTGAAGTTTCTGTACAGAAACTGTTGGAGAATCTGAACAAAAGTGTACCGAGTATACCGGCATTTAAGAAGAATGAAGACAATTGAGTAGTAGCTTCAGGAGGCATATCATTTATCCCTCTTCCAGTAAAGGGATTTGATATGTATGACATTTCTTCGTATAAGACGTTGGTGTTATCAAAAGTTCTGAACGACTCACGACCGATAACACAAATAACGAACTTGGTAGGATTTCACAATTCAGGCCGTCGTGGCCCCCTAACACCCAACAGACTGAACAATAAGATGCCGATATATGCACCCCAAATTATCACAGAAAGGAGATTAACACTAATAAAACACTCAATCACATAGATTGGTTATGTGTATCCACGTACAGTAATTCACAGCGCATGTTCAGCACATAAGGGCAGGGCGCATAGCACCGAACACTTGACGGTTCGTCTTTTACCTTAGTGCTCGACAACGCGGTCAAACACAACGGCGGAACGCACCTATCCCCTCAACAAAGCCGCCCGTGTAATCGAGATGCGCAACAACTTTAACTGAAACATTCGTGTAGGTGGGGCTGAGGTGGACCGCTGACCAACTGACCGACTCTTCCCATGCCGCACACCGCATTTACGTCACCCACCGAACGTGATAAGAAGGGGCGACGCGAAGGAAGGAGATAAGGGGAAGGAGCACAGACAAAACAAAGAAATGATAAGTTGTTTATGAATCTCGCGTTGGTTTACAAACATCAACCGCGTTTGTTATTAACTACAAATCGGTGTTATGACGGTAATAACTATGAGAGATTTACTAGAGAATACACTTTAAGAATATTATTTACAACATACATTACTCTTTTATGAAATTTTCGTCACAATATTTAATGTAAAACTTATTGTGTATATAAAAAATTTATGATACTATAAATGTTCATATCCTTGGCATATAAACACATAATGCTATTGCAATACCAATAGTTTGAGCCAATTCTAAAATGTAGTTGAGTTCATGGAATTCGGGTAGCTTTAAATTATTTAATTACGTCAGGTGGCGAGTGCACTAGAGGAAGAGCAGATCCCAAATGTTTCATGCGTGGAGTGCGAGTCTCCTCGGGCCGCCGCTTACTGAAAGAGGCTTCCGAACAAACTTTCCCTCCGAAAAGCCCCGCCCCACGCCGCCCCAACACGCCCCAACCTCACTCCATCCCCGCCCCAACCCCGTCCCAACCCCCCCAACCCCGCCCCAACCCCGCCCCACCCCAGCCCCAACCCCACCCCAACCCAGCCCCAACGCCGCCTCAACCCCGCCCCAACCCCGCCCCACCCCAGCCCCAACCCCGCCCCGACCCAGCCCCAACCCCGCCCCGACCCAGCCCCAACCCAGCCCCGACCCCGCCCCACCCCAGCCCCAACCCAGCCCCACCCCAGCCACACCCCAGCCCCAACACCTCCCCAACTCCGCCCCAACCTCGCCCCGCCTCGCCGGCCTTGCCACTCACTGCCACACAACGCCTCCCGCTCCTCCTTGCCCAGAAGCTCCTCGCCCTCCAGTCCCGCTCCGCGCCGCGTCGCGCCACCCCGCTCCCTGCCTCGCTCCCCGCCTCGCCCCCCCCCCGCGCCCAATGCTGATCGCGCGTCCGGTCCGCTTTAATGTGCGCGACGCCCCACGCGCGGCTTTCCAAAGCTGCCCCTCTAAATAGGGTAATAGAATACGAAAAAAATATGTAATACAAAACTGCGAAATATAAAATTTAATATTTAATAATAATAATAATAATAACAATAGAAACAAAAACAACAATAATAATAATAATATATAAAAATATTTTTTTAAAGATTGAATTTGAAAAATCAAATTAAAAGAAAATATACAAACAAAAGTAATTTACACAATTGGAATACGTGATGCAGAAAGGAACCAAGTCATGAAGAAACCGAACTGAGTAAGTGAACTAAATGTTACTCGCTAATAAAAAAATTACAAATAAAAATATGTATGTACTGATTACTTCAATTTACAGCATATTAAAGGGCATGTACTTTATGCAAAAATGACTCATCAAAGATTTTCTAATACCGAGATATTACTCTTTTTTGTGGGTTGGTATCTTTATGCAGAATGGCAGATGGATCAAAATCAATTCTACTGTAATGAATCAAGAAATATTTCTCAATAAGTATTATTCATCTACATAGACAACTGTTCTTACCTTGTCAACACGTGAATTATTCAATTTTAAAATCGGGTACCTCAGAAAATCCATCGATATCTTCCACATTCATCTTCCACATTCTCAACTCCCAGCAAAGCGGTGTAGAAATCTCGAGCATCTTCAGGAATTAAATCCATGATAGATTTTATGTCCTGAAGTTTTGGATCTGGATTGGCTTTCCATTGAGCCCTCAACGGTGACAAATTATTCTCAAACAGATTTGAAGATGGCCGACCACATTTTGGTTTTTGATATTAAGCGCTACTGCAAATGATTTCTTGATAAAATAGGAGTACTGTTTCACTTTTCTAGCATTATTTCACGAGTGTGCAACCAGGAAATTTTCTCGTTATTTGAATCAATTTTTCTGTTCAAACTAATTTGTAACAGATCGCTCGTTCCAGTTAACCTATCTAGTTTCCAAAGGCATTTATCTTTCTGTAATTCTTCATGATTGTTACGTAGTTTGCTCCCACAATGGTTTGCATTATTAACGTCGCAAAGAACTACACCACATAGATTTATTCTTGAGAAAGGGAAATGTGGCATATTCGTTCAGTGTTTTTGTAATCAGTTAGTAGGTGGTATATGCATGCGAGTGAAAGGTTTTGATAATTTCGTCAGGTCATGGAATGATTACTTAACGAACAGCAATACAACATTAACTCAATTTTATGGTACATTTGAGTGTTGGTTCCTTTCTGTACAATGTGGATCAATTTGAAATTTCATTAATAAAATATGTATTACACCATGTTTTAAAATAAATAATGTCCTACTGGATTAATTTTTAGAAGAATAATTCTTTTATCTATTATAGCAGTGATTGCCATTCTAAACATGGGAACTCAATTACAGGCGAAAAGCCATTGTAGCATTGTCTTCAAACTGTCACATGTCTACTAGAACCAATATTTTGCGGAAATTTGGATTAAATATAAAAAACACGTCTTCACGGGTATGTTTCACATATAACGGTAATATTTTCAGAGTTAACGCGCATTTATCGCAAGATGTATGGCTTGCAGATGGATGTGAACCCAAAGAGACAGCATTTCACCGCGTCTTCACGTGGGGTACCGCTTGACGCCAGCCCGTAATTATGAAGTTGTGTAAGAAAAATGACGATTTTTGAAGTTAAAAATAACTTTGAAAATTCACTAAATATGTTTGCAAAATAAACTTCAATAAAATTAGCAGAATGACATGACGTTTTGCAAAATACGTAAAATATGTAATATGGAACAAAATATGTAACGGAAAAAAAAATTGCGTTGGAATTGCCACAACTCGCCAAGACCGCAATTTTAAGGACTCAATATAAAAAGACAAAAAATAATGTTCCCTAATACATAAGAATCCGGACTCTAGCAATGGATATCGCGTATGTAGGGGGCCGAGGAAACACACGACAGACGGGCGCTGCATTAGAGAGAGCTGCGTCATCCCATTGCGACGGCAATGTCGACCGGAGAGGTGCCGCATGAACCCATTTTTCCACATTCAGAACACGAGGGAGTGCGGCCTGCGGTGCTTCCAATGCTTCTGGGAGCTGCGACGCGACGCGGCGCGGCGCGGCGCCCCTGGGCACTCGGACGCTCACGTCGCCCCGACACCGCCCCGTCGCGGCGCACATTTCACGTGGTTGGGCGCCTGCGGGACGCGTCGGTGCTCGGAGAGCGGGGCGGGCGGAGGTTGGGAGGGGGAGGAGAAAATGCAAGGGGGAACCCACATCCGGAGGGAAGAAAGCAGTGATAAAGAAGAAATGATGTAATGACCGTTTAACTAGAAAACAATTTGTGGTTCTTCAGAAGTGTTAAAAGTAAGGACAGCGGCAAAATCGCGGGTTTCTGCATTAGGGGGTTAAGAGATATAATTGTACTAATTTAGAGAAATTCCAAACCAAAAATACCGTAAGGTGTTAAACAATTAAAAGTACCACGACAGTTTTTAACTTCGAATTGTACTGATATGATTAATGTACTGGCAATTAATATATATCTATCATTTTTTTCTTATACCATTTTTAATACACATATGATACTGTTTCTCTCCAATTTCAAAACGTAATTTGATCTTCAATGTTTTTTTTTACAATATATCTTCAACACATATTTTCATAATGACTTCCTTTCTTTTTCCTCTTTATATTCAAATAAGCATCTTACTTTTCGTTTACAAAATTATTTATCTCTCATTTGAAGCTTCGCATTTGAAGAACGTACTTTCGAAGTAATGTAACTCAATTTCCGAATTATTCTACTTTTACTTACAAAAATATTCTTAAGACGCTCCTACGTAGTGCTAAATAATGTTCAAAAAGGCCGGTCCTTCCAAATTCAAGATTAACAGAAAACTATTGAATTCAATTTTGAACCATAAGGCAGAATGTTAATACTTTTCCATCCTGAATGTAGTACTTATTTTGGAGATAAGTAGTTTTCAGAATAAGTATTTTATTTATTCCCCCTACTCATCAAATTATCACACGGACATTACTTTCGAAGTCATCTACTGACACCGTCTCTGGTGTGCTCCCAATTCATTAACTCTGTTTATTCTCGTGAAAGCACGTGACCGTGTCGTTACTAACAGCTCCCACTAGAGAGCAACTCTATACCCCCCGCCTTTCATCCCTCCCACCCTGGACGTTGTTTTCTTATGCTCTTTTGCGTTCTTGATCTCTTGTGCTCTCTCTTGCTTTGCTATATTCTTTCACTTTCTCAGTCTTCTGCGTCCTGTCTTGTGTTGATATGGCATCGCTATCTCTTTCTTTCTCTTGCAATTTCTCTAAAATCCTTTCCTTTTTCTAGGTCTCTTTTTTAAATTTTCTCCTTCGTTCTGTCAATAGTTCTCTCTCCGATGGTTTCTCGTGTTCACACATATTACCCTCTTTCTCTGCCTCTGCCTTCTTTTTGCCGCTCTCTACCATTTTCCTTCTCTTTTGCTTTGTTTCTTTCCTTCACGTTATACACACTATAAAATTCTAACCCACTCTCCTCTTGCTAGTTACTCCTTACCTCCCTTACCTTACAATTTGTTTTTGTTCCACTTCCTGCCTTGCACATTAGATTTTTCTCTTGCTTTTCCTCGTACACATTCTCTCTCCAACAGACATTCACACTCTACTTCCTGCTCTCTGCTCTCCTACTTCTCATTATCTTGTTCCTCTCTCCGTTCTGTATCTTCTTTGTCCATATTACCGTATATCTTCCATGTTTTCTTCATTTTCTCTTTGGACCCTACTGCTCTCTCCGAGGTTCTCTGCCTCCTGCTCTCGTCCTCCCGCAGGCGGGCGAACTCCGCTCCGCGCCGTGCGCCGCAGACAAACGACGCCCACCCTCTCTCCCCTCCATTCCCCTACCCCTCCTCTTCGAGGCACAACGACCGCTGTGACTAACGGCCGCATTTCGCGGACGCTACGCGCCTCGCCGCGCCGCCCCGCGCCGCCCCGCGCCGCCCCGCGCCGCCCCGCGCCGCCCGGTAGGAGAAAGCGGGGCGGGGAAGTGCGAGGGCGCGAACGTTTTCAAGGGCTGATGAGGAAGTCATACGGCGCGTCGCGACGCACCACCTGGGCTGCTCCACCCGTCATTCCCCGCTCACGGCCCCGCCCCCAGCCCCGCCTCCAGCCCGCCCCCAGCCCCGCCCCCAGCCCCGCCTCCAGCCCCATCTCCAGCCCCGCCCCCAGCCCCGCCCCCAGCCCCGCCCTCAGCCCCGCCCCCAGCCCCGCCCCCAGCCCCGCCCCCAGCCCCGCCGCCAGCCCCGCCGCCAGCCCCGCCGCCAGCCCCGCCTCCAGCCCCGCCTCCAGCCCCATCCCCAGCACGCCCCCAGCCCCACCCTCATGCCCGCCCCCAGCTCAGCCCGCGGCCCCGCCCCCGGCCCCGCCCCCGGCCCCGCCCCCGGCCCCGCCCCCGGTCCCGCCCCCGGTCCCGCCCCCGGTCCCGTCCCCGGTCCCGCCCCCGGCCCCACCCCCGGCCCCACCCCCGGCCCCACCCCCGGCCCCACCCCCGGCCCCACCCCCGGCCCCGCCCCCGGCTCTGCCCCACGCCCCCGGCCCCGCCCCCGGTTCCGCCCCCGGCCCCGCCCTCAGCCCCAACCTCAGCCCCGCCTCTAGCCCCGCCTGAAATTGAGTAAATTGGGGTGTTTTATTTCTGTGTTAATGGTTCTAATACAAATAAGGAGCTTACAGTACCTCTCATTTTTGACGAGTATAAATTACGATGACGTCCGAGCTTCAAAACGTAGGAGTAATGATCAAACGAAGAAACCTTTCTGTGTGTCCGAGGTGATAATGATGGGAAAATACTCATCTGGGCAGTAATGTTTCAGTTTTCCAGAAGAATTATTTTCAATGGAATTTTAATATCATTCAAATAAAAAATGAATAGGAGAAACGTTTTTAGAAAAGATTGTTCATTTCACGTTGAATTCTTAAAAACCATTATTTACATTACCACTCTCGAGCTTTTTGTGCCGAGCAACTCACGTTTCCAAGATCGTTCACGCGGATGGAGATATCTGCAAATGGATTGGAATTCGCAATGTGTATTGGCAAACTTTGATAATGGTGATGACTATTGGCGCGTACGTCCCAGTTAGTATCTCCTACTTCGGCTCTGCAAGCCATTTCGAAAATGGTGGACGGATTAACTATTGGGACAGATTAGCATTATGACGCACGTTGGATTTAGTGCAACAGGGAGCCTCACTTAATCTAATGCGATACGTGATGAGCGCACGTCATCGTAGATTGAAATGTACACTTTTCACACTAATGTTATGACCATTGCATTTTAATAGAAGTTTAACTTTTTGAAACAAATTAATATTTCAGTATTAATACAGTTTCACTTGACAACCGTGCTTACGAAACCCAAATAATATGAACGACAACTGAAATGACACTAAAAGTCTGTGCCAGCATTTTCATCATTCACAACAATGTACACAACACGTACAAAACTACGTTCATTGACGCAGGTGGTAAGACATATGAACATAGCATAGAAAAAGCATTATTTAAATATGATTTTATAAGTTGGTTATACTATTATTGGGAAATAGTTACATGGAGCAGAAACGTCAAACTTATATAGAAAACATTGTCAGATTTGCTAAGCACGTAAATATTAAGACTCAGAAATGTGCTTGTTATTCTTTTCAATGCTATAGGATTAAGATCCATATTTTTGGAAGTCGATTATCATTCAGCTTTATGGTTGATACATTATCTTACTGTCTTCATAAAAATAGTAAATTTATGATTAATAAAATGGATGATATTGTAGAGTAAATGGTGCTCTCGGTCTTTCTTATTAAAAGTAAGAACTGAAATAATGAATCAAAAAAATTATAGCACGCTGAATAAAATACTGCTTGTATTTATCATAGATGAGCCAATAAAGTGTAGCTACATGCGTAATGTAATGTATTTTCTGTATTTTTAATTTCAGAATTACTTCCAAGAAGCTCACTTCCAACGTCATGAGTGGTACAATAAAAAGAATACGTATGCGCTCATTACACAAGGGACCGTTATCCCAAGTAAAGGATTGCGGCAGCGCGCGCAGTCAAGAGAGCGAGCGTGAACGGTAAAGATATGCCAGAGGCAACCGCCAGAATGCGCTCGTGCGCCCCCTGCCAGGCGGAAGGTAGCCGGTCGGTAGGTAGCGGAAGGTAGGTAGCGGTAGGTAGCGGAAGGTAGCGGAAGGAGTGGTTGTTTTTTCACAGAATGCACAGCTCTATAACTTCCATTTAAAGATAGTAGCATTTCAAAGTCACGAGCTGGAAGGAGATGTGGATATTCAATCGGGAGCTCCAATACCAGTGGTGGTTCGTGCTTATGTTGCACGGTTGTACAACCACCTGATATAACCGAAAATATCTCTTAAATATCTTAGGACTATACATGTTTCTTTTAATGACATTCAGTTTTCAACACATGCATGAAATGCATTTTCAACATGACGTACAGTTTGCAACATCGACGTATGTGAAATCATTTTGAAACCAGAGAGCGTCCAACTGGTCAGGTATTGAAACACACTCTTGGATGTTTTGCTGGGTTTACTGCATTTACTCTTAGGCCCTTCGATTTAACACGGGGAACATAGGGCCTTTTGGTTGGGCAACCAGACGGGAGACGTAGTGTAGTGCTGCGCGGCGACGGAGACTCAGGAGAATACCAATATTTTGTCTTCGACCAGCTGCAATATAATTTAATGATTTCAATAGTTATTAAATGTACATACGTTCAGTCAGTTATTGCGGGCATTTAATGCATTATTTATGAAGTTTAGAAAATTTATTTTCTTTTGATATTAGATTCATTGATTTAGAATGTACACTTGACGAATTATTTGTGCATAGTTGGCCGTTCTGGAAGGAAGTCCCTTTCTCGGTAGATTCAACAGCTTGCAGTTATACACAGCGCTGGTGAGAATACGAGCGTGGGTGTGGAAGCATTTTTGTTACAAAATATACCAATTTCAAAGTAAAATAATTTTATTTGTGTGAAACGTGACAAAGCAATAGTGCTTGTTGCAATGTGCTGGAGTCAAACCTAAGTGGCCAGTGAAAAATAAAGACAGAACCACGTGCGTGAGAAGTGTAAAATACCCCTACCTCGGACACGACGTATAAAAATATGTAAGTAATGTTCCAATATAGACTTATATTTCACTTCGTTTTAATTAATTTAATTGCTTTCATTTATATTATATATTCGTATTCTGAATTTTAGAAATTATATTTCCATCATTCAATGGAGGTCCCACCTCCAGTCTGTTGGGGCTCCAGCCGCCACTGTCCTATACTAAAAATTTAAGCCGTAATGAAGTTTCCGAATGGATGACAGTGTCCCCTTCATCCAGCTTGTGACCTCGATGTGCCACTATGTTTCAATCGGAGTATAAACAGAACCTCTCCCGCGGCGCGGCGTTCTGTCGGCGAGTGGTGTGGAGGAGACGGCGGGGCGGGCCCCGAAGGCGCCGCCGCTGTTGTTCACGACGTGTAAATATTTAGCCTGGCTTGCCACGCGCGCCCGGACTGAAGGGCGGGCGTTTCTGCGCCAAGCGGAAGATCGGCAGAGTGGGGAGGTGAGGAGGAACTGCTGGTTGAGCGACCGAGCTGAGGGAGTGGGAAATGAAGGGACTTGTAGAGGGGTAGGTGTTGGGAGGGGAGAGAAAATGAGAATGAAGCGGAAAGGTGTGACTAGGGGCCGAGAAAAGAGAGCAGGGTTGAATAGAAACGAATAAGGGTAGACGGGGTGGAATGGGTTGGTAGGTCCAACAAGTGAGAAGCAGATGGAGGGTGATAGGCGAAGTTGTGATGATAAGAATAAGTGTGGGAAGAAATTGAGGGTTTATGGGCTGGTAAGGATGAGTAGGTGTGACAAGGGATGGGTGAGCATGAGACGGAGGGCATGAGAATAAGGGTAGGCGGGGTAGAATGGGTTGCTAGGTCCAACAAGTGAGAAGCAGATGGAGGGTGATAGGCGAGGTTGAGATGATAAGAATAAGCGTGGGAAGAAATTGAGGGTTTAGGGGCTGGTAAGGATGAGTAGGTGTGACAAGGGATGGGTGAGCATGAGACGGAGGGCATGAGAATAAGGGTAGGCGGGGTAGAATGGGTTGGTAGGTCCAACAAGTGAAAAGCAGATGGAGGGTGATAGGCGAAGTTGTGATGATAAGAATAAGTGTGGGAAGAAATTGAGGGTTTAGGGGCTGGTAAGGATGAGTAGGTGTGACAAGGGATGGGTGAACATGAGAGGGAGGGCATGAGAATAAGGGTAGGCGGGGTAGAATGGGTTGGTAGGTCAAACAAGTGAGAAGCAGATGGAGGGTGATAGGCGAGGTTGAGATGATAAGAATAAGTGTGGGAAGAAATTGAGGGTTTAGGGGCTGGTAAGGATGAGTAGATTGGACAAGGGATGGGTGAGCATGAGAGGGAGGGCATGAGAATAAGGGTAGGCGGGGTAGAATGGGTTGGTAGGTCCAACAAGTGAGAAGCAGATGGAGGGTGATAGGCGAAGTTGAGATGATAAGAACAAGTGTGGGAAGAAATTGAGGGTTTAGAGGCTGGTAAGGATGAGTAGGTGTGACAAGGGATGGGTGAGCATGAGACGGAGGGCATGAGAATAAGGGTAGGCGGGGTAGAATGGGTTGGTAGGTCCAACAAGTGAGAAGCAGATGGAGGGTGATAGGCGAAGTTGTGATGATAAGAATAAGTGTGGGAAGAAATTGAGGGTTTAGGGGCTGGTAAGGATGAGTAGGTGTGACAAGGGATGGGTGAGCATGAGACGGAGGGCATGAGAATAAGGGTAGGCGGGGTAGAATGGGTTGGTAGGTCCAACAAGTGAGAAGCAGATGGAGGGTGATAGGCGAGGTTGAGATGATAAGAATAAGCGTGGGAAGAAATTGAGGGTTTAGGGGCTGGTAAGGATGAGTAGGTGTGACAAGGGATGGGTGAGCATGAGACGGAGGGCATGAGAATAAGGGTAGGCGGGGTAGAATGGGTTGGTAGGTCCAACAAGTGAAAAGCAGATGGAGGGTGATAGGCGAAGTTGTGATGATAAGAATAAGTGTGGGAAGAAATTGAGGGTTTAGGGGCTGGTAAGGATGAGTAGGTGTGACAAGGGATGGGTGAACATGAGAGGGAGGGCATGAGAATAAGGGTAGGCGGGGTAGAATGGGTTGGTAGGTCAAACAAGTGAGAAGCAGATGGAGGGTGATAGGCGAGGTTGAGATGATAAGAATAAGTGTGGGAAGAAATTGAGGGTTTAGGGGCTGGTAAGGATGAGTAGATTGGACAAGGGATGGGTGAGCATGAGAGGGAGGGCATGAGAATAAGGGTAGGCGGGGTAGAATGGGTTGGTAGGTCCAACAAGTGAGAAGCAGATGGAGGGTGATAGGCGAAGTTGAGATGATAAGAACAAGTGTGGGAAGAAATTGAGGGTTTAGAGGCTGGTAAGGATGAGTAGGTGTGACAAGGGATGGGTGAGCATGAGACGGAGGGCATGAGAATAAGGGTAGGCGGGGTAGAATGGGTTGGTAGGTCCAACAAGTGAGAAGCAGATGGAGGGTGATAGGCGAAGTTGTGATGATAAGAATAAGTGTGGGAAGAAATTGAGGGTTTAGGGGCTGGTAAGGATGAGTAGGTGTGACAAGGGATGGGTGAGCATGAGACGGAGGGCATGAGAATAAGGGTAGGCGGGGTAGAATGGGTTGGTAGGTCCAACAAGTGAGAAGCAGATGGAGGGTGATAGGCGAGGTTGAGATGATAAGAATAAGCGTGGGAAGAAATTGAGGGTTTAGGGGCTGGTAAGGATGAGTAGGTGTGACAAGGGATGGGTGAGCATGAGACGGAGGGCATGAGAATAAGGGTAGGCGGGGTAGAATGGGTTGGTAGGTCCAACAAGTGAAAAGCAGATGGAGGGTGATAGGCGAAGTTGTGATGATAAGAATAAGTGTGGGAAGAAATTGAGGGTTTAGGGGCTGGTAAGGATGAGTAGGTGTGACAAGGGATGGGTGAACATGAGAGGGAGGGCATGAGAATAAGGGTAGGCGGGGTAGAATGGGTTGGTAGGTCAAACAAGTGAGAAGCAGATGGAGGGTGATAGGCGAGGTTGAGATGATAAGAATAAGTGTGGGAAGAAATTGAGGGTTTAGGGGCTGGTAAGGATGAGTAGATTGGACAAGGGATGGGTGAGCATGAGAGGGAGGGCATGAGAATAAGGGTAGGCGGGGTAGAATGGGTTGGTAGGTCCAACAAGTGAGAAGCAGATGGAGGGTGATAGGCGAGGTTGAGATGATAAGAATAAGCGTGGGAAGAAATTGAGGGTTTAGGGGCTGGTAAGGATGAGTAGGTGTGACAAGGGATGGGTGAGCATGAGAGGGAGGAGAGCGAGGCGAAAAGGGACAGATGAGAATAGAGTAGTTCCATCGGGTGGGCAGTAAACTGTAAATTTCTGTTAATAAGATAATTAAAGAAGCTCGACTTCAAAACATGAGTCATTAAAAGTTAATGCTAATTCGTTATTTACATACCTTTATCATAATATGAAAGATAATTGCTTTTATATTTAAAGATACATTAAAATTGTTTTTTCAACGGTGTTTTTTCAAAATGCACATAGTTAGGGCTTATAGTCAATATACACTATTGCTTTACGGGGGACTTGAATAAGACATCTTGATCGTCTTAAACTGTTACTAGGGAACGCTTTTCTGTCTCCCTATCGGACTCCGTGGTCTTCCTTATGGGATAATCAGAACTCAATGTACCAACGGATCGCTTTACCAAAATGTCTTCGCGAGCTACTGAAACTGATTGGTCCGGTGAACCTGCCGATTTTTCGAGATCGACACTTTCTTTCAAAATGGGGATATTCATTAAAATATAGATATTTCAATATTTCCCTGACGATATAACACAAATTGAAGGGATATTTGCTAGTTAGATTAATTGTTATATCGACATTAAAAACACCAAATACAGTGTAGATAAATAGTTGTGTGACTTCACTGTTATTTGAAGTTTAAATTAGAGCGACTGGGTCTTTCTTTATACTTAAAGTCGATTCTTGGAAGAAATAAAAAAAATGGACAAAAAATAATTTAATAATGCCTTTTTTAATGGCGAGGCTCAGGCCATAGGGACTGCTCTTCCGCCTAACCACTGAATTTATATACATGTAGAGTAGTAACATTTTAAGAGGGGAGGACAAGATGTACATTTACATCTGGGAGAACAAATCTAGGACCATCCCGGCATACGCCTTAAGCGATTGAGTAAACCTAGAAAATCTCAATCAGGGTGGCGGCTTAGGGCCAAACATCATCAATTTACGGAGAAAAGTGGAAGAGAAGGAAAAATAAGAGAAAGGAAACATAAATGAAAATGAAGAGGAAAAACAGGAGGAGAAGGAAGAGAGACCGAGAGGGAGGACAACCTGTACATTTACGTCTGGGAGTGCAAGACAAGGAACCATCCCGGCGTACGCCTTAAGTGATTGGTAAACTCAGAAAAACCTCAATCAGGATGGCGGCTTAGGGCCGAACATTAATAGTAATGAGAATGTTGTACATAGTAGTGAAAGGGAAGTTTAGTGAAAGAGAAAAGAAAAGACGTACAGAGGAAGGGGTCATAAGGTAAAAATGATAAAATGTGTGAGGGAGAGGGAAGAGAAAAGAAGCGAAGAAAAGGACAAAGAAGAAATAGGCGAAAAAATTGAAGTTATTTGAGGAACGTTACAGAAAGCTACGTTTGGTTTACAGTAGCACTTTACATAAATATAAAATAATTTTAACACCAGAGAAGCACAAGACACTATAAGCAAATAACAACAGTAATTTTAAACGCAATACGGGCAGTATTAAGGAACAATACAAAGAGTGCTGGTATTTTAACACCAATTTTGTTTATACCAATATATTGTAATAAATATCATGATGATGGTACAAAGGTAGCTACAAGTATTTATTTTGTATTACAAGTAATATTTTATCTGGAACGTCACTAATAATTTTGTATATTTTATTAGCAATTTCATTAGAGTACACAGAAAAATAATGATGCTAATAATTTAGGTGTGAGAGGGAATGGAAGATGAGGATAGAGCAATGAGGTATGGCGTAGAATATTGAAAATAGAGAGGGAGTGTTTGCCGGGGACGGTGACTGGGCGCTTGGAAATGGAGGAAGTCTCGAGATTGAAGAAGACGTTAACTCCATTCTATATGTCGTTATTCCTTACCCATGTGGTTAATTCAGTTTTGAATTTACCGAAAGTATTTGAATGTTTTAGTCTCGCTGGTAATTTATTCCAGGCTCGGATATCTGTAATGGTGAATAATTTACTGAATGAAGTCGTGTTGTGACGTGGTATACAAAGTAGAGCTGATTCACGAGCTCGATTTAGTTTCAGAGGATTGAAGTTACTTATGAGGCGTGTTGCATGAGAACCGGTTAAAACTTAATAAAGAAGAAGTAGAGAGTGGAATAACCGTCCTTTGGCTAGAGTAGGCATACGAATTCTATCAAAAAATTTCGATACATGGTCGTATTTTCGTAGATCAAAAATAAAACGTACGCATGCGTTCTGGACTACTTGAAGTTTACGTTGTAATTTAAATGTCATGTTGGTCAGAAGAAAGTCGCAATAGTAGAAATGTGGCATGATAAGTGGTTTGATGAGTGTCTCACGTGTGCTACCTGGTAAAAGTGCTCGCAGGCATAATTTAAAAGTATTGAATTCAATATATACATCAAATGAAAGAGCATGTTTTGATCTTTAATGTCACAAATTATTAAATTTCTATCACAATTATAACACGAATTAAAAAGATTTACCTTAGCGACGAGAGCATTTTTTCGAGAAAATTTAAAATTAATATAACCTCAAATGACCCCCCCCCCCCTGTACATGGCGGGGTTCATCCGTGCGGTCACTCGCTCTTGCGCTGAGAGAGCGGAGCGGGGGCCGGGAGGGGGGACTGGGGGGAGGGGGGCGTGTCGCTGAACTAGAAGTCTTGTCGCACGTGTCATCTCAGCCCAGGTCTCGGGAGGAGAGAATACATTCACGACACAGTCGCCGTTGTGTTGTTGACAACTGTTTACCCGCGGAAACAACAGTTGGTCAACAGAAATGATTCCGCTAGGGAGTGCGGAAAGCGCTTCATAAATGTTTGACACCCTAGAGCATTCTACAGCATAATGGTCTGTGTGAGGTGTAACACTGGTACTGCCCGACAGTGTTTCGTATTCCCTTATAACTGATCCAAAATGCTGCTTCATCTCTGGTGCTTTAGAAAGGAAGTTTGTAATTGCGAAAAATACAATCCTTCTGGTAATAAGAATGAGTCGTTATGCTTTTTTATGCTGATTGCGAGGTACCATCTTAAATTCTGAGGACTTTTTTACAAACCTTTCTACCTAAAAATAAAAATTATGAGATTATGTATTTGTTTCTAATGGCCGTTTGCCATCTCTCTCACTCTCACACTCTTTCTTACTCTCTCGCACTCTCACTCTCTCGCACTCTCACTCTCTCGCACTCTCACTCTCTCGCACTCTCACTCTCTCGCACTCTCACTCTCTCGCACTCTCACTCTCTCGCACTCTCACTCCCTCACACCATCTCTCTCACACACACACACTCTCTCGCGCTCTCTCTCGCGCTCTCTCCCGCGCTCTATCTCTCGCTCTCTCTCTCTCTCGCTCTCGCGCTCTCTCGCGCGCGCTCTATCTCTCGTTCCTGCGCTCTCTCTCACGTTCTATCTCTCGCTCTCGCGCTCTCTCTCGCGCTCTCTCACGTACTCTCGCGATGTCACTTGTCCTCTCGCGCTCTCACGGTCGCGTTCGCTCTCTTGCACAGATATATACACAAAGCGTACAGTGCATACTTCTTTTTTAAGTAGTCATTACTGCATTTCTATGTGCCCCTCTTTTCACATGACCCTTCAGATGCCAGTCTAGAAAGTAGAGTCGGAAGAGAATCCCCATAAGACAAAACTAAATTAGCGCTTGCATTAGAGCCAACATTCCCGTGAGAGAGGGAGTAGTAAGCTGTGCGGAAATAGAATTTGGGGGAAGGTAGGGAGTATGGAATAAACTCGGAATTATTTAAATAACATTAAGTATTTCAATCTGGCAAAATGTAGTAGTTTTTTTTATCTTTTACAAATTGAACTTATATATTTACAATTCCCTTCTCCTTTTCCTCTAACACATTCTTATCCTTGACTCCTACCTCTTTTCCCTTCCTTCTCATTTCCTTTTTGTGGATCCAACTTTTCTCACTATTTCTACCACGATTTCATATTTTCTCACTCGTTTTCTCCCTTTATCTCTGCTTCTTTCAGTAGCCCCCTCTTTTTGCTCTCGAAATATTTCTTAGATTACACGTCTTTTGTATATCAATAATTACGAGACAAATATACAGAATACTACACAGAAACAGCAATAAACAAAATCCAGAAGCGGAGTAGATATCCGAGCAGACATCAGCTCTAAATTGTAGCGTAACCCCGACGAATACGGTGTTGGATACAATGTAGACAATGCGAGAACATTTTGAACTCACGAAGATTTATCAAAACTCTATCTCATCTTCCCCTGTCTCTTCTTTTCATTTCTCAAATCTCCTCCTCCCTCAACTCTCTTTTTCACTCTCCATGTTTGGATTATTTCGTAACATGATCTCTTACGAATAGAACACCTCTTTTCCATACCTTTCCTTTCTTTTAACACTACATCCTTGTCTTCTTCCCTCTTTTCTCTTCAATTTCTCTTTCTCATTTTCACTACCAAATTTTTGTAGTATGTTGTGGTAACTCATTTTCACGCCCCCCTCGTTCCACATTAGGGAATCAAGAACTACAGAGAAGCTGTGTCAGGCGGAAGTGTAGCCCGACGCAGCGGCCAATCGGGATCCGGAACCAGTGTCGAAATCACAGCCGACATTCCAGCGAGAATCCGGCGAACGCGGAAGGGGAAACCGACGCGGGAATAGGATTTGCCGGCGGGCGGGCGGGCGGGCGGGCGGGCGCGAGCACGGACCGGACTCCGGGAGGTTTTACAAATTAAAGAGCCGGAATCGAACATTTAAAGCGCCGCCTGCGTTGGGTGCGGCTCGCTCGTCCTCCCGCCTATCGCCCATCGCCCATCGCCCATCGCCCACGCCCACCCGCTCGCTCGCTCGCCAGAGCACTCAGCGGTGCAAATTCACCTCCGTCTTTCAACGGACTTCGCACTCACTCGTCTGCACAGTGGTCGGTTAACGTTGAAGACAGAAATCTCCAGAATGTCGTTGTTGTTGCTCGTTGGAACACGGAGCCGAAGAGGAGTGCAAGTCATTTCTTGACGTGCCCAAACTATATTGATAACAGATATTTTCGCAATAAAAACAATTAGACATTAAAAAACCCCAGGGAATTACAATATCTTTATAAATCTTTATTAGCAATATAAAAAAATATGTCTGATTGATTCGTGTTTTCGGCCGTGTCAACTACTAAGATACTTAGTCCCGTAAGTGTAGTGAACGTTTTTACTGGGAGATGATTTTTCTCTGATGAATCCGGGGCGCTGACCTACATGCGATTTTTCCTTACCAGTGTGGGCCATCGCCAAAGCCAGGACAATTAATAAGTTCCCCACTGCTCTCCCGACATGTGTTGTAGTGTTTTTCATATAAGTGTGTGTGTAAGTACGGGATAAAAATAGAAAAAGGGAGAGGAAGGAAAGATCGAGCGCTGTCCGTGGCCCGTTTGTTAGGGACTGCTCCGGCTTTTTCCTGCTGTTGAAGGGAGTAACCACGGAAAACTACCGACCAGAGCAGCCGCCGCTAGCACTCATCTCCAGATAGCGGCAGAACTAAAATTTATGAGTTTTTATCACCATATGAAATTCTCAGATAGAGGGCTAACTTAAATTATTGATTATTATTGAGATAAAAAATAAACTGAAGGAATCTTTTTAGTTTCAAATTCATATATAAACCTATCTGCTTCTTCATTACTTAATATACTATATTAGATGACGTTTCCTAGTGTCTTCTCTCTAAAGATGAGAATATGAGTTTTGGAAGGATTTTTAATACGTCACGTCAGTTTTAGTAGTGGAGATTTGTAATGAAATTGTAATTTACCGACTCAGTTTAATTCCTGGTGTCCTTAATATTAAAGAAACATTTGATTATTAACGATGTTACCGAAATCATAGTGTGAACAAAGTATAGCGATGATGTATCATAGTCCGCGCTTGCTCAAGAAAAGGTGCATACAGTAAGATTATCCATAATATTTTTTGTTGTTAAATCTTTTCAAGAAGTCTGCTAGCACGATTCTGCGTCTTTTCCTATACTCCCCTTACGTCGTAGGTGAAAATCAAATCAATTTTAGAAAACTTAATTTCACCAAAACTTTTAATGTGATTACTTTTTAACTATTTAAACACAGCCTTGGAATCAAAAAATCAATGGGACACGCGCGACGGGAAGGGGGCGTGGCAGGGTCTGCTAGTGATAGCGTCTCGTTGGGTTGCTTGCTGTTTACGCTTGTATTAAAGACAGAGTGCCAGCCATTTCGTGCGGAAAAAATCACCGCCATATTCTCCTCGATTAAATGAAAAAATGTTTCCTATCTTATTTTGTGGAGATATGCGTCGTTACTGGTCAGCAATTTCTCTACTAAAACGCCTAGAGGCTTGCGCAGAAAATCAGTCGAAGCGATGAGGATATTTCGTAATATTGTGTAAGAGAAAATATAGTTTGAGGATACAATCGAAGAAAAAAGCAGATTTGCACGGCTCGTCGATCGTACTCTTCATTAGGTCCATCAGAACTTTAGCCCAACAGCTGGCCGTGGGAATTGAAATGTACTCCCTGTTTGCAAATGACGTTAAGGACTTTCTGAGTTTTCAACAGCGCTTCGAGTCTTGTAAATGCGCAGAAAGTTGATAGTGACGCAAAGGATGCGAGAAAATGGAAAAATTACAAACCACACACACACATACAACAACTCTTAGCTACCCATGTCTTAGATGTTAAGTAACCTACCACTCGCACTCCGTGATCTTCGATGACGCTCTACACCCTGTGCCATTGAAATGACCACGAAATACAAATGTACTACATTTTTTGATGTGGGTAAGTGAAAATATGCTCACAGATACCTTGGAGCTAGTTTCAAAGTTACGTGGAAATGCAGTAGACTGTTACTCACTAAAAACACATCCAATTTCTACTTGACTTTTGTCGTCGCGCAACTGTTTGCTACATCCAATACTTTACGCCTTCATAGAAGTTTACTCCTATGTACTCTCTATTACATACCAAAATCGGATATAAAATTGTGACAGGACTATAACGTATACAAGGGCATATCTGTCTCTATCTGTTGTAATTTACTTAAGATTTGGAATAATAAGAAATGCTTGGTTAGTCTGACTACCAGTCTAACGCATCTTCACATTCTCAATTGAAGTAATTAATCTGTGTAACGCATGCAAGTTCGTTAGACCTTATATGAAATTCCCCTCCACTATTACATTGCCAAAAAATGATCATTTGCAATCTCTCTTCAAGCCTAAGAAATTTGTAACATTTATTCTGAGACATTCTGCATATAACTGCACTGAATTTGAATTAAACATGAACACATACCTACATTCTTTGTGGCCTTAAAACTTCTCATATTTTTTATATCTTTTCGATGGCAAATGGTTAAGAAAAAACAGTTTGTTGGCAGAAAAAAATGTTTTACCCAACATCATTTTTTGTGCAGAAGAATTTCATAAAGACAATTAGCTTGCTTCGTAAAATCATGGTAAAGAAAAACCTCTTTTTTTATGAACTTACGCATTGCCCTGAGGAAGTCAATGACTTAACAGATGAAACGTTGGCCTCTCAGTCAACAACGCGGCGTCACCCGGACAGACAAGAAGAAACGTGTATTTTGTTTACTTTATATTGATGATGGTAAAAAATAAAACGGTATCTACAAATCATCAGAAATAATACATGCTACCTATAAAAAATCCCTGGATTTCATACCTTGTGCATAGAAATGTTATTCAACAGAAATTACTTGAGCCCACTGGCATGTGATTTAAACTCGATTCTGCCATAACTTTTTCGGTTTCGTAACACGAAGTCATATCTTGCATATTGTTAGACTTGGTTACATTTCACTGAACATTTATACACATCTTGTGGATGTGTACGAAATATCAGTGTTGTTTAATGAGAAATGTTAATTAATGTTTACAAATTAAATAAAAAATTGAAAGTGGTTTTCCTACTTATTCGAGAAGAACGTTTAATTGCACCATAGCATTTGGGATCATTTCTTTCCAAATAATAATAATAATAATAATAATAATAATAATTGTGTAGTTACTACGGGTTTTTACATGAAACACAATATACAACTTGCTGAACTATATCTGCATGTCTGAACACTTAATAGCTTTCATCAGGTTGTAAGATTCTTTCGCCTCACCACAATAACAATGACACTGTCTGTTACCTCATATTTAATTACTAAACAAGCAAATACGTTGAGCAGAAGTAAATTAATTGATTAATAAAATAATACTAAATCTATAAATGATCACATTACGAAGTAAATGGGAATGGGTATAGTAAGCGCAGAGGCGAGTTTACACCTGGCTGTAAACAGTTCAGACGAATTTAGTAGATTTGTATGTACTCGTCTTCTCAAAGAAGGTTCGTTCTCGCTTCCGGGTTTATTATACTCAGCCATACCATATAGTCTCTTTTCCGCTGCTTTGATGCGACGGAGAGACCATCTGGGGTAGAGTACCAGAATTCGGAAGGTAAATATTCTGTAAGATGTAATGGAAGGTACTTGGACCAGCAACATCAACGGATTATACATATTAATAGGTAATGTAGTTTGTATAAGTAATAATGACCAAATAAATAAAGAAATGCGTAAAATTAAGCACATTTTACTCTACAAAATTCTCATATAAAATGTCTTCCAACTTCTAAAGGTTATGAAATTATTTGATGAATTGTAAATAATTATATAAATGGTCACTAAGGACCTTGCAGTTCATGAGACGAAAAAAATAAAGCTTATTAAATAAATAACAAAATTCATTAGAAAATGTGTATACGTTGCCGTAGTTAAAAACCGCAAGACTGCTCTCTCGAGAAGCGGTTCTGCCCGCCCAAAGGAACGCGATCGGGCACTGTGGAGGGGGGAGGGCGTTTTTTTTCGGAAGGAGCCAAGGAGCGCGCGCGGCCGCCGAATGCGACGCGGCAATCGGGTTTGTTCCCGGGATTAAGTCGATTAGTTAATTCAAGTTCGCAGTGAGCGCGCCGGCTCGGAAAGACGCAGCGAGCGGGCAGGCGGGAGAGAGAGAGAGAGAGAGAGAGAGAGAGAGAGAGAGAGAGAGAGAGAGAGGGCGGGAAGGGGTAGCAAGTGGATGAGAGGGCGAGCGAGTTTGGCAGCGAGGGTGTTGAAATCTTGAGCCACGCCTCCGCAGAGTGTCGAAATCTGGAGAGGTACAGACATCCGAGAGAAAGAGAGAAAGAGAGAAAGAGAGAGAGAGAGAGAGACAGACAGACAGACAGACAGAGAGAAAGGGTACCGAAATACCGGATAAGTACGAGTTACCACAATCCAATGGCGGGGAAGTAGAGTGGTGCCAAAACTCAGGAGAGAAGAGACATCGAAATTCACGAATTTAACGAGTAACCGAAACCCAGGTGCGGAGGATTTGAATGGTGCCGAAACCCTGAAGAACGGTAAGTTACTGAAACCCGGTATCGGAGGTTTTCAATGATGCTGAAACCCTAGAGAAATGCAAGTAACCGAAACCTAGTAGCGGAGGATTTCAATGGTGCCGAAACCCTGGAGAAAGGTAAGTTAATAGAGGTAGAAAGGTAACGTAGTAGAGGAAGATTGAGGAAGTGTGGAGATCTGGAAGAGTGCCAGATTCTGAAATACGGGAGAGGAGAGGAGTGTTGACGAAAGGAGTGCCGGATGCGACGTAAAGGCATTGGGCCAAGGTGGACAAATTTCCAAAAACTACGAAAAGCTAATTTCTACTTTCGCGCATCCTGCATACCTAAAATTGGGAATTTTATGTAATGCTACAGTGAAAATCGGCATTTTTTATGCAGAACTGGTGGTGCTAAATCTGCCCAAACTTTCTCGCATCAGTAACGATTAGGTGACAATGAAACTGGAAAGGAGAAAGGAAAAAAAACGGGTGAGCGACGGGACATGGTGCGGATACTCCGAATTGGAGAGGAAAAGACGAAAAGATGCTCCCCAGCGCAGGAGTCGGTTAGGGCGCAATGATGTCTTCCGTTCGGGTGAGGCAAACGTTTTCTAAAAACTCTCTCTGTTACTGCGGCCATTCGAGTCAGCGCTCAGCTTCTGCGCCATCTCCGAATTACTCCTCATTTCCTGCTAATGAGCTTTGGGGTTATTAAAATCCTAGTTGGAACCGTCCTGAATATTTCCGTTATTCGATTCTTGTGGCTTTCACGATCCAGGAAAGAGGCGCAGTAAATAGGATCACTATCTGCACTCGTTGCCTAATGAACGCAATCTACTCAGCAATGCCAGAAATCGATAAAATCCATTATCAACTACTGCAAGAAAACAATGAGTTGATTGAGATACTAAAAACGAAATAGTCAAATGTCATATTCTGCTATCAGTACACTTATTTTGATCTCGCAGATATTTTTCTTTCGATTTTTGTATTTCGCATATTTATTTATCTTATTGCTATTTTGAGGTGTATTGCTATACGGTGAGTTTGTACGTTTCAATTTCTACGCAATTTAAACATTTATTTTGTATTGAGAGACAATTACTTTTGAAGACTTCTTACAAAAATTATTTGTATTTAATGTGTGTTTATTTTCTTTTGTAGAGATTTTTGACTTCTTAAGCAACATTTTGCCTTATACATTTTTGTATAATTACAATTTAGTTTTCGGGTTTTGATGAGACTTTCAGATTAGAGGTACGTTCCAATATTTCATTTAAAGTTTTGGAGTATTTTTATATTATTTTGTTGTGTGAAAATTTTATTGTATCGTAAGGGAATTATTGACATGTTTATTTCATAACTATGACCTAATATGAATTATAATTAATAAATATCACCGAAAACGTGAAATCGATTTATAATTCTATTCATTCTCACACAGCTTGCATTGGCTGTACTCAAATTGTTCATTCTGAAGAAAAATATGAACGTAAACAGATATTTTCAATCTGCTACAAATGGAGTATTAGAATGAAAAAAAATTGGTCTTGTAGTATTCTGGTAAATGGGAATATTACTGCAAGGATGAAATGAAATAGCGCGGAAGCCAGTTGAGAGAGGAAATTAGCTGCTTCACAGTACTGTGTGTCCTCAAATTTCACAGCGGTATTACAAAGCTCTTGTGTGAATATATCCTCGTTAATTTCAGCGGAGGGGCACCCAGAATTAGGTATTACTCAGGGCTTCTACAACTCACTTAAAGTAGGTCATACGAAATACCACATGTAATACACGTTGAATAATTGGACTGACAATATATGCCATTAAATGCCCGTCGTATACTTTAATCATAAAGATGTAAGAATAAGAGAAAAGTTGTAATAAAAATGATTAGAGTCACTCGTCCACATTATTCCCAGAAAAACCGAAACGCGATTTGATTTGGTGTGTATTGATCGTACGAGGTAAATAACAAACACCCTCCCCACCACTCAATAACATAAATATTCTTAATTAATATTAGCAAATTATGGAACATTAATTGTAAATCAATGGCACTGATAATATGAAATAATGCAAACATCACGTATTCATAAATATAGGCTGGATAAGCTTGCCCTGAAAGTTAAATACATCTTTTGATTCTTGTGAAAACGTTCCTTTTTCGCAATACACCGTGGTTCGTCCCTAAAAAGTTGGCTGAATTGTGATATATAACATAACGATCATACGTATTTTCAAAAGCAATACTTTGTAATTAAAAATTAAATTAAATTAAATATGCACTGAAGTTTGGATTATAAGCTACGAGAAAATTATTTTAATAAGAAAATCCATCTAATTATCGCACAATTAAAGCAAATTTAATCCTTCCTCTATTTGAAAGAGGAAGTGTTAATTGTTATCGTCTCCCTGGCAATAACGAATACTCTCCAAAAGAGTCCGCCGGCAGAAGGACACCTGGACGAAAAATAACATTTACCTGCAGAACGCACCTATTCAGGATTATGAGCGCCCACGCGCCGACGTGAGGCGGGATTCATGGACATGGCAATGTCACGATGTGCTAACGCGCAATTTTTCAGCTCGTTGCACTAAGCTGGAAATATGACGGAATAAAAATTATGATAGCAGTGCATGATTTATACGTGCGTACGCACCGCGCTAGCTGATACGCAGCGCTGTCCCGCGGTGTGGCCAGACACTGCTGGCAGAGGGGAAGTTCAACGACCAATCTTCTTCGGAACGACTGCCCACGTTTCTGCCAGGAATCGTACTATTCATTACGATGACAGTATCTTATAAGTATAGCCTTATATATGCATCTGCTTGGATCAGTAACGTAATGAATATATAGTAATGTTAGATTTAAGACGCATATTCGAAATGATTCATTCCCTTGCTCTTATATATATATATATATATATATATATATATATATATATATAAATGTATATAAGCAGTGTGTTTGTGTGTGTAACCCATCACCAAAGTAAGATACATAATATACGTTAAATGTGAATACGGTAAAATTAAATGTAAATTCTGACAGCTATCGTCCGGTTCAGATACAAAACCGAAAATAGTGATAGAGTAAAGCAAAAATATATCAGAGGTGGAATACGATAATATTACCTCAAGTAACAGTTTGTCCAACCCATTCTACATGAAGTGATCGGAACTACAATCCAGAGAGCCACAGATGAAATGCAAGCGTGTTGGACGCCGTGATATGGGTCGACCGCAGCGAAACAATCGACCAGCTGATGCCTTGTCACCGGAGACTAGTATTGTCGGAACGAGTATAATGTCAGTTTTACCAGATTTTTTTTGATCGCATGTACTTGAGCTACTCCATTAAATTACTTTCGGACATACGCATAGTCCCTCTGGATCGTTTGACTAGTTTTTTTTACTTAAGTAGAAATGAAAGACGTTTGTCACAGGTACCGTCTGTCTCAGAGAATTCAAGCCTTTAGACTTGCGACTTACGTCACAAATTATGTTATAGCAAATACATAAGAAACAACAACCCCAAATCTCCATTACAATTTCCACATAGAATGGAGTCGGACCGTGTCGACGCGCAAGCTGGCTGCCCGCTGCGCTAGCCGTCGCCATCAGCGAAATGATGGACCAGATGTTGTCGTGACAGCGGAGACTAGCGCTGTAGGAACCGGAAGAGCAAGCAAGCTACGCTGGAGACGGCGATGACACCCGCGGGGCCTGCCGGCAGCGGGGAGCGGCGGCGACGGGGCAGGGGCGGGGGCGGCAGGGCCGACATGACGGCAGCGGAATGTTCGACGGCGGCGGGGGCGGGGAGGCCCGCAGCTGCGCGGCTCCGCCACTAAGCCCGGCGTAATCGCCCCGCCCCCACTCGTGTCCCTCGCCGCCCCCGGCGCCAGCTGCGCCCGCCGCTCGCGCCCCGCCTCTGCCCGTCCGCGCTCCGCCTCCGCCGGGACGACACGCGCGAGCTGCGGCGGACGAGCGGGCCACGTGACCCCCACGTGGGCGGGAGGGGCGGGGCGAGGGCGGCTGGGGTGGAACGGCGGTGAGCGAGCCACGGAAGATGAGTGACCACGTGGTCCTCCCGGACGAGTGGTCGAGTTGGAACGGAGCGGAGTTGGGACGTGGGGTAGAGGAAGAGGAACAGCCGTTTGCGAGGCGGGCAGCGCAGATGAGGCGTTAGGGAAGCATTGCGGGGCGGGAGACGGACACACGTTGAGTGAAGTGCTGGGTGAAGGGGCGCAGGAGAGAAGGGTTGTCGGGAGAGGGCAGATGCGGGAAGATGCGAAGCGTGCGGGAGTGTTGCAGGTAAGCTCGTAGGTGGTGAAAGCATGTGCTGGAAAAGTGCTGAACGGGGAGCGAGGTGACTGTGAGCGAGTGACGGCGAGCGAGTGACGGCGAGCGAGTGACGGCGAGCGAGTGACGGCGAGCGAGTGACGGCGAGCGAGTGACGGCGAGCGAGTGACGGCGAGCGAGTGACGGCGAGCGAGTGACTGTGAGCGAGTGACGACGAGCGAGTGACGGCGAGCGAGTGACGGCGAGCGAGTGACGGCGAGCGAGTGACGGCGAGCGAGTGACGGCGAGCGAGTGACGGCGAGCGAGTGACGGCGAGCGAGTGACGGCGAGCGAGTGACTGTGAGCGAGTGACGGCGAGCGAGTGACGGCGAGCGAGTGACGGCGAGCGAGTGACGGCGAGCGAGTGACGGCGAGCGAGTGACGGCGAGCGAGTGACGGCGAGCGAGTGACTGTGAGCGAGTGACGGCGAGCGAGTGACGGCGAGCGAGTGACGGCGAGCGAGTGACTGCGAGCAAGTGACTGCGAGCGAGTGACTGCGAGAAAGTGACGGCGAGCGAGTGACGGCGAGCGAGTGACGACCGAGGAGATTGCTACTGGAATGGGAGCGGGCTGCGCGTGCTGATTGGCGGTGCGACGGGGCTAATGGAGCGACGTGGGGCGACACGAGGCGGCGCGGAACGGAGCGGGGAGCCGGGGGCGGGGCAGAGTCCAGCTGGCGGGGGGTGCGAAGCGGGGCGGGATCAGGAGGGTCGGTGGGAGGGGGGTCTCGTGGATTTTCGCCTGCCGAAGGGGCCTTCGGCACTCGTTTCCCATTACGATTAAGCCTGGATTACGGCGGCCGCTGGTTCAGGGTGGGGCGCGCAACGGGACAGCGCCGGGCCGGACAGTGGGGCGGGGCGGGGCAGGGCGGGGCGGGGCGGTGGCGGAAACGGGCCCAAAGAGGACAGATACGAAAAGAAGCGATGAGACGCGGCAGCACGTGAAAGGGACGAGATGTTTGCGGCGAGGTGCACGTACGTAATGATAAGGCTGTGGGGGATGATTGTCGACGATACGGGAGAGGCGGTGGTACGTTTGTCGCAATCGTGGAAAAGAGAAATGCAAAATGAAGATCTATTTTTTGCAAATGTGCTACTCATAAGTGTACCTCTACAAAACGAGGGGATTGTCTTTACTCTGCTTTTACTAACGTACCAGCCCGTAGTTGGTGGAACTGCATCTTTCGATTTAAATATACTAATAGTTTTTGTGGTTACGATATTTCTTCTATTTTGTTATCTAATTATTACTGCTACTAATATTATTATTTGTTTCAATGTTTTACTGGATTTGGAAGAGTATACTTGTAAGAGACTGATGTTATGATCTACGATTCACTTGCTTGGAGACGTCAGTGACGTATCATGTTGACAGCCATTCGGCAACATATTTTTTGCTCTAAATTTTATTCATTTTTAGCATATTACCTAAAGTTGTCGGAATATTTACGAGTACTTATCACAACCTTTTAATAAGTAACTTCTCCCACCTCGCATGCCTCGTCCGTCTGCCTGACCTGTCACGGCGGTACTGCGCACACCGCCATCCCGCTCATCGAGTCCTCCCCCCCCATTTGGCTGAGTACATTCCTTCCGTTCGGCCAGCGAAAAATCGCCCCCCTCCTGTCTTCCCCTCCGACCGCTGTCCCTCTCCTTTCTCTCCTTCTGCTCTTCTACCTTTCTCCTTTCCTCCAAGTGTCCAACTTCCAAGGCCTCAAGGCACCAGTATAGCTCTGAAGCCCTCCAGCAGTATAGCCCTGAAGAAGGCCACAGCAAGATGGCCGAAACGTCAGTACAATTGACCCAGACGCGGCTCATCCCGGATAGTGTGACGTCACGGACACTCACAGCGATTACAGACACAGAGATTTCATATAACAAATATTTATTTACAAAGAAAACACAACAAATATTTACAATGAATTTCCTTCTTACACCCTAGCTTTGATAGAACTACTATCCCCTGATCGCGGGAGCGATCCAAACCCGATTGACGATCGGTTTCGATTGTGGCATTCGCCACTCCTACTTCTGAAGCGCGCACAAAGCCAAGCTTCCGTGACCGGATGTCACACTGGGACACAAAGTCCGTACTGGCGTACCAACTGATTGTTTGCCTCGATCGCAGGAGCGATCTTACCCGATTGAGAATCGGCGTGAATCGTGGCACTCAACCACTTCTCACCTCGGAGCACGCACACAGCATCGCTCCCACGAGACCGCAGTCACCCAAGGACACAAAGTCCTCCACAGGCTCGTCAACACGTGACTTGCCTCGCGAGCCGTGCACCGTCGTGGCGCCAAGTTTTGTGCAACTGCACGAGGTTCTCCCACTGTTCTCCTAGTTTCCTCTTACTAATCCCTTAGCAAGCGTCCCCAAATAGATGCCACGAGGCACGCAGGGAAATACGTTACAATAGCCAAGAATGCAAGGCGTCGAGGATCGGAGCTAAAACTTTCAATGTGGTTGCGGGCGATGTTTGCATTTCTTGGGCGATCCACTCCTGACTTCTACGTATTTTTGATATGGGCACTTTTCCCGCTGCTCTGGACAGGAGGGGGAGTGGCAGTGGGCACACATGCGTCATATCGGGCCGCAGTGCTACTGTTTGGAATGACTTTAAATTTCGGAATTTATCAGAGAAGGCATACTTAAATCAAAATTTAACTGTATAAGATCTGGAAAATGAGACAAGGTCATAATTCGTCAGACGTTGGCAACGAAGCACACTGGGAGTATGCGATGTACAATGTAGAAGGTAGATTCATGATAAATACAAAGAGTCAACGTAATGTCGTTAGTCCCTTATGTGCAGTGCTTGTTTTATCACAGGAGGTGGCTGTGAACTTTCCCGTTGGATGGCAAAATCCGGCGCCGACATACCGTCGGCTAGCGGAGTTTTCCCAACCAGGTATCTCCCACCAGCGGGGCACCGCCCAGCCGGGACAAGCTTTACGCCGGTCTCCCCACATGTGTTGTAGAGTAGTGCATGATAGCATGCTGTTAATTGGAGAAACCACGGAAAACCACCGACCAGCGTAGTCGGACGCTAGAATTCTCCTCCAGCCAGCGACTGAATTCCACCTAGCTTTTAGGCTAAGGTCGAAAATCCTGCTGCCGCCGGGAGTCGAACCTGGAACCTCCCGGTGAGAGGCTCTGCGGTGACATCAGTTGATGCCTTGAGTCACTTCTGCCGGTCAATCATTGGAGAAGAGAGGATATTTCAATACATCATGGAAATGACCAGAGAGAATGCAAAGTATATATAGCACGAAAGAGGAATCGATAAAGTTACTGTTTTTGTCTAAATGTAGAAACCACAGAGAGCGATGGATGTTTTTTCATTGTTGATGCACTCAAATTCGGAGTAATCCTCTTATTCGTACTGCATGCTATTAGGAACTGAAAAATAAAAGATGTACTCCATCAATACGATAAAGTCCACCGCTGTGAGATTACCGAATCGTATATTAACTTTTTGCAATATGAGAATGTGATTTAAAGGGGATCGATAATTATCTTGCGTTGCGAAAGACAACATTTCTCTCTTCCCTTTATTTCAGAAAATCAATATGACATATTTTCACGGGATTGGCAGGACAAATATTGGACCGCAGTCGCTAGTATTTTGCACTGCGTATAATCCTTTAGGTTTTTTTATGGTTTGTACCTATCACTGAGAGCATAGTTATTTGTTATTCACCATTGAGCACTATCGGTATCACTTTTAATACTCTGTCTGTCTGTCTGTCTGTCTATCATTAAAATTTAACATCGAGTAAAATATTAAATTCAATAAATTAACAACTTAATAACTGAATTAATAAAATAATTCATCTTCATTTTCCTGTATTGAATTTGTGGAATCATGATGCCTAATCAAACATATGTTATACAACTCAAACAATAGCATTAAATTTGTTATATGTTAAAACGAATAACTACTTGTTTTAATTCATTAAATGTCAAACATTCAGCTTAAATCTCTCCTCATTTTTAATATGCAAATTTACGTTTAGTAAAACTCGAGGGAATTACCTTCTTGACTGTTTTACTGGCACAATTTTCATCGTGTTGCCACATTTTATACACATTGGTTGTTGGTAAACATATTTTGTTATATAAAAATGTCTCGCAAATTCCATTACCTAAAATGTATGAAATTATACAATAATGTAAATAATCTGAGAATAATATATTTTGCTAAAGCATTTCCTACATTTCTGTAGCGATTAAGTTATATACTTTGCTTCCTTATCTGCAATTTTTGTAATTTTGAGACTTACCGAATAGACTGAGATATGCCACTAGAAAATTGTGAGATAAGGAATGACAAAACATATTAATTATACGGGGTATATGGTGATTTGCTGGAGCCTTTCAGGCCAAAATCTCAAGATGGATACATTAAATAATTACCCGAAGTTTGAATTCAACATTCGTTCGTTGCTTACACAACCGTGTAAACTACTTAGGTAATGTTTGGTGATGACGAACGACGATGACAAACAACGATGACGATGTGTCAACGTCGCTCCCCGAGGCAAGGCCAAGAAAAAATTTTACGTATTTATGCCAAACCCATTCCTGGTCAGTTGTAATTTGTCTTTTACTGGATGAACGATGGCAAGGAGATTCATGAGTTGTTCATAATAATTAATAGAGATGGATTACGCAGTCACACAAAAATAAAAATATTTTCAGACCCTAAGACTTACACTTGTTTCTCTTTGTATGTCGACGCGCTGAATCCGAATTTGAAGGCAAAACTGCGCCACCACCCTCTCTTCTAGCTTCATATTTGAATTCAGCACGTCGACATACATAGAGAGACACGTGTCAAGTCTTTCGGTATATTATTATTATTATTATTAATACTACTAATCTATTAATAATAATAATAATAATAATAATAATAATAATAATAATAATAATAATAATAATAATAATAATAATAATAATAATAATAGGGCTGCGTTGAGGCGATATATAAGCCTACCGCGCGTCAATCACATACAGGATTGAATTTAATTGATGCCTTATTTTACGTGGCGAGACTCGGGCCATTAGGCCCGCTCTTCCGTCTGACCAAGCAAATTTCGCTACGCTCCTTTCACCAACTAGCAGAGAAGGAGGTATTTCTTGGGCGACGAAACAAGCGATTTGAATTTAGCTCAGAGGCGTCATTTAGGCTTGAGGATCTTTTACATGTAAGTAAATCTACTAACATGGGACAGGTGGTTTCACTTCCCCTCCGAAGGAAGGCGTAGGAAGGATTTCTTTGCCCTTAAAAATCGATCGGGTTTCAACACGCGAACTTGGGTATAAGAGGCCGATACGCTAACTGATACACCATCCCCGCCGCACTTGATCCTCGCAAGGGATTCGATCCAGTAACCTTCAGCTCGACGTTCTCGGACTAGGGCTGTTGCAAGCCCTAGGCCACCTTTATTGAAATGTTCCAACGAGTCGTTATTTTTTTGCGACGACGTAAATTACCCGAATTCTCGAAATGCTTCGAAGAGAACACCGTCGTTTCACACATTTCTAGCATTAAAACTTTATTTGACACTTAAACCTTCGCGCTGCAAAGGCACTCGCCATCGCGTGACCCGCCAATTGACAGACGCTGGCCGCGCGTGTTTCCTTTGTTCCGTATCCGCCGCGCTAAACGCGAGAGTCGTTGGCTAACTCCGAGCACCGCTGCTGAACTGCTCCCCGGGCTGTTGAAGCGGGGCGGCCGTGTCGCCAGGGTAACCTCAAACCCCGCAGTCGTAGAGCGGGCTAAGCCTCCGCTATCTGACGCCCCCGTCGCCTTCGTCTCGCCAGTTTTCTTCTCCGTGTCGCAGACGGAGGCTATTGCCTCCATTTCGCTCTGCAGACTGCCCTGCCTCGCTGGTCCCTCGGCTTTCAGCTGTTCCGCCGCACAGCTGTTTCGCGTTGTGCTGGTGTCCTGAGGTTGCGTGGGTTCTTCAAATATTTTCTTAAATTGTTCTTTTTGTGCGGTCACGTTGGGTTTACCTGCTGCTCAGATAGAGTCGCCCACTTTCTAGAGCAGTGAGTGGGAGGTTAAAAATCGGTAGAGAAAGTAATCAAGTAATATTAATACATATATATCGCTTTTTAAAACATGAATCTTGCAATTGTTCTCTTCCCAACTCAATCTGATCCGATCCAGTAACGAAACAATATTGTGAAGTCGATATAAACTGCATTTTAGAACTTCAGACAAATTTGTAATGTTTATTTAATCATATGACTTCACTACGAGACCAAACATTATGAATTAAAATATGTTCAATTATCGTATATACTTAAATTAACAATTTAAAGATATTAAAAAAATATACAAAACTTTAAAACTTCAAAAACAAATAATGCGATGAGATATCACACCAAAATGCCAAATTCAATACAAATTGTCAATATACTTCCATACGTTCAAGAGTGAAGTTCGAACATGTTTGTAAAAAATAAAAAAAAAATGAAAATTATGCCAATCGCAGCTGTAAACAAACTTCACTACATCATGAATGCCAACACATGGGGAGTTTCATTGACAATTGACTCCCCTGAACTGGACCTTTACTAAACTTGAAGTGCAACGAAAAGTCCTTAAACCAGTGTAAATTTTTGTAAAGTTGGTATGATCTACTTTCTCTTAGTCCATTTGAGCCTGAAAGCTCGTATAATGTTTAGTCTCGGCCACTGGAGCGCTTATAACCACTTAATATTTGTTAGTTTATTGTGCTACACAGCGTAAAACAAGTAAAGATTTAATCTGTACACTTACTAATTAGGCTGTGAAGTATGTCAGAGTTTGCAATGCAATTCACCGTCTTGGAATGAAATTCACTGTCCATCTAGGAAAACCTACTTACTTCAGTAGAGCAAAACACGTGAACAAAATTAAGACAAGAATACGAAGACGGACGTCGAGATATTTTTATTCACAAACCAAACTATTAGAGACAGAAACAGTTTGCCTGCGACAATCTTTAAATCCTTTCTCCAAAGCTTGAGAAAGTTTAAAAATAAATTAGTTTTCTAGCTAATTATGTATATTTCAGGTCAATGTATTACTGTTACGTTTCAAGTGTTAAATTAGTAGTATTTCCTATGAAGTAAGATGTTTAATTGTGGTTATTAGTAACAGTTGTAGTGGTTTTGTTATTATGAGAAACAGTTGAAGTAGTATTGTTATTGTTAGTACTATTATTATTAGTTTACTATTTATGTAGTGCAGTGCAGAGCAATGAAGTGGAGTAAGGGTTGTGATATAATGTACTATTTGTTAGTAATTATTGTTTTTTTTAATTCACTACTCTATTGTAATTTATTGTAAATCAATGTAAGCTTAATGCATGTAAAGGTAACATATTTTGCCAAAAAGTACGATACGTAATTGCAAAATTAATAAAAAATCAAATATATCTATATTGTATATATATGACTGTTGGAACACTGCCATTGAACAGAGGACATTTTGATGTACAGTATAATAAAGCAGATTAGTGGAACAATTAGTTTCCTTGCAAACATACATCAAATTCGTATTAGTGTGGAGACAATGGTTCTAGTTCTTGCGCTGCAGTGTAAAGTATACGTTGTTACATGTAACCTGTCTACTTAAATATGAAACATGTGTCAGTTAAAAATGTCGTTTCTATGTAACGTGTATTAGTTAAATATGGCATTTCTATAGAAAGTGTGTTTTTTAAATATGGCGTTTCTATGTAACGAGTGTTATTTAAATATGACATTTCTATGTAATGTGTGTTATTTACATCTGGCGTTTGAATGTAACGTGTGTTATTTAAATATGGCGTTTCTAAATAACGTGTGCTATTTAAATCTGGCATTTTAATGTAACGTGCGTTATTTAAATATGGCGTTTCTATGTAACGTGTGTTATTTAAGTCTAGCATTAGAATGTAACGTGTGTTATTTAAATATGGCGTTTTTATGTAACGTGTGTTATTTAAATCTAGCATTAGAATGTAACGTGTGTTATTTAAATATGGCGTTTCTATGTAACGTGTGTTATTTAAATATGGCGTTTCTATATAACGTGTGTTATTTAAATATGGCATTAGAATGTAACCTGTGTTATTTAAATATGACGCTCCTATGTAATGTGTGTTATTTAAATATGGCGTCCAAACATTTGCCACACGTTTCGCCGCGTACGTGCGGCGGACCGCGCAAGGGCTGCGGTTCATGTCTCACGCGAGGCGCACGCTCCCAGCCGCACACGCACGGGCACGCGGCGCCACGCGGCGGTCGGGGCACAATAGCGCGGCGCGCACAAAGCGCTGCTGGGGTCGCTGTCTCCATCCACCGGGCGACCTCGGGAAGAGGGCGAGGGGTGAGTGAACTCTGATGATGACGATCGGAAATTAAGTTTGTGCGTAATAGTAGTAACACATACACTATGTGGTCAAAAGTATCCGGGCACGTGGCTGAAAATCACTGATCAGTTCCTGGTGCCCTCCATCAGTAATGCTGGAATTCAATAGGTTGTTGGTCTTGATAACAGCTTCCACTATCCCAGGCATACTTTCAATCAAGTTCTGAAAGGTTTCTGGGGGAATGGTAGCCCTTTCTTCAAGGAGTGCTGCACTGAGGAGAGATATGGATGTAGATCAGTGAGGTCTGGCACGAAGTCAGCGTTCCAAAACATATGAAAGGTGTTCTATAGAATGCAAGTCAGGACTCTGTGAAGGCCAGTCCATTACAAGCATATTATTGGCGTGCAACCACAACGCCACCGGCAGTTTTTGAAAAAAATTTGAAAATGTCCGAAGGGCGTCAGGTAAAGTACCCCCAAGTTTTAAAGAAAGGTTTTCAAAATCTCAGACGGATAGAAAAACGGACAGACAGACGAATAAACAGATGTACAGACGGGCAGACGGACGGACAGACAAACGAACAGTTTAAAACAAGTTTTTAACTGTTCGTTTTTTTGTACATGTATTTCCATTGAAATATCGGAATCGATTTTCCGTAGCATTACATAACTCTCCCTTCACTACAACTCCTTTCCCTACACCTCTTATATTACTCCGTATATACGTACGTATACGGGAATGTAAAAATGGCTACAACAGAAACAACAGAGCATTTACATAATCGAAATAATACAACACTATTGTGATGCATTGGAGAGGAAATGCGATGAATTGTTGATCACCACATCCTTGTAGATTAATTTATGTTGGATAATTCGACCGTAAATGGCTAAGCAGTGGAGGACGTTATTCAACAACGAATTTCTTCATCTATTCATACAACTTGATCTACAACGCACATTTAGGGTATTGTTTCATCAAAAAAAAATCACAAGGCGGAAACAATGCTAATAGTATTTTTATGGAGTTCCTTGTACTTTGCGAAACTGGTGCGTTACGCACAATAAAAAATGCCATATCTTAACATAATGTTATTTTAATACCATTTTCCAGACCATAAGGATACAAAATCTTGTTACTTTATATTCATCAAATAACCGAACTTCAATATATTCCCAAAAATATCCTTTCCATATGTCAATGATTAAATTGGAATGAGAATATAATCAATACAATAACTGACCTTTTGAAAATTAAATTTGTAATATCTCTTCATTTTAAATGAATTTTATATAATACCAAAAGTTTTTAAGAGGGTTTATTTCATTCGATCTGACGATTAGTTGCAATGAAATCTTTACGATTCAACGTAGGTACAATTTTAACAATCAATTAAAAGAGGGATTCAAATAATTGAATTTTCCTCGCTCAAATAGAAGTCAATAATCTCTGAATTCGACGTTCATGGAACATGAGAGATGACTTGAAAGCGATGATGCATAATCGTACTCGTAAAACAAATATAAACGATCAAGGTATAACAACAAATGTTACTACCGATATCTAAAAGGACCAATGTTTCGATTGAGAAGCGATATGTGAAAATAATAATTCCTGAAAAACTCAGAAAGCTGTAATTCCAATTAATTTTAGCTGATGCCCAATATACTCGTGGTTTTTGAATTCAAATCATAGGTCAACGTAAGTCCAGTTATGTCATTACTAGAGGAATTTACATTTAGCTGCAGGTCAGAGTTTATTTCCCAGAAATGGCAAAAAAATTATAACAAACTAGTGTAAACTGTCAAATTTTGAAGGTTTATACATCTTCACTGATCTTTTCATTGAGAAACACTTAAATATTTGTATTTAAAAACCGATACCTTGTTTCGCTAACTATAACCTCACAATACTTACACGCTTGCTAGGCGATGAATCAACGACTGCTCTGGAGAAATAGACATAAATTCTCACAACAAAATTAAGAAATGAACAAATCACAGCAGCGAAGCGTTCGTTTTTCTTCTGTGTCCTCCACTATTCTCCTCTCATCTCTCACTCTCACTACTTCAATTAACTTCCATTCATAGTTCTCCTCTTCTCCAATTCCGTCATCCTTACACCTCTTTCATCTTCATTTTTACCTTTCTTTTTCCATTTAAAATCTTTTTACGTTTTGTCTTTTATATTTCTTCTCTTCGTTACCATTCAAACCTCCTGATCTCATATAAACTGTATGAACTGTCGTAACCTTTTCTTTATTACCACCCCTCATTCACATCCCCTCTAATCTTGTTCTTCTTCTTCACCATATTCTTCTTGTTCCATATAACGATTCTTCTTGTTTCTCCTTTCCTTTCCCCTCCACGCCTCATTCTCAACCGCCCTCGCCCTTCCCCCGCGTGCTGCGGGACCTGGCGCACTCCACGCGCGGGGGAATCCCAGGAGGCGGGATCACGTGGTCCGGCGGGTGGACCGCCGCCGCGTATGAATATCCACGGGGGCGGCGAGGGGCGAGGTCCGCCCCGGCCTGTCCGCGCACGCCACTCCCATCAGCGGCGCAGCCAGGAATTTTGGCTAATTAGGTTCGGCCCATCGGGGCCGCGGTGCCGCCGCCCGCGCCGCCGCCGCCGCCGCGGTAAATGAAAATTCCGCTCTTTCCCTGGGGACGCGTCAGTCGAGAGAGAGAGAGAGAGAGAGAGAGAGGGAGAGAGAGGTCTCGGAGAGGAGAGGGGGAGGCGATAAGCAGGCGGCGGGGGAGGCAGCGTTAATAAGACCGCAAGAGAGAGGCAGAGAGAGAGAGAGCGAGAGCGATGGAGAGAGGTAGGAGAGAGAGAGAGAGACTGGAAGGTGACCGGGAGACGGAAGGTGTTGAGGAGTTGGAGTTGCAGTGCGCGGGCGTTGACCGTGAGAACACGAGGTAGAGGTGGAGAGGTACCGTGGGGGCAGTAGAGTCGAGGAGGAGGAGGGTGGGTGAAAGCATGAGGAGGGCAGGTGACGGGCGAAGACGGGTGGGTGGCAAAACCACGGTGGGAAGGTTGCGAGGTGGTATAGGATAGGAAAGGGAATAAAGATATTGGGATGGTAGACAATAGCAGGTACACGGGGAGCAGACAATCTCGAAGACAAAGCACAAAGTTAGCTGGGTGATAGTGAGCAGGTTTAGGAAAGGGGTAGAGATACTAAGGTCCGGTGGTGAAAATTCGCCGTGGATACGAAAATAAGGCTGCGAGAAGGAGGTAGGAAAGTGATCATGATATAACGAAGGGGAGATGGGAAAACTGAATCGGCGCGGTGGAGAGATGACGGAAGAGGACCTGGGGCATTGTTGGGAACCCGGCGACCGGGCAGCGAGGAAAAGGCGGAGAGTCGGCCAGAAGGTGGAGGAGACCGGGTGGGGAGCGAAAGAAGAGATGTCGGGGAGCCAGAAAACAGTGGGCAAAAGACGGAAACGGAGATGACGGGGAGCTGACGACGAGGGGCAGCTTTGAGGATTGGGACCTCGCCGGCCTCTGCCAGTCGCTGCTTCCATTTAGCCGCGACAACTTCCGGCCAATCGGGAAAGGAGTTCCGGCCGCAGAGGTGCACAGGATAGTTTCCCGAGGCGGGATTACGACAGGGGGTGGGGCACGCAGGAGCTGGAATCCCGTCCTAAGCATGGATACGGAAACGAAACGAGTAAAGCTGGTGAATCGAGGAAGCTGGGATTGCGAATTTGCATGTGAACATGGAGGGAAATGTTGGAAGAGTTTGAGCAGGGTTTACAAGTTTGAGAAGGTTAGTTATCAGAAATGTGTCCTGCATTGGAGAATTTGGGTTTGAGGAGAGTTCCTAGATAGAACAAAACCACTTACCTTTTTGTAATCTACTGAATGTATGTTTTCTTCATTTTCGTAAAGTGTTTCATTGTGTTAATTAAAACTAATTGAATGCGGAGAATTCCTGACTTGATTATAGACGCACGTTCGAAAGAGCACGAAAGGTTTTAAGGCAAGTTTAAGTAACATACTTGAAGTAAGTGAACAACTGCATTACGTACTTTAGAATCTGGTTGAAAAAGATCATGCAAACTTTGAATTTATACGAAAGAATAGTTTCAGACATTCTCGATAAAGTGCAACCCGGTGTTTCGGGAAGGGAATGGGCGTGACGGGAGCGCTACGAAGCGGGGGTGGGCGGGCGCTGAAGATGTCATGGGAGGTGTGCTGCGCAATGATCGGGGGGGAGGAGTGGTGAGGTGGTGCCGGATTCGCACGCAGCGGCTGCGGCGAGGTCTGAGGGACGCGTGGGGAGAGACCGCGAGTTGATCGCGTGCCCGCCTCTGCGGCTGTCGCCGGGCCGGAGGGAAAGGCCAGGCGAGGTGGGAGGAGGAGGGCGATGGGGGTGGGGAAGAGGGGAGGGGGAGGGTTCGCCAGACGGCGTCCGCGCTAATGGCCGCTGCCCCAGGGGTGAGAGGCCAGGTTCGAGTCCCAAATGGCACGGCGATTGGCGATTTTTCTCACTAGGCAGGGCTCCCTGAGGTGAAGAGCGAATGGAAGGTACAAGGGTCAAAGAAGCAAAGCAGTAAAAAAGACATCATCGGGAGAAGGTAAATGCAGAAACTGATGTCTGTTAAGTTTGAATGGGCTAAACGAAATTAATACATTGATACAATTGGGCATGGCATTAAATATTAATAACTGCTCTGTATGACTCAGGAATTCAGAAATTGTTCGTATGCGTTTCGGTTTTCTGCACGTGTATTTCTATACCTAAACACCGTAATCTCCAGGATTTGAGAAACATTTTCTTATCTAATCGTTAGTTGTATTTTATTAATCGTCCGTAGCAACTTTCAAGATGTCCCCAGCTTATATAAATTATACAAACTTATTAGAGCAGCGTCAAACAATGCCATGCTAGAGGTGATGTGGATCGGGTATTCGTGTTTTTCTCGCCAATAATTCCAGTGAAGTTTTCACTATGTGTTTATTTATTTACTAGTTATCAAAAGCTGTATGTGGCGTATGGGAGAGATGTACAATAAACCCAACATGAAATATAAAGCCTTACCTCTCGCCTTTCCTATACTTATGCAGGAGAATAAAAATAAGGAGAAAAGCGACTGTTTTAGGTAACATTTATAGGAAATATTAGCTCCTCTATAATAGAAACTATTCACGTCGGCCAACTAGCAATAAAAACGTATTCATCATGACGGAATGTTAGGAGTGTTAGAAGGAGAAGAATGTAGTTGCAAATGTTATGTAGAGTGAATATTACGGAGAACCAAAGAACTGACTTGGTAATTTGTGTTTGAGTCAATTTTTATTGGGATTGAGATTGTTTATTGAAAACGCATTGCAGATGGAATATTATAATGTTTGCAATTAAATTTTGCCGAAATTAGCAGAAAAAAATTCAATAGGAAGCATACCCAACTCGTGATGATTTTATTTCTTAGTAATAAACCACGGGGATTTAAAAATATTTCGGAGGCAGATATTTTGGTAAGTTTGGATATTCAATGAGTTGTAGGCATGTGTTTGAGGTAATGTTGACTTCTCTCACGACACCACGCATTACATCTGAACACCATTCCACATAAGGCCATAAATCTATCATTTTCATTCACCCTTCAAGATCACCCTACCACCCTTACAGTGGATGGCAAAGGCAAACTTGCTCAACAAAGGAAAACACAACCCCTAAGCACTGCCCTATGTTCATGCGTATATCACTTTAATCTGCCTCAATAAAATCTCACAACAAATGCATTAATCACCTCGTCGCCATCGCAATTGTCTTTTAAATTTGATGCACATAAAGGATTATTAAAGTCTATATTTTTTAATTGCCCGAGACACTAATATTAAAGGGCTGTCTATATTTGATAGGATTTTGAGGCAATAGTTATCTGTATTTCAAGCAATACACATTACATCCGCATAACTTATTTCACAAAATACAAAAAATATTAGTACATATTAATCATATTAATACGAATACCATTCTCACATATAGAAATAATGCATTTGACTATTTTTATAAGGTAATATATCGGTATTAACTTCTGCTAAGTCAATATAATTCGATTTCATCAAAATCGTATGCAAATACACACTAGCTTATATTAAGTAAATATTCTTCTTCCAAAATAATTTAAATTTCTGAATATCAGATGCCTTGAAATTTGTTTCATATACATCTCCCAATTCCTTTATTTATACTTCTTTAATGTGTTAGGTTACTCTTAAAACTTAACCTTAATTAGAAGGTTTGATGTAATAGTTCAGAATTGAATTAAACTTGTAAATAAAGAAGATAACAGTGATTCTTTGAAACGGTCTGATGCACATGGATTCAACATAAATTATATTTGCTGGTAATTATGTTTTTTAAAATATTCATCATATTTTAACAGACTTTGGGAAAGAAAAGCGTTGATTAATGATGGAATATCTGAAGTATATTTTGTTTTGAGGGACAATTTTCAACCTTGGAAAAATAAAACTAATACAAACACTTACGTTTTCTTAAAGTTTCTTTTGAAAATGTATAATGAGACGTAAAATGTTTAAGGGCATCGTATTCTTTTAGAAAAGAGTAAACGCAACAGAGGGAGTTATTCGAACAGTTCCATTGAATAATAATCTGTTAAAGGCGCCTTCTCGACATCTGCGAATGGTCGCACAGAACCGTGGAGCGCGAAAATTATCCCATTTTCCATCGCCATCCCCCAACAAAAGCATCCCCCGACTGCGGCAAACGACTAATCGAAACCTATAATCGATCGATCCCTCAACATCGGTTCCAGGAAATAACGCTTCAAATGGATACCGCCGCCATTATTTCACGTCCGCCCGTCTACATTATGTGCTCCTTTCTCCGAGAGAGACTTTATTCCACGTGAATTTCAGACTAAGCACACAGTAATTTCCATCCCTAGATTGCTCCGCCATTATGGAAAGTGTTTGTACTGCTTGGCTCTGCGGTGGCATGATGGATAATTCCTAATGTGTCACCGGTCGTGAAAAGCGCGCCCCGTCCCCCTCCCCCCCCGCGCTGAGGAAGATGGAAGAGGAAGTGGCGGAGGGGCCCGCCGGAAGTGCGGCGGGGGGGGGGGGGTAGGAAGGGGGCCGAGTGAGTTGGGGGGACGAGAGGAGAATGGAGGCGGTTGAGTGATTAGTGTCCTGGGCTTCAAACGCTCACTCCAATTCCGGCCATTTTGGCGATGAAACGTTTTTGTAGGAGTCTCTTTGCAAATGTATATAAAATATGTGGGGACAAAGGAACTCTTCATGCACCGATGTGCTTTCAGAGATGGCTCGCCAAGCTGACGAGCAGGAAATATTTTATGCGATGCAATTATTAAAGCTACATTATTAAATATACATATATATATATATATATATATATATATATATATATATATATATATATATGTGTGTATATACACACACACACATATATATATATATATATATATATATATATATATATATATGTACAGTTTTTTCGTGTCAATAATTGTCAGTGAGTGTGTGTGTGTGTGTGTTTGTGTGCGAAAATACCAGTGTGGATGGAGATGTGAAATACACGGTTGAGAAGGTCAAGGAATGAACGAAGAGCGAGGACATTTTAGAACATGCCAACAGAGTGCGTCTCATACCTTGATATTTTGGAATTTAAATTTAGAACATAAATTTACCTGTTTGGGAATATTTTTCAAAGATATATATATATATATATATATATATATATATATATATATATATATATATATATACTCTCATATACTTTTGTAAATTAAATGAATATATTATTTACTGTTACTGTTTGAGATTGAAATACTGAAGTATAGAGTGAATAATTGAATTAAAAAAGTATTATTATATTTTGTTTAAAATCTATTTTATTTCCTGTTATCATAAAATGTCTTACATGTGTTTCTAAATCATTCTATTTTATTGTTATTTAAACAATGCATAATCCTAACCCCTATATATGACTGTTAATTTAAAGGTACGGTATTCAATAGGTATACTCTACGGTATTCAATAACTATAAATATATTTAAGAACGGTTCTTCCAGTTCACCAAAAAAAAAATACTTTCATGCAAGAACAAATACTTTCATACAAGCCTCTCTGCGTGTTTAAACAGTCACAAAATCTCCTATTCTAGTCTTGTAAAACATAACGTACTAAGGAAGACTTCTTCTATATACATACGTACGTAGGTACAAATACACTTGTAATGGACTTTCTGAAAAGGTGGCAGAATTCTACGATCTCTACCAAAAACATCTTTACAGTACTTTTAACGTACTGCCAGTATTAACAGTTAATCAGTACAAAATCTTCTCCATATCCCTGAACATTTGCTATGAACTGTTTTGAATAATCCCATAATGTGATATTGCAAAAACAAACATGAAATTATTTTGAGATTATTCATTGAAATCATTTATTCAACTCATTCTTACTTCGAATTATTAAACATGATAAATTATAAGGGATTTTTTTTAATTTTCGAATAACAAAAGTAAATAAGAACAATGAAGTGAAAAAAATGAAATTTATAACTCATGAAGACCACTAAAATTATGTTTATAGTTGCATATGCGCATGATTGTGGCTATTGTTTACTTTTACTTGGCCTCATGTGTTCGTGGAGAAACGTACGATGCAGTTGTGATTGCGGTAGTGATTAAGGTAGTATGTAAGGAGGTTAAGGAGAGCGTGAGGACGTTCCAATGCAGAATCTAATGAATAGGTGTATGGAGATATCACTGAGAGAGAGAGAGAGAGAGAGAGAGAGAGAGAGAGAGAGATGTCGGCCATGTTTATGCTCTTGTTATTATTCGTACGCACGGGAGGAGCGCATTGGAGTCGATGACATCTGAAACTGGCTGAGGAAACTCAAGACGAGACACAGTGATTACAGACAATTCATCCTAAGACTTTTATAAGTAAAATTCGAATGAAACTGGATGATTAACAGGCAATCATGGGAAGAGGTGGCTCAGTGCATCAAGTGCTGTCACTGCAGTGCCTCTGACCGGAGTGTCCTAGGTTCGCGTCCCGACAGTGGCTTGTCAGCTAGGTCGAATTCAGTCGCTGTCTGGAGAATTCTAGTGGTCGGCTGCTCAGATCGATAGTTTTCCGTGGTTTCTCCGATCAACACCAGGTGAATGCCGGAGCAGTATCCTAACAAACGGGCCACGGACAGCGCGCAATATCTCCTCCCTCTCCTTGTCCTATCCTCACCCTTTACACACTTACACTAACATGCTCTACACTACCACACATGCCAGGAGACCGGCCGGGAGCTTAGAGCTTGTCCCGGCTGGGGCGGTGCCCCGCTGATGGGAGATACCTGGTTAGGGAAAACCTCGCTCGCCGACGGTAGGTCGGCGTTGGATCTCGCCATTTAAGGGGAAGATCACCGCCCCCGCCAGAGGGGAAACACGTCGCTTACGGGAGCAATGACCTCAGCGGTTGATGCGTACGGAATCGCTAACAACCAAAAGAAAAACATTTAGTACAACGTAACTTCTATATTTTTCACTTCAAATTGTGTCAATGCATAAGCTGTTAATGAAGAACAAAAATTATTTTTTTTATTTTTTTACTGATATGTTATAACTTGTTATTGCCTTGAACACAGAGTTCGATATACACTGCGTAACTTACCTGGATCGAAAGGATCGTGGTTACGAGGAAAATATGAAAACAGTGGAATGGTGCTACATGTTTTCTGATGTAGACAATTATATCAGGGAATTATGAGAGGGAATTATGAAAGAAAATTATGGGAGGAAATATGAAAAGAAAAACCCAATGAAGTTAACATCTAACAAAAATTCACTTGGAATTATACGGGAATACGAAGAAGTTAGAGCAACAATAAATTAATTTCAGTTTTTCTGCGAACGATGAACCAGCAGGAGGAGCATATATAAAGATACATACGCTGCGGCATCAGAAAATGAATAAGACGAGAAAGGAGCCTGAAGAGGAGAAAAATGATGAGTGTAATGAGTACAATAAGTAGGAAAGTCAGAAGATAAAGCCTGAGGGGAAGGAAAAAGAGGAGTCCCGAGAATGAGATGGAACTGAGGTAAAGTGTAAGAAGAGGAAGAAGAGGAGGAAGAGGAAGAAGAGGAAGAAGAGGAAGAAGAGGAAGAAAAGGAAGAAGGGGAAGAAGGGGAAGAAGGGGAAGAAGAGGAAGAAGAGGAAGAAGTAGGAAAAGGGGCTAAGTCACCGAGCTTCGCCTCGTGGCGCAGGCTGAGGGGTGGCGTCGTTCCGCCACCGTCCGCGGGAGCGCGCGTCGGGCGGTGCGCAGGTGCGAAGGCGCGTGCTGCGGAGAGGTGTTTGCCTGGCGGTCGCTAATTACCTGCCGCCCCGCGCTGACAATGCACGCACGCCAACCGCACTTCCGGCGGGGCGTGGGAGCGGAGGGCGCGGCGGAGGCGGCACCGGAAGTAGCTGTGTCCACTGCGGAGGCGGCCCACTAAGACCGCTCAGCGCCGCTTGCAGCAGGGCCGAATATAACGCGGAAGGGGAAGTATGGTGGCCAAGTATGGTGATGTAAGCCTTTCAATCAGACGAAGCTTCGGCTACGCTAAAGAACTTTCAACGACATGTCCTTACCATTGGGCATAGATGACAAGCTTTCCCTTCAGACATACTAAGGGCACAGAGCGAAACACACACTAAAATGCCATAGTCACAAATGTGACTAAACAAATCGCCGAACTGGCAAACGACTAAGGTCCGACGCGAACCTACACAAACTACTTACACCTTGCAGTAAAACGCAAAAGTCTTGTGCACTGCAAATATGATCAAGTATTCTCTGATCAATACGATCAAGATACGATCTCACACCACACTCACCTTTGGCTACGCCGGAAATAAAAAGAAAAAAAGGATGGTGGCGATGGTGTAATGGATAGCGTATCAGACTGTTATACCCAAGTTCGTGGATTGTAAGGGTGAAAAAAATCCTTCGTATGCTTCCATAGGATGCAGGCTGTATATATTTATTCTTAATTTAAACAATAGATTGCACAGAAATAAAATAAAATTAGATTATTACACTCTACACTGTAACAGATGTGCTAAAGTGTACCCTGTCTCATCCACACATGTTCACAATCTACCTAGTTTCGCTTATTTGGACTTATCGTCAAGCAACGCTGTTCAATACATTATACCGCTGTGTGTGAACCCGCTCCACGGCAATGACGTCATGCGAAGTAGGTTATGGCTTCCATTGGTGGCTTGAAGGTGCTGGGTGACGCCGCGTCCCAGAGGTACTGCGTGACGTACACACAGCAGAGCAGGCACCGTGCGGCCGGCAGGGGAGTGGCGGGGGCCGTAGGGTCGGTGACGGCAAGGGCTTGAAGGGGGCGCGGTGGGGCGACGTTGTCGGTAGATGGCGCGGGGGCGCGAGGTCGTAAGCGGCGATGGCGGGTGTCGGGAAAGGCGAGGGTGGTGGGGGCGTGGGGGGGGGGGGAGGCGGCAGGCGCCGCGACGCGCCGCGCGGGGGGAAGCGGTTCTCCCCCTAATTACGGCTGAGAGGACCCACACAGGTGACCGCGCTGCAGCCCCCAGGTCGATACCCACGCCACGCCCCTCGGGCCTCCCCGCTCCCCGCCACATCCGCACCCACCACGACGCCACAACGGTCTGCTCGCGCCCCCGTTTCCACTTCGTACCGGTCTTCTTCTCGCTCCTCGACTCACTTCTCGTCTCGCTCCTCGTCCCAGTTCTCGTCTCGCTCCTCGTCCCAGTTCTCGTCTCGCTCCTCGTCCCAGTCCTCGTCTCGCTCCTCGTTCCACGCCTCGTCTCGCTCCTCGTTCCACGCCTCGTCTCGCTCCTCGTCCAAGTCCTCGGCTCGCACCTCCACTCGCTATTAGTCTCGCTCATCGTCTCGTTATTTGTCTCGTTCTTTGCCTCCCCTCTCGTTTCCCCCTCTCAGTCTTGCTCTTCGTCCTCGTCTCCCACCTCGACTCACTCTTCACCCCGGTTCTCGTCTCATACCTGGTCTCGCTCCCAGTTTCGGTGCTTGTTTCGGTGCTTGTCTCTTTACCCACCACTTGCCCGCACACATCCGTCCGCGCACTGTCCCTGCCGCTTCCCACGCCACCGCGCCCGGCAGGTGCTGTAAAGATGCTCGGCTGCCGCCCCGCCCTGCTGCCCCCCGCCCCCGCCCCGCCCCCGCCGTGCGCTGCTCCGCGCGTGACGCAATTGCCGCGGCGCATGAAGCCTTGCTTGACAGGTGACGGTAGCAGAGCGCGCAACGCAAAGGCGGGGCGAGGTGGGGAGGCGGGGAAGCGGACACACGAGCGGGGCGTACTCAATTCATCAGGAGGTGCGAGTGTCCCTTCCGTTAATGCACTCGAGCGACTGGCGGTTTCAGTGAAGAGAATATTCGTACAGTTGCTCTTTCGAAACACGTTGATTATCTTTTATACATTAGCACCGCGATGGCTGTGAAAGACGGTGCTAAACTTGTGAAATAGAGAAGATCCAATTAGTTTACCCGCGACTAATTTGATTTGATAAAGTATAATTGAATAAAATTATGATTTCAATTATTTCTTTGCTTAATATACTTTGATTATTAAAACTAGTTGTTAACCTAATGAAACACGTCTGATGATGCTCCTGAGTTGGTAGACGCGCAAAGGGGATGTTTTTCAAAAAACTAGAACAGTTTAAACTTTACATCCATTTAACTACAAATCATGCACGGAAGGTGCTGTGATATTTTTACATTTCCGTGAATTCCTAGCAGTCAGCCGTGAACGTCAACTTTTTTGAAAACCCTCACTCGCTTCACGAAGAGTTGTGTGCGTTGATTTCCACAAGAATTAAACGACCTAATTTTTTCAACACCAACGTTACGTTGATTTTTACGAAAAGATATTGATACTATTCTTCCAACGATTGACACTACAAGAAAGGTTCTCTTGTTACTTTCCACAGGATTCTGCAACTGCTCGCACTGTTGTTCGATCTAAGAACATGTTAAGGAATATTTATAGTCATGATTGAATATTGGTCGTGGCTTACAGTCTCCTACATACTCTGATCTGACTTGTGACTTTTTCCTTGTACTTGTACCTTGTACGGGGTACTAGAAAGATCAGGTATATACAGAAAACCGCATTCGGAAGAATTCCGAAATGCTTTGAAACGCTACATCAGAAAAAATGCTACATATGCACGGAAAATCGACTTCCCCTCCCAAACACTCTTTTATGCCATTCAGTACTTATTCTGTATGAATAATTAAATGAGGGATATTTACAAATTCTGGTTCAATACATCACTTTCCATAATGAACACATTATTAAATAAGTTTCCGATAATAAAATTGAAATGTATTATATTTTTACCAAGATCAGAACATGTGTTTTAACCACTCATTCCACACACCACACATGTGCACCTCACATTTAGCATTCGCCGAGTGGCGAACTACTGCTCGCCAAATCCCGAACAGCTGATGTGTTCGGCGAATGGTCGCTCCCTTTGATGTGTCACAAAGACCGACACGCGGTGGGTGGGCGAATACAGAATGTTCGGCGCTCGGTAAATCGCAAGCCACCTACACAATTCGGGATTCGGCGAGCGGTTGCACGGGAATAACCGAACACCGCATGTGTGGAGCCGCCTTTATGGGGGACAGTGTAAGATATCGAACTACCCATCTTATCGAACAAACATAATACACGGCTCATAACTAAGCTCGTTGAAAATTGTTCGTAAAGGAGCACATACACCAGACGATTGCAGATATTGTGTTTATACACACTAAACTGTGCATTTAAAAACAATTAATGTTTGATCTTGCTATTTTCATTTCGCCAAGTATACCCGCAAAATGCTATGATATCCTGGCATCAATTATAACTAGACATTGAATGCCTATTTTATTCTAATGTGAATATATAAAATATATAAAGTCAATTAATATACCTATATGAATTATGAAAAACTAAACATTATCACAAATTATCATTTTGCCTTCTTTTCCTTTTTTATCTTTTGTGATATAAATCCCTTTTTAGACTATTTCTTATTAAAGGCTTTTTTTCTTACAATTTATATATTCTTGGTTACAAACATATTTATTTTATTATTAGTGTCTCAGAAGGCAAGGAGATGATCCAAACTTCCGGCATTGATATCTCTCCGAGCTAGATGTTCTTCTGAGAAGTGCGCAGGGTAAGCCCATCTCTGCGGGGCGTGAGGCGCGTCTTTATTCTGCCCGCAGTTGTCTGAGTTGTGCTCCACGCAAATTACTTCCTCATTGCCTTACGTCAGGGCGTGCCTAGTCAATGCTTTGTGACGTCACAAAAATCTGCTCTCCTGCTCGAAGGCGAGCCTCGGAGCAAAGCGTGTGCTTGAACTCTTTAACAGACTGCAGTTCTTTAGAACACACTAAACACTCCGCCATATTTTTACGGTATCTACAAAAGGAACGCTTTCTTCCCACACCGAAAGAAAATTAACGGGTGTCTCCCACTCATGTTCCCTGAAACACAAGCTACGGTCCAGTGGTTTTCGTCATCGGCGTCCGCCGTCTGCCCCTCCCTTCCCCGTTTGCATGCAGCGCCTCTCCGAGACGGTGCCGGCGAGGGGAAACTGACTTCCGACGTCATTTCTCCGCCAGTTGGCAAACGCTGCCTGAAGTGTAGTAACCGAACTCAATCCTTTCCAATCCAGAGATGCCAAAGTCCCTCCCTCACTAATGATTCATCCATTTATTCATTGTTCTCTCATGTTATATTGTTTTATGGTTTTGGCTTATATTAGATGCAAGTGCAGTAAAATATTTTTCTATTTTCCCCACCAATTTTGAGTTTTTAATGCTTTTTCGATGCCATTTTGGCGCCTGAAACGTAAGTTTTTAGTGCCTTAACATCCATTGTCTACTTATAATCTCATACTTTCATTCATGACGAAATGTCGTCTACTTTCTTTTGAAACACGCTAAATACAAAGACCAATTACAATTGTAATGTAGTTGATTTTAAAAGTGACATAATACAATGTGAATGTCATGTGTAAAAAAATTGTGTAAATAAGTGATCATTATAGTAATTTAAAATATTACTAAAATTTAGTATGTTCATTATTAAACCAGTTCATAAGTTATATAATATCTAGTAACCACTACCTTGAATTTACGAAAAAATTATGAAATTTTGTTAGAGTTTGAGTAGAAAGCTGAAATTCCTTTCTAAACGAAAATTCATACTGTTTTAAATAAATAGAGTTTCATGCAAAGAAACATTTATTGATTAGTGGAATGACACAATAGAAAGTGTCATAGTTACAGCACAAATAACGTTCGTGAAAATAAGAAGGAGTATTAGTATGTGTTACTCACTCACCACGCTCTGTAATACAATTCCGCATCAGCTCGATAGTTCGGTCAAATTCAGCCGCTACCTGGAGGAGAATTCTAGCTGCCGGTTGCTCTGATCCATAGTTTCCCGTCGTTTATTCTATCTACGCCAGGTAAATGTCGGAGCATTACCCTAACAAACGGACCAAAAACCGTGCGCAATCTTTCTTTCCTCTTCTTTGCCCTATCCACACCTCTTACAGTTGAAATTACATGTGCTTCACTACCACACGTGTGGAAAGACCGGTTGAGAGCTTACATCACGTCTGCGGTGGGGCGGTGCCCCGCTGGAGGGAGATACCTGGTAGGGGAAAAGCTCGCAAGCCAACGTGTATGTCGGCGCCGGAACTCGCAATCCAGTGGATTAAGGTCACCCCCACCTCCCGCGATAAAAAACACGCACTGCATTTACGGGATTAATGGCCTTAGGAGTTAACGCGCCTGGAAGACCACTCAATCTATCGATCGATACTGCGGTCGACACTCGATACTCGAGTGCGGGCAACGGCCGCAAGAGGAATTTCCTTTGCTCACAGGAGGGCATTCCTGCGCCCGCAGGCCTCAATAACACACAAATTACCGTTGCAGAAATTTGTAGTACGGGACAAAAATAATCTGCTAATGAGCACCTAATTAAAGATAATGCGAGTAATAATAGTAATTCGTAATGTAACATGTAATTATAGATTTATTATTCCTTGCTCGTGTTACAGTATTTCGAGACCTTAATTGGTCGATTGTATTTAATAAAGGAACTTTACATAAAATACTAAAATAACTTGGACAATCATTTTATGAGAACTGATTAAAACAATTTCCACCAATGAGATTCGAAACGAAAAATAAAGTTGTCTTTCAATAAAAGTGAAATTGAGTGGCACTTTTAGGCAGAAATGTTTGAAGGCAGTTTAGTGTTGAAGTCCGCACCTACGGAACTATGAACTAGAAGTTTACGAATGTCGCAAACAGAATTGTATGAAGACTTCCTGCAGTGAAGTGGTCGGCAAGAGCACGCTTCACTGTACAGATATCTGTTCAAGATTTTACTCTCGCTCAGGCATGTCCAAACAGGATCAGGGGAATCGAAATTTAATTTCAAAATCATCTCAAAATTTATGTGCATGTGGACTCCATGTTTACATTCTGCACATGTGTGCATTCAGGTGATGCAAGTTGTAACCCAAGTAGAGAAAATATGTAAGTGTATTCATGTTTATTATGACCTTTAATAGTTCAGTTTTGAATACTTGAAAATATCTTCTATAAATCGAAATAAAATATGGAATTAATGAAAGTGTAGCACAATAATTATATGTAATTACCAAGCAATAATCAATTAAATCCACCTCGCCCAGGGACAAGACAAACCAGCAAGAGCAGCTTTCAGAGGCCGCCATGTTCTCGGTTCGCTGATGGCCCAGTCCAAGGCGCTTTAAATCTTACGCAGCACGCATAAAAGCGAGAGCTCCGACATTAGCTCTAACAAGAAGGAAATGACAAAGTAACGACTCCTCATCCAGGTATAGCCTCTTTGTAGTTCCTTGACCTCATTTTCCCCTTCCACATTTTGCACATTTCCTCATTTTCCTTGCTCCCCCTTTCATCAGTACTTCCTCGTTTCTACTACTTTTCGGGTGGGTTTTTACGGCCTTTCTGTGAGCATGCATAATAAAAACATAATAAAATGAATGAACAATGTTGAAATTGTAATTTGAATATTATCTCTGACAATAACCTTTGATGTGTTACTGCGAATTGAGAATCATTTGATTGATGGATGATCCCGACAATTTTATTAGTGATGGGTTTACAGGGAAAGCACATTTACTTTATACTTCCCCAGATGAACAATACAGATCATGGCACGCATCAACATTCGCTCTTATACAAGGTCACAGGCGGAGGTTACACAATCTAAAGTAACGAGAATCATGACACTGGCTATCACGTATTTTTTGTAATTTTATTCCTTCCACAATTTGTTCCTTTTGGACCGTCCAGTAGACATCCTACAGAAATTTCATAGTTACATGGGAGAAGATGCACACGATTATGAACCTTACGAATACCAACAAGCCTGACTGTTACTTTACATTGCTTTTAGGTGAAATCTACATCTTACTAAATCTCGCAGTTTGAATTTCTTGAGTTTTTGCATTTTCGTTGTTAATGAGAATGATTGCCGCCAGATAGTTGGGATAATCTTAGAATCTGTCTTGATGTGTTCTGTTGTAGTTGTTCAATGTTTCGTACACCGCGGAAACGTGTAAGTCAAGGTGCAATGCTTGATAAAAGTACTACTAATGTAGAATTTTAGGGCTTCTAGTGCCCAAAAGCTGAATGTTATTAGTTGAAATTACCTTTAGTATGACTTTGTAAACATGGATTTTTTCTGAAGGAGAGGAGTGGTTTTGACTGTAAACCAGAAGAGTTCCCGAATTTAATAAAAAGTTATTTTCTCTTCGTTTCGAAAATGTTATTTCTGTTTTTTAAAATATTTTATTACATTATTTCTTTGAAGTTTCAATTTGTATTGATTAAAGGTAAGATTTTACTTTTTATTTCTGAAATGCATGAAGAGTGTCTGAATGTAAGGTGATTTTTTGTGGATTTCAAGGATTTTAAATTTATAATATATAAATAAAGAATGATAGTAATTTCAGTCATTACTTTCCTGACTACATGCCTCTCTCACAATATTCACTATAGAAGACGATTTGTGATGAACTACTTTAATAGTACATAATACGCAAAATGATTTAAAATTTTATATCCATTTGAAGAACGTTCGGCCATCAAATCTTATCGCAGGACACACGCCTCTCTTTCAGAGTGCTGGACTTTATGCCCTGTTATGAACTCGGATTTACTTACGAGAATGAATACACGGCTGCAAATTTTAAGTAAATGGAACGATGAACGTTTATGTGGAAAACAAGACAAGATAATGTACACTGTAGTACATTTTGGAACATACTTAATACGTCTATGAAGTAGGATAGAAAAAAATCTTCTCTTTTTGGTTGTACTGAAATTTTTGGAGAAACATGTACATAAATACTAATTTGGGGATCTAAATTTTATAATATTTAAAATATTGAAATGATGAGACGTTCAGCTGATACGTTTGACGAGCACAAAGCCAAACGCAAGTTGCAACCGTCTCGACTGGGGGCTGAGTCTCGACCGCTGAGTCTCGATCGACTGAGTCTCGACCGAACCGTCTCGACCGAATAGGCTGAGGGATGGGGTACTGGGGAGAGAACTCAGCAAATGTCTAAAAGGTTTGCGGTATCAGGATGCATCAACGTGTTCACGATGGGGAATGGATCTAATTATCATACTTTGATTTCTTGCTTGAAGCACTTTTGGACTTTGTTAGATTGATCCAGTGGCGTTTCCGAGCGATTCAACTGCTAAGGCCATTAGTCCCTAAGTGGAGTGCAAGTTTTGTCGCGGGAAGTGCCGTGATTTTATTCCGCCATCGATCGTCGCTCTAGCATTAGAACAATTTAACTCCGTTGCATTACATTTTGTTTTTTACCTAACTTAAATGATTCACAACTTTTTACTAATTAACTACATGTTAACGTATCCCGGATTGTCTTTTCATATTTCCGTCTCATAACGGTCACTCATAACTCTCACCTCAAGAGAATCATTGAACTGTTTTCATTTTCCTCTCGAAACTACAATTTTCTCGGTCCAGTTCAGTTATGCAGGATATATTGAACTTGTAACCAAAGCAATAACAAGCAATAACCTACCAATAAAATATAAAATAATATTGCATTTTTTATTTATAATTGTATATGGTTTTACTATACACCATATACCTAAAATTTATTTCAGAAACCCGTAAAACGCCAAATTCCTCATTTCGTGAAAACTGAGAATAAGTCTGCCAACTTTTCAAGATTTCAAATTCTTTTTTTATCAAAGGTGCTGATACATGAATATTTTTCATATAAAAAATGTATATATTCTCCTGGAACAATAATCCGTCGCTAAAACGTGTCTTATATTTTGGCGTGATGGGTTTCTGAAATAAACGATTCAATTGGATGTATATCAACTAAACGTTTGAAAAAAAACAACTAATTACAAATTTTATTTTCTATTAGTTGATGATCACATAAATGTTAAGGCTAGAATGTGAGAAGTAAGAAGAGGAATGAGATAATTTCGACAATTCGAATAGTGGGTTTTGCCCGCCAAATAGAGTAACTTTTCTTGCAGTCTCAACACACTGAGTTGGAAAGCAAACATGCAAACCGGTTCCTCATGAGAAGCCCTCCATGGTTAACTGCACCGGCATCTGAATATATTACAGTAGACTCTCCGCGCATTCAGCTCACGTCTTGCGACGTGAACGGACGACGTGTGTCGGCCCGCTGGCGTCGCAGGGGCGGAAATGGAACAATGTTTTTGTCAATCTGATGCTAGATGAGTGGTCGAGGCTGCTCACTTCCACAACGAAACATGTACACGAAACATAATGGCACTACACAGTCTGAGAATTACACTTTACAAATTCAAGGGTCCTAGGATTGTATCGTGTTCTAACTTTTAACAAATGTGACTTTTGGGGGGATTATCATATTACAGAATATAACGGGATGTTGGTCAGCCGTTAAGTACTGTCAACGCATGGGAGTAATTTGCAGACGATTTGACAGTATAATGAGTTATATGTGGGTATTTTCGGGGCTCCATATGACATGTGAAGCAAATTCTGTGCGAGACACTGAAATAAAAGGTAAGTTTAAATAATTGAAACTGAACGACATAATGTGTGGCGCTTTTATATAGAAAAGTATTTAGAGTCGATTAATCAATTTTTGAAGTTATATTACTAAATGATTTCGCATTACGCTATAATATCTTCTATCTATTTCTATCATGTACAATTTCTAACAAAGAATATGCACATTAAGGAGTTCTCTTAATGCGAAATCAGGTATGAAATTATGACAGTTATTATCTGAAACTAAATTAATAGTGTTGAAAAAAGTAGTTAAAAAAATAAAATTCCTACCCGACATCTCTTGAAAGCGAAATCAATGCAACTCCCCACATCTCCACAAGTATCTTGTGCCACCACCACTACGCGCCTGACCATCCCTCCCACGAAAGAGTGGTTTGCGAGCAGCGAGGCGACACGGCGTCGCAAAAAGTAGAAAGCCAAGGGCACGAGGAGGGGGAAGGAAGTGAGAGGAGGGGAGGGAGGAGGGAGTGATGCAAGGGAGAGAGAGATGCACGAACCGAATTGCGAGAGAAGACGACGCATAGGGTGAAGAGAAACGGGTTTCGGATTCACGGGACGGGGCGAGAAAGGGCGGCGGACACGCAAGAGGGAAGGGGGAGGGGGAGGGGGATGACGAGAATGGGTATGCAACTGAAAGATATAGAAGATACGGAGACCTACAAACGGGGGAAGAGGGCAGTGGTAAGGCCTATTGCCCACGCCGCGGCAGAAGCGCGCGCACGTCAATCATCAGGGCTCTTCGCCGACCCTCCGGCGACGACGGACAAAGGGACCGCAGCAGGTACCTGCTTCGGTCCCTTTGTCCGTCGTCGGCGAACAGCCCTGATGATTGACGTGCGCGTGCTTCTGCCGCGGCGTGGGCAATAGGCCTAATACGGGAGGGCCATAAAGCATGTTGACAATGGCCAAGAGGAGGGAAGAATGGAGGGGAGTACAGGGAGGTCTCCGAACGGCGAGGCCCAAGAGGCCGTAACCAAGGGGGGGTGTGCGGGAACGAAGGAGAGGGAACCTAGCAAGAGGTGGGCACCAAGTGACCGGGATCGAGGGGTGGAGAAGTCAAATCTAGGTTCAAGGGTCAAGGAAGAATATTGACTACAAGGCGGGGACCAACAGACAGCAATATGATAGGGGACTAAAGGGTGGTCACTGATGGGCAGAGACCATGGGGCCATAAACGGGCGGGATCCAAGGGGAGGGGGCCGAGAGAATACAACTGGTTGGGGACCAGATGACAGAGACCAAGGGGCGTGTTAATTACGAGGCGGGGACAAGAGAGGAGACTGAAGTGCAGTCACAAGGATCTAAAGGATCTAAACGGTCCAAAGGGAGGACTAAGGGGCCGTGGGACCAAGAGAAGGGGGTCGAAGAGAGATGACCAAACTTTGGGGACCAAGAGACAGAGACCAAGTGGTGGAAACCACGAATCTGAGACCAAGGGGCAAGGCAGCATGTTGACAATTGGGCGGGTGCCAAGAGTGGTCGGGGACTGAAGGGACAAACGAGCGAGGACGCACTGGGAAGAGACTTAACGTGTGGAGACTCAAAAACAAGTAAGCCTAACCAAAGCAAAGGAGAGGTACCACAAGCGCGGGGAGGGCCATCTACCACAGCGGCATTTATGGAAGTTCCGAGGGGGGGGGCCGGAGTGGGGAACGGCGGGGGAGTGGAACGAACCGCGCAGGGGCGGGGGCGGGGCAAGGGCGGGGGTAGGGGCGGTAGAGCCCGGCGCGTGCCGCCAAACTGTCAGCAGCGCCTGTCACTTGTATTCGGCCTAAGTTCGTCTCCGTCAACTCTTTCGCCCTCCCCTCCGCCCTACCGTCCGCCCTCTTCCACCCCAGCGGCCGCGGCGAAGTTAGACAGGCGCCGACCCCGACAAGCGCAGTCCATCTTTTGTGAATTTTTATTTTGTTATTTTTTTTCGTAATTCCTCCCCTACCCCTTCCTCCTCCGCTCACATCTCCTCAACTTCCCCCCTTTATCCCCTCCCCCGGCAGGGATGGATTTTCTGCAAAGAGTTCTTGTTGCTGGCGTCATATTTCCGACGGATTGTTCGCGGAGCTAAAAAATGGCCGCGGCGTGAAGAGCGCTGAGTTTTGGGCGCGCGACGTGAGTGATATGCGTGCGCTCGTATGTGCGCCGGGAGCGCGTCGGGCGGCAACTTGGCGAAGCGTGCGGGAAAGACGTGCTCACGCGAGCCCGGAGAGGCGTTTGAATGAAAAGTCCAGTGAATAAAATCTATTCTTGTGCGAAACATTCCGGTGACGTTTGTAAAAGCACGAAAAATTCTTATTTCATCATCATCATCATCATCACCATCACCATATTTTGCATAACAAGAAAAAATTTATTTGTTTAAATTGGAATAACGCAGTACGACTGTGTGTAGTTGATTTTTTGATTATAGGTTTTTTAACATTGTGAGAACATAAATATGCTTAACGCAATCACGTAATTCTTCGGCTTTATTTAGATGTGATGCTAAAATAAGAATGTTTATTATAACAATGTCGCTTCTCCAAATACCATGACTCAAGAAATTAATCACACAATGAATATCATACATCAATAATACGAGTAGGTGACATTCGAACATTGCTACAGATCTGTACACATATTTATAATATGGACAAGTGTGTTGTGTGGTAAATATGCAGGTTTTAAAGTTAAAGTTCAAAAAGACTAGTAAGCAATGTTTGTAGTTTGATAATGACGACGAAGGATCTCTGATTTGGCTACATTTCTGCATGATGCCTTTAAGGAAACCATTGTTTCTAAACACAGATATTGTATTATTAATGCTATTACGTCAGGTAATACACGTTCTCGTGCAAAAAGTAATATGCATAATTTAAAACAAAATAGTTTTTTTTTTGTCTCTGGAACCCATCATCTAACGGCCTTGAGTTACATACTAGGCTCGAGAATGTGCGTGGATAATAATTGTAATATTGCTGTAAAGCTTTTGGTGCAGTTCTGGCCTACGTGGCTTTTTGCCCCAATTTTACAGTTCCTTTTGTTATTCGACTGAATGGGAAAATTGGACTTTGTGAATCAGTCATGACAAACACTCACGAAGTGTATTAAAGTGATTAATTTTAACAGCCGAAACCCAAACCTTAAAGAGTATGAAAAAAACAAAACAACTAACTTCTTTGTGGGGCATCATCCTTCCGAGAACAAAGGCATATGTTCTCGGAATATGATTGCGGAAAAATATATTCTAGCAATTTGCTACTATGTATTATTTTTTAACATCTGCTGTCATATAGATAATACATGGGAAGCATAGATGTAGATCAACGTTTTGCCTGGTTTAAAATGAGTAGAGAACTTTCTCGCGTTTTGAACATTGAAATATTAAATGATCTACTTTGTAAAGTAATATATCTCTCAATAAAATTTATCTATCAGCTAAAAATGAAATGTTAGTTTAGTGAATTGGGATCTACCTTCAAAGAAAAATGCCTTCTCTTTCACAATATTGATTAGACCGTAAGCAAAATATTGGTAATTTGTTGATGTATTCTGTTTTGTTCTGCTTGTTACAATACAAAAATTTAAATGGCATTTTCTTTTGTATTTTCTAGAACGTACTTTCAAGAAGTTTAAATATTCAATGACTTTATTTGCTCTCATAATGAAAATGGAGTTTGTTTTCATTGCCAAAACCAGTTTAGTCCTGGAAAACACAATACATCAAGTTGGCTTAGACAAGATTGTTTTAAAAAATGCTTTCTGTTTCTGCTTTTGACAGAGAAGAAATGTTTTACAGATGTTCGTAACAAATGAATGTACATTTTTAACCAGGAAATTAATTTGAATTTCGTCACTTATCAATTAATTGACTAATATGCCTCCAATTACCGAAGCAAAGTACAGCAAAGCTATTAGTCTCTGGGACAGACTATTAATATGCATCAATCGAGCAAGCTGTATTAAATCCCGTGTCACAGAATGCAATATTATTGGCAAATTTGTAGCTACATGTGTATTCACAATGCTCATTACAAATGATGAAACCGTTTTCATAATGCCATATTCAAAATACTTTGCCGGAAAGATTTTACATATATTGGCGTTTAAAATACAAGATAAATTAAGAAAAAATAAATAGAAAGAATAATCAAAGTTCAAGTATGATGCGTTGCCATGATGAAAATCAACTTAGATTTTGATTGGAAATACACTTTCTGCGAAATACTGCAGAAATGAAATAATTTGAAAGCAAATGTTTATAAAGAAGAACGAATTGAAGGGTTTTAATAATGGAATAATATTGGTATTTCTTTGACGAATAAGTCTTATGAATAAACCTCGGCCGCTCGATAGTAACCGACCGATGCGATAAAGAAAATAATTCTCGATGCCGATTCTAGAACTAATGATGTTTTTGTTTGGTATACAGACATTGCTAATCGACAATTCGTAAATTTTATTGTCAAATAATGTAACATAATTATACTGCATAATGACAATTTCCATGGCAACAAAAGAAAAAAAGGGATCTGAGATCGGGAAATGGGAGATAGGAAATAAAATGGAACAAGTATTTTAATTAAGACGTGAGAGTAATTTTGGGTCGCGTTGAACAGTGGCTGAAGTTAATGAGAGAGTTCCATGAGGAAAAGGGGCAAAAACATTAATTTTTACGATTGAACAATCAGAAGCAAACGTTTTCTTCTCCGACATATACAAGATCGGTGTGTGAACAGCTATATACGGATTAACTAAGAATTTTTTTAACAATCAAATGTTTTATTGAACAAAATATTTCGGAATATAAACAAATATTCTTGCCTTTGTTGATATACAACAATTTTGTGAAAAAACAATATTTTTTTGTTATTTTTCACAAAACGCTCATTTGGGTTCTAATCTTTACCGAGACGTACATATTATTAATTAGCTAAGTAAAGACAGTTACAATATCGAAAGTGTAGTATGCGCTTGTTTTGATTACAAGGAGACAAACTTTTTGTGGTACGTAAACATATCAAAACATGAAACATTTCTGGCTGAAGAGAGGTTTTAAAATGACTAAATTTGTAGGAAAAAAGGCGTATTAAAATCGGGAGTTAACACGCAAGCCCCGAAATGGATTCAGGGCATCCCGATAATGCCCGCAGCATCGACTTTTCTCAGCCCTTTCCTCCCTTTCCGAGGCCCACCGCGACGCAATGGAACCATAACAACAGCGCTCGTCTCTTGTTACTAATACCAATGTGCGTGCGCTATGTATTTTCGAGAACAACCTGGTCGAAATTGTTCTCGAAAATACTGAAAATTCTGTAAACGAAACCAGCAAAAAAAGTATAAAAACGCTGTCGACTAGAAATATTAATCCTCTCGCGTACTCCATTATCCAGTAATTAGTAATGCGAAAACAAACAGAAGTATTATTTACTTGAAACATGTGCATTAAACAGAACTGGCAGGGGCGAGGTTTCCCTCAGAACGCCGGTATACACGGTGCAATTTTCGTGCAGATTCTTATACAGTTTCTGTACAGAAAATTCAAGATCCAAAACTAGACGTACAAAAGCCAAAGGTACGGTCAGTAAGTTTTCTGTATGAATTCTGTATCGCCTCAAGACTCCGCTAGGCGGTCTGCAGGGAAACAACTGAATTACGCCGTCCGATTACTTTCAGTGGCGGTATTTCTGTGCGTTCGTTCTTAAGTTTAATTATCCACGAGGAGCACAGAGAAGAAAAATAGGAAGGCGGAAATCGGTATAGAAGTAGTTTATCAGAATATCATTTCATACAATCGCACCTTGACATACCTAACCACAAATCGAAATGACCAATTACCGTCACCTCGGGTAAACAAATCCATTAGTGAACGATTCTGCCGCTAGAGGCACTTGGGTCAAACGTATACTTTCTGAATGAAAAATTACGAACATGCTCACTAGTTTACGAGCAGTCTGGAATGCACGTTTTATGTACGTCCAATCTGCACGGACACTGGACCGTGTATACTGTAATGAGTCAAGATTGAATGTGTCTTACATCGACGTGTGTACATACACGCCCTACTTTGGACGAAGGCATAGGTTGGATACTATGGAGACGGTCAAGATATGCGGAAGAACGAAATCAACAACCCGAACGGTCGACTCGGTGTACGGACAAAAGTTTGACGTCTTGAAAGATAGACGAAAGATAAGCATGCTGAAGTGTGGAAGAAAGTTTAACGTCTCAGAACACAGACGAGGGATATACATGTTAGAATAAAGAAGAGAGTTGAAGGTCTCGGAGTAGCGACGAATGTTCCACGTCTTGGAGTATAAGCGAGAGGTATTCGTTTTGAAATATAAACGAAATTTGAACGTGTTAAGAATACTTATTGTTGTTACCATTATAAATGTCTATTTTTTATTTTGAAATTGGAAGCTTTTTAAAATTAATAAACCAGTAAGTTGCCGTATTTGAAATTTACTGTGTACGCCGTACAATTATCACCCCCTTCTAAAAATTAATCGCTATTTCTATTTCGTCTCCATGAATCTAATCTATTCAATGAAAAGATAAGAACCATCACAATTCCAACCTCAAGAAAATAGTTTTCAAGTATTGTGCATGGCCCTGGTAGTTACCCAGTAGCCCGGGGTTCCTCTGCGTTGCGATGCTTAAGCCACTTTCAGGCGGGATTGAATTGGTTAATTTTTCATTTTAAGCAGTCTATCCCCGGTTCTCCCGAGCTTTCGTCGGTGCTGCATTGGCTAGGTCGATATTTTTTTGTTGGCAAAAGAGATTAGAAAGCACTTAGAACTTGTAAATCTTCGTCTAAAACCATTCCCTCAGATAAATATCATAATTTTATAATGACTCAAGTTATTAACTGCCGGTACGGATGGCCAAGATCGTTAAGACAGAAGTGCCGAAACGATCTTGGACCAAAGGATCGCGGGTTTGAATCTCGTCTCGGACATGACTCTATTTGTGTTCGTCCGAGAATCCAAAACACAATGAACTCACATATTATTGGAGTAAAAATATTCCCAGCTAAGATATAATGGATAATTGTAAAAAACGTTTACCATGTTTGAAAATCGTGAAAGATGCAAAAACACTGTAATAATTATTTTTAAACATGCACAATAATGTCAGTAATATTCACCCTTTGTTTCTATTAAAGATAAAAATCTTAAATTTTGTAGAACAGTGTAAATAACTCAGAAATCCCTAATTCGCGAATTTCGCTTTTAGCGAATTTATAACATTGGCGATTTTAAGATTTGCGAGTGCGTCATTTAGTCGTCCTGAAGTCGTTCCTCCTTTCTCGAAAGAGAGAAGATTTCAGTTTCTTCAATAATCTCATCTGATAACCTGACTCTAAGGACATAGGAGCTCAAAGCATCACGTTATATAAAAATATCAAATTTGAATTCGAATTCAGAATAATATAACAACGCAATTGTGAAGTAATTAAATTCAGTTACAACAAATAGCAGGCGAGTGCTTCGACGCCATAAATAGAAAATACATCCTGGATCATAGTATACTGTTACATTAATGATCTCTCTAAAGAGGAGAAACTCGGATTATTGTGAAAGAAAACCACCGCGGATGTGGCGATGAAAGAAGAAATTGCGTCTTCGAGTAACTTCGATGTCAAAACAGTTTGTGGTATTCTAAAACTTTCACAAGCTCTGGTCGAAAGAACATTTGTATCTGAACAGGAAAATAACTTCAATATTTAAGAGAGAAATAGAAGCAGCATTTTTTTTACATTTGGATATTTTTAAGACAACGAATAGATCGCTAAAACAAAAATAGCCAAAAACTTTCTCCAATTACTTTCATCTTTGAAATAACTTTCAAATATAGGGTTTTCTTTATTCTTTTTGGGATGTTAATTCTAAATTGCAGTTGAGGTGGGACCTAGACATTACTGCACGTGTTTGATACATATTTTTTTCTTTCTTACCTATTTTCCGATATACAGAAACCTAACCCAGCTTTCGCATTTTTTAAGGTATTACAGTAATAACAACACAAATACTCTTTGATCTTTTTACGTGTATTTCAAATTTTGGTTTATGAAATTTTGTTTCTTAGTTCTTCTAATGTATTCTAATAATGATTTAAAAAACGTCAGGTCGTCACGTCGAGAACTTAAAAAAACAGTCTTGTTTATTACATTTTTTAATTGTGTAAGATTTGTGATAATTGATTGATTGTTAGTTATTCCCGGTGTGTCAATTGATGAGTCAATTAGTCGTATGTGTAGTGCTGAATGGAGTAATTAGTCCCGTATTTTCATTGTGAGAGGTGTCGATGATCTTTCCTTGCTGAATAACAGGATCTGGTGCCGACCTACCGTCGGCTTGCAGGGTTCCCAACCAGGAATCTCCCACCAGCGTGGCGCCCCGACTGTCACAAGCTCTAAGTTCTAGACCGATCTCCCGACATGAGTGGAAGTGTAGTGCATGTTAGAGTAAATGTGTTTGTAAGGGGTGAGGGTAGGACAAGGAAGAGGAAGGAAAAATCGCGTCCATGGCCCGTTTTGTTAGGATACTGCTCTAGCATTTGCCTGGTGTTGATAGGAGAAACCACGGGAAACTACAGATTAAATCAGCGGACCACTAGAATTCCCACGACAGCGACCAACCTCGACCTAGCTAACTAGCTGTTGTCAAAAGTACTGTTGCCATTGAGATTCGAACCCAGAACGTCTTAATCAGAGGCACTGTAGTGATATCAGTTGATACCCTGAGTCACTTCTCTTGGTGATTATTGATAAGAAATGGGTTTTTCATTAAAACAAATAATATTTGTCTTATTTTTATAATAAGCGTGAAATATGTGGTAGATTTATTGAGAAACAAAAGAAATGGAAAATATATAAAATGTAATCAATACTACAACAAATATTCAATCGTAGTTTATATTATTTCCACTTTATACACACAAACCTGCAATTTACAAAGGGAATCCTTACATAGACCACAAAATTACATTAAAGTTCAATTGAAATTTCAGAGAATAAATAATCGAAGTTGAGATTTTACTGCTTACAATACACGTATAAAATTGGAGAATAAGAAATATATTATGAAGATTCGTATTACAACCTCTGTAGAATATGTTGAAATGTTCCCAGCAAATGCCTTAACTCGTGAAAAATTTCTGGCACTAAATGGTCACGAGTAACGCGAGGTGCAGGCAGCGCTTAATGGCGCCTGCGGACGGGGAGGTGAAGGGCCCTCCAGTCCGGCTTCCTGCACGCGCACCCGGAGGGGGAGGGGCGGCCGCCCGCGTGCCGGAGCGTCGCGTCGCGGAAGGGGGCAGCGCGTGGGCGGCATCGGCAATGGACCCTTCCGGCACCGCCCACGCCGTTACAGCGACTTCTCCCGCCCGCGCCTTCGCCACTCGCCTCCGCCACTTGCATCCGTCTCCACACGAGACCAGTCGCGGACGCAAGGATCGCAGACACTGCCGCCTCGCGCGACTCGCCTTGCGCGACTAGCCCGTTGCGATTCATTGGTGGAAAAGTAAAGCCCGCTGTCCCATGTTGTAGACTCTCTGCGTGTAAAGAGATGCTTAAACGTAGAAGAAGCAAAACCCAGTTTCGTCGCCAAAATGTTACCTCGTTTCTCTGCTAGACGATGAAAGAAGCATAGTGGAACATGTATAGTCAGACGTATGAGTATGCTTGATGGCCTGATCCTCGCAATGGAAAATATGGCATTGTTTGAATGGACTGTAATCGCCCCTTTCTTGCGCGGAACCGCGCTCATTGCTGCGTTCACTAGTTACCCCACCTCCCGGCCGCTTTTCCGCCTGATATGCGGCCCTACACCCGTGCACGTCGTCGTTTCAGTGCCAGACACTTCCACAGCTCACTCTCTCCTTTGACGCGACCGCGCTAGCCAGCGCGAGAACTCCCGCAGTCAGGACCTACCCGGCAGTAAGGCTCCCATAGACAGGCGCGGAAGACCCGCAATCTATATTGCCGCAGTGGAAATTTCGCGTCACGTGCTGCCTTATGAGTCCGTTGTGAGTATGATCTGAGTATGATCTGCGCAGCAGGCGAGCGTCGAGGCAGCGTTTTATTACCTGCGGATTTGGAAACTCAATCGGACGCGTTTCGACCACTACCGCTCCAGTTTCGTGGAAGTCCACCCGCCTTAACGAGTTTTCTCTTCCCCTCTGGGTGACCCCCTCCTGCCTTAATTTATCGGCTGAAGAAAGCTGTCACCAAACGCTGAGTCGTAATTGACGCTCGGGTGTGAACGGTCCCGCGGATTCCGCCACCGCGTCTAGCGTGGAACTGTCCGCGCCGCACCCGCTGCGGATCTCCCGCGCAGGTCTGTGAGACCATTAAGACAGGCGAACTTCCACGAAACTCGAGTGCCAGCGGTCGAAACGCGTCTGACTGCGTTCTCAAATCCGCAGGTAAGAAAACGCTGCCGCGATGCTCGCCTGCCGCGCAGGTCTGAACGTGCTCATAAGACAACACGTGACGCGAAATTTCCGCTGCAGCCATTCCGCGTAAGCTGCGGGTCTTCCGCGCCGGTCTGTGGGAGCCTTCATCTACTCCGCGTCCCCAACCGCCGCCTCATCTCTCCCACTGCCGCGTTTCCACTTGCCTCAATGTTCCCACTCACTTCCGCACCCTTGCCCACCCCTCCACACATCTCTTCTTTCGTCGTGCACCACATCTGTACCCCCATTCCCACCTGCCTTCGTCTTCTCACAATTGTTATGTGTGAACAAACCCGTCAACTTAGCAAAATCCATAAGCGCGTATATTGATTAATATACGCGCTTATAGCGCTTAATATATTAGGCTTGTTCTGATATCAAATCAGCGTTCCTAAAAGTATTTTAGAAAGTAGATGGGTATTCCTTATGGGGTTCGCACCGATTACCGTTATTCAGATGTACCAACAGAATATTATTTTCTGAGTGAAACATTTATTATATTTCGAATGTTTCGAGAAATTAGAAGAAGCACGCCCGCTTAATCAATCTATAAATTGAAAATATGTTCATAATAATATTTGAAAAGCCTTAACACTCTTTAGACAGATTTAATACTATATAAACAATGCAATGGCGAAAGCTCACTTTCTTCTGAAGAATTCTAATGGTTATATTATATTTCACTATAAGCACGATAAATGAAAGCTATTTCATTTTCGACATCAGTGTCTAAAGCAAGCTTTTATAATATTCTTACATCTTTCAATATAATCTGAGAGGATTTTCTCATTTCTTGACTTCCAGGAAGTGGCATCGCATGAACAGAATTCGCGAGGCCCGATATGAGACTGTGAGACAGAAGCTGGCGCGATATTAAGTCTAGAGTTGGAGACACCGGCTTACATTCAAAGGACCAACATGAATGGAAGTGAATGGAGGAATAGAGGGGAACAAGAAAGCGTCTTTGAGAATATTTCTCTCAGATATTTCGTCAAAAGGTCTTAGCACCAGATGACATCTAAATCTAAATACCATACTATTTCAACAGTGACTGTACTTTTCTGTTCACGCGTTCACTCTTGCTTTTTATTCTTTTTGATATAAGCTGTAACAATTGCGCATAACATTTTAAAGTAGACCAAAATTAAATTTATTCACTAAAGCCTAACATTGCATTATATTGACACTTTGACATGGATAGCGAAGCAAAGTAGCAGGATGTCCCGGGCCTTACATCATTGCAGTAAAGTAGATTTCTACCAATATTTCGGATAATTTCTTACTCACTGAGCTTAAAATTACATATTTTGTGAAATAAAAGGCTATAATATGAAAGTAGAGGATATCGGTGCAAGATCGGGGGTCCCTGCATGAACGCCAAGTGTAGCGGTCGCTGTCAGAAACATGTAGCCTTAGGAATGCATGAACCCTTAAACTGCTGGAAACCGCGGCAGTAGGTCCGTTTCCCAGCGCAAAAGAAATTAAACAAATCTACAGAGACCCAGTCTTCACAGTAAAAGAGGGCGCTGACATAATAGGTTACTAGTCTTAAACATTTCTTCTGAAGGCGATAAAATCGTGGATCCTCCTTATTACATTTTGTCAGTTATGCCAAATAACGTTAGATACTCCACACGTTTTCCTACGTGTCTCCAAGTAGCAGCAAACAGAGCGGCAGTGCGTTTTCCTTTCTGGTCATTTCTACATAAAAAACATGTCACATGTCATCCGCTAGATCACGCAGAGAATAATATATGCTATACAATATACATTATATTATAGACAATAAAAGGAAATACATTAATAATATGTCTTCTCAGCTCAATGATTCCAAGTGATACAAAAATACGTATCATGTGCCGGAAGAACTACAGGAGGGCAGAAACAGAAACAGAAGAAGGTGAAATTGTTTCTCAAATGTTTTACCAAACAGATGATATTGTGACGTACTAGCAAACGAACCTCGTGGCAACTGTTAGGGGAAGCGTGGTAAGGGATTAGTAACAGAAAACCGCCTCGCCACAGGAGGGAGAGAAGGGATTTTCCTAAAAGCCAGCACGCGGCACAAGGAGACACGAGGCTTTGGGGTCCTCCGGCCTCAAGGAGCGGAGATCTAAACCTCATCGCAACCAAAGGGCGCTGCGGGGGTGGCGTGACGTCACGTGACGTGAGTCATGACGTAGGTCACGTGAGCCTCGAGAATATTAGGGAGTGCACAGAGCCAGTGGGTGGGTTCTGGAGACAGTGGGAGAACCCCGTGCAATTGTACAAAAACTCCGCCACGACGGTGCGGCGGCGAGCAGGGCTCGCCAGGCAAGTCACGTGTTGACGAGCCTGTGGAGGACTTTGTGTCCTTGGGTGACTGCGGTCATGTGGGAGCGATGCTGTGTGTGTGCGTCGAGGTGAGGAGTGGGTGAGTGCCACGACTCGCGGCCGATTCTCAATCGGGTAAGATCGCTCCTGCGATCGAGGCAAACCATCAGTTGGTACGCCGGTACGGACTTTGTGTCCCAGTGGGACATCCGGTCAGGGAAGCTTGGCTTTGTGCGCGCATTAGATGTAAGAGTGGCGAGTGTCACAATTGAAACCGATCATCAATCGGGTTGAGATCGCTACCGCGATCAGGGAATAGCAGGTCTATCAGAGCTAGGGAGTAAAATGTAAATTCATTGTAAATATTTGTTGTATTTCCTTGTAAAAAATGTTTGTTGTATGAAAACTCGTGTCTGTATTCGCTGTGGCGTCACAATATGTTTCTAGAGTAATGAAACATAACCACTACAATAATATTTCATGACCCAAACCCTTCAGCAAATCCTGCTCACACAGACACCACGTGGCACCAAAGAAACGCAAGGCGCCGACAGCACCCCTTTGTGGGGTTTCTGCCCTCGAACAATAACATGGCTTTTTATCTAAGCCCGAAGGAGTGGGCGGAGGGGCGGCGGGGCGGCGGAGACGGCGGGGGCGGCGGGGGCGGCAGTGGCGGCGGGGGCGGCGGGGGCGGCGAGGGATGACGGGGGCGGCGAAGGGGGTGGGGGCGGTGGGGCAGCGGGGGCGGCGAGCGTAGCATGGATACGTTCAGTAGTACGCGAGCATGTTTACGCGGCGACGTCGACGGAGAATGGAGGGGAGATTTGGGGGCAAAACGAAGCGAAAGTATTGATTTTGTGTTGTTCTCGCCGGGGAAGGAAATTCCAAGACTAGCACCGGATTCTCGCGGAAATGGGGGAAGAAATCATTTGTTCGGGGCCCTTGGGAGCTATTTCATTCCAAAACAAGATTGATTTAAGAAACGTTTGTCATTTGAGTTTAACTACTTGTATGCACTTTCTATCTTTTATTGTTAGTGTCAAGTTGGCTGACGCTTGGAAAATACTGCAACTGTCCTTTGCAATTTTCACAAATTAAAATTTTCTTATAATTGTAAGAAAACCCTTTCATTCCCTACTTCACCAGCATATGGAAATGAAATGTCACGTTGAAGGGATAGAGAAACGAGAGTACCCAGAATCCCACAGCAGAATTTGAATAGACAAAGGAATTTTAGAACGGAAAAATGAGACAGCACGGAGACCACTGAGAAGACAAAAATAATTTCTTAAAAGGAAGTATAATCAGAATTAGTGTGATCCAAATTAGTTACGTTGCGGAGATAGATATATTGTCCGTACTTTATCAGAATGATTGTAAGTTGAAGATTAATCTTCACGGTAATTCTGATTTAATTTACCGATATTTAGACATTAGGAAAGAAATTCTGTTTTTTTTAAAAAATGTTTTTAAATACTGAACATTTTTAAATAGCTAGTCAATTGAAATAGCGTCTTCTACACCGATGCTAAGTCTTTCGACGTTCGTATTTTCCATCTACATATTGAATCGCTCCTTAATCCGGAAGTACCCGCACTGAAAATATATCATCAGTACAAACAATGTAGACAGATAATGTAAGAGTATAAAACATTTACTTAATGGTTTTCTACAAGTTTGTTTCTTAGGTGTATAATGAAGATGAAAATCGATTACACTTTTTGATCATCTCTTTCAATCTTAGTCTAAAAATACATAAATATTATGATATTTGTGGCAATATTTAGTAATTCTATGGTTGACATAAATAAACCAATTGCGTACATTAAAGTCCTAGCATCGAAGAGTACATATTGTCTTTATAATTTATAATCTCGTCCATTTGTTCCTCATAATTTTGACATCCGGACAATCACACTATTAATAATTGTCATCATTTCACAAAATAATGTTCTGAAGCTTCATATTTTTAGAATCCCTAATATTTAACGACAATGTAGGTGATTTAATATTGGTTTCATGTGGACGGTATGTGTTGGTCTGAGACGGAACAGTGGTGTGAGCAGGTTTGGAATTCACATTCATATTATATTGTTACGATGAATGTAACAGAAATATTCAGAATAGAACCTTGAAGAATAGAAGTAATAATAAGGAATCTCAGATTGCTGAAAGATGGCGTCACCTGTAATGTTAAATGAAATATTTATTTAAATTAACGTGTAGTAATGTCTCTAAAGCTCAGATATGTTGTGCGGACTCCTGGGTTAATATATTACAATTATTCTAATGGCTACGAAAATAATCATGAATTCTGTCAGTTCGGTTTATTTTGTTACGTTTTAAATCTCTTTCTTTTCTAGTAAACACATTGTACATTTTTAAGACAAAAGAAAGTAATTAACAGTATTCGTTCACTTTAAACACATGATGAGGATTTTCGTCTTCCAAATATTTTTCACTTCCAAAATTTTTGCAAATTAAAATTAAAAACGAACTTTTTTCTGAAACAGTATTGTTCTTAACTATTGAAATCGAGCTCATAAATTTCTGTTGTACTCATCTACTTCTATTCGCGTTAACGACAAAGTAGCGCAACTCGAAAGCAAATTCATTACACCTACAATGTTAACATTTTTGTGAAGCACATGCCGCCATTCAACATCATTTAAGAGAGTCCTTTCAAAAGTTCCGCCTTCATACGGTGGTCGGCCTCTTATAAGTAGCAAGGGCCACTCCGTCAAGGCCAAGAAAAGCGGAGTGAGGTGGGGCGTGGAGGAGAGGTGAGGAGGGGCGGGGACGGTGCCACACAGTGTGTCTAGGCGAATTAATTCCTTCTCCTCCTCCCCCCCCCCGGCAAGCGCCAGCAGCGCTCGTTACGCTGGTGGCTTTGTGCGCAACTTGTGCTTCTTCTTCGGCCTGTGGTCGTGGGCGAGTGGAGGGGGTGGGGTGGGGAGGGGAGGGGAGGGGGCGGGTCTTTCAACGCCGATACAAAGCCTCCATCCTGCCCCCGGTCCTGCCGCCGTATACCCTGTGGGGACAGGCGGGGCCCTGCGGCCCGGCGCCGATACAACACAGTAGGACACCATGACACCGAAACAGGGCGTGGCACCTTTCAAAAATTTCCTCAAACACTTAAAAATAAGTTACAAGCGATTCGCGACGGAACAGTGGTCCGGTACCTCGGAGATAATTATTAAATTATATTATAAATATTATAATATATTTGAACTATTTCTATTAAATTAATAATTAATTTAGGAGCGCGTTCCAGAACATAAATTTTATAAATCTAGCACTGGTTACAAGTGTATACAACCTTGACAATGTAGATTGAATACGATCCGTTTTACATTATTTTAATAAGGTAACCGTTTTTTCAGCTACATATATTCTATCCTTCAGATAATCATTTCTTTAGACAGAGCCAAAAAATAGGATGGGACAAACGACTTCTGATTCTTCGTTTCTTTTCTCGGAATTCTTCTTCTTCGTTTCGTGATTGCCGTCACCGTTATATGCGATACAGGAAAATTATCGGATATTAGATCAAATAACACAGCATTGCTCAAGCAATTATTTGTCACAGCTATCTTATTTCTGACTTACATGTCCGAATGTTCCGTAAAGTTGCAGATTTTGACAATGGGTAAGCTACCATATTTAGGTGGTCAACTCCGAGGCAAATTGTGTATTTTTGTGTAGGAATGTATATTTTGGGGTAACATTTGGAAACGCAAGTACGCTACGTTCGATTCGTGGTCGTTCGAAAGTTTGCATGGGAAGTTTGGCAACAATCACTTCAGTGGTACTTGTGTGACACACTCCGTGGGAAGACGGTGGAATGATTAATATGAAACACGCTTGTAAACGAGGAAGCCAACGAACACTTCAATTAGCGCTTTATGAACATAAAATAACATTGCGATTATAATCATTGAATAAGGCTTCAACAAACTGCGTTACACATATAAGGTTTAATTTTTTGTTCTTATATTCGAAGAGAATCTTTCAGAATTTAGACTCTTCAGTAAATTGTTGTCAAACACTTTCATTCAGCAGTTAAACTGGCACTTCGTTGCATTGCACTTTGTTGCGATTAATTACATTTCATTAACTTTAATTTATTGAAATTCATTCAAAGTTATTTTATTAAATTTCGTTCAATTTCTTTGAAATTTTATCTTTGCACTTATTTTCATTATTCATTAATTAAGTATTCTTTATTTCCTTTCCGCGTTGCGTCCGCTGCGGCGTTCTTGGGACAGTGCCCATGCGCGGCCGCTGGCGCCTCGGTCGCGTCGCGTCGCGTCGCGTCGCGGGCCGAAGAGTTACGACGTTAATATATGGGCGGCGGGCAACGGGCAGCACCTTGTCAGGGCAGCGTCCGGCCATTCGCGCCCTCAAAAGCCGCCCGCATCCCGTCCGCCGCCCTTGTCTGTCTTGCCGCCGCCCCGCCCTCGCCCCGCTCTCGCCCGCCCCTCGCCCCGCCCCACCCCCGCTCCTACCCCCGCCCTGCCCTCATCCGCGCCCCCACCCCGCTCCGCTCCCGCACCCACTCCCGCTCACCCTCGCCACCGTCCCGCACCGCCCCCTTCAATCCCGCCCCACCCCGCCCCTACCCCGCCCCCTCTCCGCCTGCAGAGTGGCTAATTGAAAGGTTGCAGCGGACGCTCTGGTTCGGTGACCAAATAGCAAGCACCCCAGGACACGTTTCTGGCCGGGAAGGTGTCTATTGCGTGGGCCAGACGTTTAGGGGCAGACTGCGAAGTGGTAATAGTCTCCTGATAGGGACATTTAAAACTCAAACACGAGACAAATCGAACAATTAAATACTGAATACCATCTTTACTTACGTAACAAACGAAACGAAAAGCAATAACCCGTGTCGATAGTGTATATCCGAGTGAGAAATAATACAACCTATTGATTTAGAGTTGACGAAAGAAAATGAACGTAGCAATGGTGTCACTATGATATGTTCTTCTTGTGCTACATTTTGGAAAACTATTTTGTAGAGTTGTATACAACAGCATATTTGCTTTATCACAAGAGGTAATTAATTTAAAAAATGGAATAAGGTACTACTGTCCACACTCTTGTATTCGAGAACGAAGGTTTGTTGAAAATTGTTTAACTCCACATTACTGTAAACATCAAAGCACCAATATAAGCTCATGATATCTTCTGAATAATTGTTTCATGTTGATTAAATAATACGTGTTCTAAATAATAATTTCAATGTTATATAGTGAACAAGTACAGAAGGTAAAGTGTGCAACCATAACTTTCCCCAATTTATTGTATGGTTTTCACCTAGCCTTAAAAATAAGCTAATTTAATAAAATGAAGAGATCAGTAAGATATAATCAAGCCACAAACACGCAGTTTTTACATTCAGCACTTTTGAGTTTAGCGAAAGCATGCAAATCAATGAGGGACCAAGAGAAAGTGAAGAGTTCATGTGGTCCTGTCGTATCGCTAGAAAGTAGAAACGTTAATGGAAGCAGATTTGCTAGGAGAAAATGGAGGTAAAGTCAACTTGAGAAACTAAATACTGTGGTTGATGAGTATCCTTCATGACACATTGCAAGGTGGAATAATTCGCGCTAATGTTTTCCCAACTAACGCCTTCTAAATAAATCAACCTGCAAGATATATTTTTATACACATGATAAACGATTTCTCATAACTCATAGTAGATTGCATTGTCACGATATCTGAGATTCGTCGCAGACATTCCGAGGAATTACGTCCGAGCAATCACGACTAAAGAAAACACCGTTTAGAGCGGTCCCAGAAACGAATGCACCCGCGCAAAAACCTAAGTTGGTTAACCTCGCCTCACAAAGAAAACAGCGAGATAATGGGCGGCAAATAGGGGGATCTGCCGTCGCGTGGTATGTACTTTAGAATTAACTAAAACGCGCCAAAGAGGCGAGCCGGCCTTTCGCATTACACGGACCTCCAACTTTGAAAGACAGAACAAGAAAACTCGCGAAAAACAAAGCCCCACTGCAGGCCTCAGGCGCGCCCGTCCTCGTTGGCCCGAAGGTAGTCTCCTCCGCAGATAAGTCCTCGACCGGCGAGGCGCTCTGGCTGCAAGCGGGAGCGGGGGCGGGGACGGAGGCAGCGCCTGGGGACGGGGCGAGCGCGGAGAGCGGGGACGCGGTGAGGATACAGGCGGCGGAGGATGGGGAAGGCGGCCAAAGGGAAAGTGTGGAAAGCGGGGAAAAAGAGAATCGTAGACAAAGATGGGGAGGAAAGCGCGGACGGTGAGGAAGCTGGATGTGGGACGGAAGTCAAAACGGAACGAAAGTCGTGCGAGAACGTGAGGATGCAGGTGAGATCGAAGAGAAGGATGGAGATGAGAACGGAAGCAAGAACAAAGTTGGGGACGGATGCGAGATAGGAGGCAAGGATGAAGGTAAAAACGAAAGCGAGAATGTGGGCGAGAACAAAAGAATGGATGAGAGAAAGACCAAAAGCGAAGACAGGGATGTACGCGGAGACGAAGGCGGGCGTGAGTGACGCGAGGATGCAGGGAAGAATGAACGCGATGTCGCAGAGAAGGAGAGACGGGTCGCGTAGGCGACGAGGGCGCGAGGAGGCTACTGAGGCAATGGTGAGGTCACAGGCAGCATGGGAAGGGGCGGGGACGGGGGATCGGGGGGGGGCACGAAATGGCGTGCGCTTTTCTACTCGAGGAATTCTGCTCCTGCCAGCAGCGCGCTCGGTCCTCTCGACATCCTTTACTTCCTCTATATATCTTCCTCCTTTTTCAATTCCGGGCCCAAAATTCCGCTTGCTTCTCCTCCCAGTAAATCGCGCTGCGCTCCCCGCTACTTCTCCCTCTCCTCTCCCCGCTCTCCGCGCCGCCACCGCCGCCGCCGTCGTATCTACTTTCCAGGAATTTTCGCCCAGCGCCCGGAGGACGGGGTGAGGGTGGGGGAGGGGCGGCGGGGTCGAGGGCCCGTATCACCCCTCCCCCTCTCCGGCCCCGCCCCCCCTCCAGCGCGCGATGAGACCTCCGTCTCATTTCCAGGAATTTTCCCTTCCGCGCTCGCCTCTTGTTGGCGTCGCGTCTTGGGGGCCGCTGTCGATGCTCGCCTCGTCGCCAAAGCCGCTTCGGCCGGGGAGGCCTCGCGCGCCGCTGTCACCGCCGCCCATCTCCTGGCGGCCGCTTCGCTCTGGCTGCGAGCTCCCCACAATACCCTCGGAGAATATTCCTCGGGACTGACACTTCGTGAACACGTCCCTCAGCTCAGTTCTCAAGTAGCCCGCTGCGGGAAAGCTCGGCCGCTCCGTCATAGCCGTACTAGCACTTAGCTGGACGCAGCGAATTTATCACAGGTAATACTACGAGTGCTTTGGAAATTGTTGAGAAATCCTCGCCACGTAAAACGAGGAGGGGATTTGTCTGAGAATTCTCAAAGCACGAGTGGTATTTAATAGAAGTATTCCACGAGTGAAATTATGCCTAACAGAGTTCCAAAAGAGCACCAAATATTGAAAATAACTGAAAGCTGTGACAAAATCAAAGAGGTTACGTTATAGTTCATACGCCGTTTATCGGACATCAACATACTGATCAACGTACACCGCCTCCTATGATAGATGAGTCACTGTTTATGATTGGTCAGTACGAAGAAGCGGTATGAAAAATAGAATAGAGAAAGCGATATACTTTTTGGGCATCTTTATGTATAGTTAAACACTATTGGTTTTAATTTCACGAGTGGAATAGTCGATAAACATGTACCAAGTTAAAAGTAGTGGGAGTTGGATCCACCTTTCGAAGTGAAATGTTTATAATAAACTTGCGATGTGATGCTTCATTACCTTCTAATTTAACCTTTTAGTTGGTACTTATTTTAAAATATTAAAATCAGAGTCCTCGTTTGGGAGACTATTGTGAATACACTGTTCATTTCTAGCTTCTTCAGATCCATATTTAGAGTTATTTTCGTTTCACAACGAGGTTTTGTCCTTAATTATATCCATATCCTACACTTAATGGGGAGTTATTGCCAAGAAAACAAATGTGTCATTCTGAGAGGACTCTTTTATGAGTATCAACGCACATTGAATGCCGATCATGAAAGTGATATTATAAGATCCTCAATTGCTCCATGATCAGTGTCAGACAAAAACATTACATTACCACAATGCATTATTAGATTCCACACATCATGTAGACACGAACTACTTAAATAAAATGTTTACATGTTGCAAGGGACCATCAAGGAGAAAGAAACGTAGGAGTGGCAGAATTTCCATAATATTGTCAGTATCAGTCTATGTTGCCCAAACATTTTGTGTAGATGTGGTTCGCTAATTTTCAAACTTTGACTAAAGAAATGCTTAATGAAGTGTTTCGTGATTTGTTAGAAAGTGACGGAAAAGTGATCTTTTATACGAAAACAGTTTCATTGTTGTGTACCGATAAAAATAAGTTTGCGATTCTAAAAAATAAAAGGCATTTCAAGATACGACGGCGTAACGTGTTGCTTTTATTAGGGTTTCTTAGGAGTCATTAGGGTTTCTTAGTGTCTTTATGTGTGTTTAATGGGAGAAGAGACAAGGATGAGGAACAATAGATACACGCAGTCTGAATCCTGTTTGTTAAGGTATTGCTTTTCCATAAGCCGGGCATTTCAGGGGCAAAAGCATGCAAAAATACTGATCAGTACAGCTGGGCCCTAGAATTCTCCTCCAGAACCGGAGTGCACCGCGAAATTATAACTGTACCAGACTGTACTAGTCTTATACAGTCGTTGCCGAACGAAGCGCCGTATTCTGATTGGTTCCAGATCTCTTTATTTCAATACGCATGGATGTACCAGTTTTTTTTTGATCTTCAGTGTATTAGAACAGAGTAGTTTACGAATAAGATAGAAAATTGAATAGCATTTTAGTGGAATTATTGGTGGTTATACCAAGTTCGAACTTCAAGGCGTTTGTGGGTCGCTTAGCAATGGTCCGATTATGTTGAAATTTTGCACTGATCATTTTCTATTCGAAACTGAAACCAGAATAGGGGGTAGGAGAAAAACAATTCAAAAAATTGCCCTATGGCTAAGGGCCACTCTAACAAACATACACGATCATACCGGAAATAATCATTTCAAAAATATGGCTACCAATAAAACGTACATTACGGAGTGAAAAAACTTGAGGACGTTGTACTTGTCAGTAATGTTCAATTGAGCTCATTTTCCATTCAAGTTACCAAATTGTTTATGTAGATAAAAACAAAAACCAACGCGTAGAACTACAATCTCCTCGACCATTCTGATGAGTAGCGAGAGGTCTTTCTTTTAGGCCAGTCTTTTCTCCATCAACTCCAGCGGCCTTCTTGGGCATGCTTGGGCTTCCCAGATGCCTGCATTTGCTTGGCCATCGGAGCAAGCCTTGCCGCGTCGACAAAGCTTACTTCGCCCCCCTCCCGTGCCCCAGCGTCACAGCCGTCCCATTCGCTGCCTATCCCAATTCGAGGACCCTGGGTCTACCTTTCCGTGTCTTCGTGAGAACGTCGCTGCCCGCTGGGCCTCCGCCGGCGCTTTCGACTGGCCCTCCACGTCGCATTAGCGTGCGTGAACGTCGGTCCCGGCTTTTGCTAGGGCAGCCCGGAGCGCTTTCGAGGGCCCTTCCGCCCCTGCGCTTCATGAACCTCGAAGGACGAGTCGACGTCTTTTACGAAGAAGCGGTGGCCCCACTGGTCGGTACCCAGCAATTTCCCTTCTCTCTTTGGGGCTGCCTCTCTTCGCTGAGCGAGGTAAGTTCTGAAAACTCAGAGCTACGGTTGAACAATAGAAATTCTGCCATGTGATATTTCAAGTTAAATATATGAGAAACGTGTATTTAAACAGTGACGTATGAGCTGAGCTTTCTCATATGAATTGAGTTTCAATGTTTAAAATACGAGCATTCCGTAGACCAGGGGTTTCTAACATTTTTCTTTCATCGACACCTTTTAAAAAAAATGGTTTGCTTCATCGCCCCCCGTCAGATTTTTCAATAATGTATAGCATAAAAACAAGTATAACACAAATAATTGCACATAACTGATATAAAGATAACGAATTAGACATAATATGAACAAAGTTTGGAAAAAATTGTTAGGTTTATTTTTTAAATTTTTTGTACAATTTCCTTTTTAAACTTTCTGATATAAACAAGTTTTCAAAAACAAGATCTCGGATTATAATTGCGATAAAGGTTTATTTTACTAAGCCAATGAAGTAGAATTTCAAAAGATGAGGTAATTAGAAATTTATTATTAAGTGTGTTGTGTATGTAAAATAAGAATAAAATCCTAGTTTTTTTGGGGGGAATTATGTTCTTCAATATACCGATCAGCTCTCGTTGCATATTTTAATATCGATAGGGGGGATAGTTTTTATTTTATAAATATATATATATATATATATATATATATATATATATATATATATATATATAAATATTATAGTTTTTATTTGTAAAATAATTTATTGGTCAAGAGGTATGCAAATCGCACCCACAGATCATTTTGTTGTTTAGTGTTAATACTCAAAATTTGTAATTGCTAAAATACATTTTAAAATAAATATGTATTTCAATTAAAAAACATAAATACGTATATGTTATACGTTTTGTTAAAAAATATTCGTATCTCTTTCCAATATATTTAAATTCATTCATGTAAATATCTGAGTTGTCAAAGACTTTAAGGGTTTACTAGAGAATACCTAGAGATAATTTTTAGAATATTTGGAAATCCTTTCTCGTTGGAGAGATTGTTTTTAATATTTCAAGCCCAATATCCGAGTATCAGTTCCTGTTTTTTATGGACAACATGGAACATTTTTCTACGAACTTGTTTTCAATGTGCTGTCCGTATTATTATTCTTTATGCTGATTTTTTTGGCTACAAATTCCTTCGCATAACCTTCCCTATTTACTTTCATTGCTCTCTCGTTCTTGTTCATTATTTTACCCTCACTTTTTCAATCTTCCTCTTATTTATAACTGCCTCTGCATCATTTAAATTTGCAAGCATCTAATCAGCCCCTTGAAAATTTAATTTATCAATCTCTCCTATTTCATCTTCGAATGTTTCATTCCTACCCGTCCTAAGGTGGCCGGAGCGTTTCGTGAAGAGGTGGGTGTTTCCTCTTACTCGGGCACTCACCAGGAGATAGTGCCTGTTCGCTGAATTGTGTGCCAACCGAATTGCAGAGTACTTGACGATAACTAAGCTCGCGGGGTTCTCTCGTGCTCCTTTCAATTCTGCACTTACGTGCGAGCTCTACGCGCCAGTAGTAGTACGCCGGCTCTTAGACGCCCTCAACTGTATAGAATGCCACCAGAAATCATAATAAAAATTTAATTTTAAAAACCCGAATCAACTAGTTATGCAATTTAAAATACATTTAACAAAAAATATGACTGCAAATTAGAACATTGATTAGTTTAAAAGGTTCAGGACCAACGAATCATATTATTAATCATAATAATATATTTATGAATTATTATGAAACATGTACAGAAATCTTGATGGCAGTAGAGGTACCAATGACTAGATCTAAAGGAATTGGTGATATGTTTAGAAAGAAATGAAGGAATACTATTAGATTTTGAAATGTTTTAAATGTTCAAAATTGAAAAGAAAATTTGTGATCTCTTACAAAAATTGTTTGGACTTCTGATTTTTTGAAACTAATAAATATATAAGTAAATGAAAATTTGAAAATATATACTTGTAGCAAAAATGTATTAACAAACAAAACAGAAATGTAAAAGTGAATACAAAATATTTTCACAGAAAATGCATTTGTAGACAGACACCAGTAAAAGCGAGTCTTTGAGCATTCACAACATCCTAAAATGCTTACTAGCACTAGTGCTAAATGTTAGGCGATATTCACGATTTTCACAAATGGTATATTAGTGAACGTTAGCTTGTTTATGGCCATAGCGCTAGTACAATTAACACGCTAGGATTTTGGATGTTAATAGAAGCTGTTGTACATTATATGCTTATTTCTTACCCTGATTTTCGCTCAAATCAGTTGTAATTTTAATTGTGAATTCTCGTTTTATTTACTTTTTAAATAAAGATATAATAAGGATTTAATATGAAATGCATTTTATTACAAAGTTTATAAACATTTTTACAAATTTCTGATGGTTAATTGTGAAGGTGAGAAGTTGACTTCGTTTATAATAAACTTTGGAGACAAATATTTGTGGCTCACTATATTAGAGATTAACTATATCCGATTATATCAAAATTTAATTGTATTTGTCCATAATGATTGATTTTATTAATAAATAGATACAGCAATTAACATCACGGATCGAAAATTTCGATATATTTATTTGACCATAAAAAATAAATTATTTTCAATTGTTTGCTGGGTACATTTTTCATTGGTAGTTTCTCTAGATCCTTCTTTCGAGTTCGTGTTCTCTCTATACATGATTCTGCAATACCTCTAAGTATTATAATGTAGTCTTGACACCCTTTAATGGCCGTTGTACTGTTCGAGGTCTTTTTGAGCTTTATTTGTATCGTCTGCATCACTTACCCGTATGGTTCCCATTCCGTGCCCGCTACCCCCATGACAGGAGAGACTTCGTCGATGGTGAACTTTGGCGACAATATTTTTTCTAACCTGCCTAGTCTTGGAATTTGTAACACTGACGCGATATATTTGTTTCAAGAAGGAATTAATTTACAGGACGTTGTATTTCCTAAGGTCACTAAATCCAACGTTCAGAGTTCACTACAACCGAATCTTGTAGCGCTTATTTGTAATGGAAGTGAAACGGGACCAGTGACTTAAGTTCACCATATCTGCAGTCGACTGTATATTATTTTAATATTCTTTTCCCAGGAACGAGGCAGAGCAAGCTTGACGACACGAACGGAGGCGGCTCTCCACAGCGCCCCCCCCCCCCCCGCCGGGCCGCATCCGCATCGCGGAGGGCCACGGGCAGAGTGTACACAGCGCGGGTCGTCTTTAATCAGGCGCCGGCTGTTTTGCGCAGATACGGGCGGCGACAGCGCCACAATGGGCCGAGATTTCGCACGCGCCGCCGCCGTCTCTGCCACGAAGGGCGCGCGGGGCGAAGTGGAAGTGATGTGGACGCGGAGAGGAAGCGAATTGGAAGCGACGTGGAAGCGAAGGGGAAGAGAAGGGGAAGAGAAGCAAAGTGGAGGCGAAAAGGAAGCAAAGTGGAAGCGAAGTGGAAGCGAAGTGGGAGCGACGTGGAAGCAAAGTGGAAGCAAAGTGGAAGCAAAGCTGAAATAAAGTGGAAATAAAGTGGAAAAGAAGTGGAAGCAAGGTGGAGCGACGTGGAAGCTAAGTGAAAACGACGTGAAAGCAACGTGGAAACGAAGTGGGAGCGACGTGGAAGCGACATGGAAGCGAAGCGGAAGCAAAGCGAAAGGGAAGCGGAAGGGAAGCGGAAGGGAAGCGGAAGGGAAGCGGAAGGGAAGCGGAAGGGAAGCGGAAGGGAAGCAGAAGGGAAGCAGAAGGGAAGCGGAAGGGAAGCGGAAGGGAAGCGGAAGCGAAGCGGAAGGGAAGCGGAAGGGAAGCGGAAGGGAAGTGGAAGGGAAGTGAAAGGGAAGTGAAAGCAAAGTGAAAGCGAAGTGGAAGCAAAGTGAAAGCGAGGTGGAAGCGAAGGGGAAGCGAAGTGGAAGCGAAGTGGAAGCGAAGTAAAAGCAAAGTGAAAGCAAAGTGGAAGCAAAGTGGAAGCAAAGTGGAAGCGAAGTGAAAGCGAAGTGGAAGCGAAGTGGAAGCGAAGGCGGAGTTTGGATGGCGTCGGGACGGGCAGTGATCGGGGTGCGCTCAATGTTTTGAGGGGCGAGTCCGCGTGCGGTCGGAATGTGTGCGGAATAGGAGGGGGGGGTCTCTTGAGCATCCTATCAGTCTTCAGCCAATGAGCTTCAGATACCCGTTTGCGTCACTTTATTAGAGGTAATTTTAAATGCCAAAATTATCACAGTTATAAGTCATTGACACACAAAGAACTCTTTTAAATATTGCATCTTGTAACCTAGAATTGCAGAAGTGCTATGGCAGAGATATAACCTCACCATGTACCTGCTGGCAATATTGTTGGTAGTATGATAGGACATGCTTGAATAAATTTACCTTTGCACATTGTCTTCATACTGTGTGGTTACCAGGTAACGATGTAAGATGACAACTTCACCACAGTCACAAGGAAGTCACAATGCATATCCACACCAACAGTCACAGTCACAGTCACAATGAATATCCGAAATTGTACAGACTCGTACAGATGGGATGTATTGTTTGGAGGTCAGAGTGTTCAAGGTACTGTCGCACATCACAGTAATTGGAAAATTCAGACGTTATCAGAGACTGTACGTGCTTCTAGTTGTATAACACGTTTTGCTGCATAGTCAAATCAATGGACAGTCGATAGAGGTTGCAATGTTTGCCGATAGAGGTTGTTTGTGACGACGACTGATTGTTATGAAGGTGTTCGTTGGTGGGCAGTTGGATGGTTGTAACGACGACTGATGTCAGGAAGACAACTATTTTTATAACGAGTATCTTCATGATTATTATCTCAGAATTGTGAATATCAATTTGTTCTTATTTTTTCATTTTAACCTTGTGTGTTTTAATTGGTTAATTTCATTCATTTATAGTTTGAAGTGTTCCTTTATTGTTTTTCTTGTTCCTTTGATTTCGAGTTCAATTTTTTTTTCGAACTGAATATTATTTATTTTTAATATGCGCATGGACACATAACGCATGTAGTTTTTAGAGCAACTCTATTACTGAAGAGTACTGTAATAAATCATTGTCTGAGGTGATCTGTAAATTTCTGTTAGATATTTTTCGATGTCACATCGTTATAAGTTTTCTTTCACTAGTTTTAGTTCAGCAGCATTTTACTTCATTTTCTGTTGAAAGTGCATGTAAATATGATAGGGTTTAAGGTTGCACATATTTCTCAATGTTTATGGTAATGTAAGCGGTTCGCTGTAAAATCTAGTTATATCAAAAACCAAGGTAAAATCACGAAATCTCTCCAAGAATCCGTGGGACAAAGCGTTGGCTGCTTATTGTGTACTAAGGATTTACTGGATTTTCCTTACTTTTCGTGAGCTCCCACAACAGGAGCTTCTCTCTCGTCGAGTTGGGATCCTGAGACGAAAATTTTGATGGAAACCTCTCTAAATCCGCGTTTTCTCTCTCCCGATAGTAACACTTCGCAGTCAAATGAGAACGGTAAAGTCAAGATGAGACCTTGTCTTACGTGAAGGAAGTATGCTCTGATACACAATGCCGTAATACAAATTTCGAATCTATTACGCCGATATTAATAAAATAAAAGCTTTCTGAATTTATTTCAAAATAACTGTTTTTGTTCAATTAATTTAGATACACACATGATAATACATTAATACAAATATTTTTAAAAATTTTGTTTTTCAGTTTATCCGATACAAACTCTTGCTGAATCGATTTCTATAAAACATTCACTAACATGATTTCTTGGGCAAGATAATTTTATTAGATAACATTAAGACTAACATTTCATATTTTTGAATATGTTTGTAACTAAAATGTCCAATTTAACTCACCAAAATGACGTTCGATTCAAACTTATAAGTAAATTTATAATATAATAAAATTAACTGGAGCCCTGGGAGATGTGACAATCTTGTCTTTGTATGAGGCATTTACAGAGGAAGCACGTAGAAACATATTTGACTACGCTCGCGTTAAGCGTAATTGCGGCTGTGCTCGCAAAATACTCATCGGCTCCGCAAACAACATCCCCGCGCCTGTAGGCTGGACGCCATGGAACTGAACAGTGTAGCGGCGAAACGGTGCCGGAGATGACGGTGCTGATATTAGCTTGGTTTTGGTTGCGTTGGTTGTTGTAATTGTTAGTGTTCAGGTTGAGGAGGCTGAGGAGTCTTGTGATTGAGGTTGTTGTAGTGATTGTGGTTGGGGTGTTAGATGCGTTGGTGGTTGCTGTAGTGGTGGTTATAGTCGGGGCTGAAATGGTGGTTGTTGTGGTTCTGGGAGCTTGGGGCGGTTAATCCGGCGGCAGTGAGGGGATAAGGTGAAAGGGTGTTGCGGAGGCATAGGATATGGCGGCGAAAGCAGAGGCGAAGAAGGCATGATAAAATATATGGTTAGCTGGTCCGCAGACTGATTTTTGTTTGTTCTGCGAAGCACCAGATTTTAAAATTCCGTATTTAATATTGAGCCGCATGAAGCGCATTGGCTGAAGCAATAGCTCACCCATTTCTTCATCGCGGACGGAGGCTGCAAGGGTGCTGGGACGCCCAGGGTGAGGCAGGCAGTTGGAAAGAGGGGCGTGGGCCATGAGCCGCAAAGCCGCCCGAAGGGGGGGGGCTGTGGCGACATGCGCTGTCAGCGGCGCCGCCTAGCGGATATGAGCTCTTCGAGCGGCCGCCCACAGCGCATTTGTGCAGCAGAGGGCGCCAGGTGAAACAAATGGAGAGCGATTAACCAGCGTCGGGAAATTGTCGGATTTTCGGGAATTGAACGAATTTTCGTACGAGTTGGTCGATGCCTCAACCCGCCACCATGAAACACCGTTTCAACAGAAACAAAGAGGCAGAGTGGTAAATCAAAACAGGCACTCTTTTTATTAAATAAATTGATGGAATCGACTCAAAATGAAAAGGTTTCACCGGGAGAGGTGACTCAGGACATTAACTAATGTGAAGGGAGGTCCTACGTTCGAGTCTCGACGGTGGCAGGATTTGCGACTCTGGCTTGTCAGCTAGATCGGATTCAGTCGCTGTCTGGAGGAGAATTCCACCGGCGCGCTGCTCTGATCGGTAGTGGACCTCGCCGTCCAGCGGGGGAACATCACCGCCACCTGCCGAGGAAAATACGCACTACACTTACGGGATTAATGACCTTAGCAGTTGACGCTTCAGGAATTACGAACAATCATTCAATAAAAAGGTTTCAATGCCGCTTTCATCTTTGACAAGGACGTATAATTTCTTACGCTGGGTGCCTATTTCAAAAAGTGGCTCATAAATAATGTAAGCAACAAATGCCTTACTTTTTCACAGATCATATTTTTGTTATTACTTATTTTAAAAAATCCAAATTGTGGAGGGTTTTTTTACTTGTCAAGAAATGAATCATGAAAAATATCAATATATCAAAATCTATAGCATTATTTTCAATGTTTGCAATTATTTAGTAATATATACGAAAAAATACGAAAATGTCTAATTTCAAATCGAAGCAAAAGCATTAACTTCTATTATAAAAAACTCGAAAAATATAGTAAACCGAAGTATTTCATCAAAAGAAATAGATACTTAATTTTGTGATATTCCAATCTCAATGCGATTACTAAACGTTTTTGGAATATTGAATTGAAGATTTTATTCTCACAACTGACAGGAACATAACGCTGTACCATTGTACCCATATATATTTATGTTAAGAACGATTTAGCGTCATTATTTGAATATTGAAGATAAGAAACGTGTTTCTAAATTCTAGATTTTTGTAAACGCAAGCTAGTAGCCAGTATTGAAAAATTTGAAAAAAGGTTTTTTGATCGATACTAATGGCTACCACCTATCGATTTACAAATCTTCACTTATAAATCAAATAGTTAATTTATTATTTTTAACAAATCATTTCTTTTTGGATACATTTTATTATTAAATATAAATAAAAATGATTTTTTTTAAACTGGAGTATTGTTACAAATATTTTGCGATCTGGCCCGCCAAAGTTACGTGCTTGGACGTAGCGAAGTATAATATCATGAGAGGAATAGACGTGGAACAAATATCAATGTTAACTTATCGTATTTGAAAAATCTCACAGACAAATTACGCTATTGAAATGATTTTTTACCTTTGGTAATGAAACGCATTTTGGAAATTTAAAAGGATTCGAAATCACTCAGTTTAGTGGATTATTTTATTTCGCGAGCTTTGTTAGGTATTTTTGCTTGTAACTTGTAAAACGAGATTAGTAAAGCCGTGTTATATGGGGCAACCAGCAGGATACACGGCGCTGAGATTGTTTTTAAATTATTTCGTTTCGATAGTCAGCTTTAAAAAAGTCCTCTTTAGCCTCACCACAAACAACCATTGCCGCACAGATACAGGATTATCTCTGAGAACGTAATTGGAAACAAACCTTCACCTGCCTCATAAGCGGATGAAACACCCACACAGCCATATATCAGAATATATAAACCTTTAGCGGGAGCCTAAATAGTGAGAAATGCTAATAACACTGTGCTCAATGATGAGTTCAGTCTGTATGATTTTGTGTCATGTTTTAATGCCCCATAAAATATTTCAGTTCAATTTGTTGACATTATTGGCATTACAGATTTGTCGCATACACTCGATTGAATTATAAATAAACAAAACCATTGTAAAATAGTATTTTTTTTCACTGTATGAAGATTCTTAAAAGGTAGTTCCTTGTTATCGACACTAGTTAAATAGGAGGAATTTATTTAATACCTGACCGCCTCTCCCTCCTCGCTCGGTTCGGCCAATCACGTCCCACCTCGCTCCGCCCCTCCCAAAGGGCGCGACAGGGAACAACGCCGCCTAGACGGGTTGCAGTGAATTTTGTAAACTAAGACATATCGAAGTACCATTGAGAAACGGAAAGTTCCTTTTTTTCTCGTTCGTTCAAAATGGAATACGTGTTAAGCGCGAAGTTTAATGAATTCAATATGTCGAACGTGCTTTGATAATTGACGAAATAGTTCGAGTTCGATGACGAAATATATCGTGATTTTCATGTGACTAATTTGATTCTAATTGCTCGCACATTTTCAAATCAACGGTGAGGTTCCCGTCTTCGGCCTACGCGAATAACATAAATCATCGTTGAGTTCAGCCAATTTCTTCCAAATTCTTTTACTCTTTTGTGGTCAATCTCGACTTACTACGTTCACATAATGTGTACTATAGTACTTCTACTTTATTACATGCTCGATTTCCACGTATGATCTCTTTATTCACACGATTTAGTGGTGTGTCTAAAACAAGGGAGAGGTGGCCGAGAGCATCGACTGATGTCTCTGCAGAACCTCTGACCGGGAGGTCCTAGGTTCGAGTCCCAGAGGATTTTTGACACCAGCTAGATAGCTAGGTCGAGTTCTGACGCCGTCTAAGGGACAATTCTAGCGATCTAGGCTGCTCTGGTCGCTAGTTTTCCGTGGTTTCTCCGATCAACACCAGGCGAGTGCCGGAGCAGTACCCTAACAAACGGGCCACGGACCGCGCTTCCTGTCCTTTGACCTATTCTTATCCCTTACTTACACGCACTTAGATTAGCATTCACTACACTACCCCACATGCCAGGAGACTCTTTGGGAGCTTAGGCCGTGGCCCGGCTGGGGCGGCGCCTCGCTGGTGGGGATACCTCGTTGGGGAAAGCCCTGCCAGCCCTCGGTAGGCGAGCACCGGATCTTGCCATCCAGCGAGGGAACATCACTGCCACCTACCGGGCAGAAATATGCACTTCACTTACGGGACTAATGACCTCTGCAGTTGACGCGGTCGAATCAATCAATTTAAAAATAACGCAGGCGGTTGGGGATAGCGGCGGAATCAGAAGGAGGGGAGGGATTTCGGTAGCAGAGACTGATTCGGTAGCAGAGACAGCGGACGTGGGGGACCCGTGTGAGGGGTCGAGAGTCGTTGCCAGAAAGCACTTCATGCAGCGCAGCGGAAGCCGGCGGTGGTATACTAAGGCGCTCGTATGTTCACCACGGGCTTTCTCACCCCCGGGTGGCCACTTGAGTAATGCTCTTATCCTCCCCAGGGGTTTGCAAATACACCGTATGCTTCTTGTATCCAGATTCTCTGGAACGCGGTGAACACATCTGCCCTTAGATCGGGCTGCCTCGCCAGCACAAGGCTCATCGGCTTTGCAGGTGGGCACTGGAGTAGCCTTACGCCACTCAAAACGTCGGGACAAAGTACGTCCTTAATGCCCACGAGTATCGGTCACTGCCAGGACGAAGCCAAGGGCTTCCAATCCCTCTGCACAACTTCTCTAAGTGCGGCCACAACGCAAGACCGTAGCCCCGATTCCGCCCGCGGGGGGGTTGTGTGGTGCGGGAAGCAAAGCGATTTGAGGTGGGGAGTCGGCTGAGCCGTTTACGAGGCGATAAACGGCGTGGCCGCCCTGCGAGTTGCGGTATCGCGCGGAGACCGTTTCGAAGCCGGGGAAAAGGTTACGTCGACTCACAGCAGGTTTTTCTCCCTTCAGTTTATTCCCCTCGATCGTTCCATATGGTCTCTTTTCCGGGACTTTCGTGCGAGTAGGAGAACATCTGAGGATGACAATATTTTAGGGGTTAGAATATTTTAGGATGGAGCGTTTCTAATGGAAGAACATCAGCCAATAATATATTCCAGATCAGTAATAAATAAAACTAGTACTTTCTGAGAGGTACTAGTACTTTCTTAGTGAGAGGCTCCTCCCCCACCCCTCCCCTCTTTCCTAGCACTACACGCCAGTCCACGAACCCGTGTTGGGTAGAGCACCTGTGCATGCCCGCAATAAACACAGCATCTAAGACAACTAGTACTTTCTGAATAAAACTAGAAGTGCTATACAATGACACATAATATCTAGTACTGGTCAGTTTTCTAATTTCTTTAGCGTGGACTACCATTCTGCTTTGACTTTACCATTTTCCCATCTACCATCTATTGTCGCTTATAGAACATTTTTTCACATTTTCTCAAGTTTTCGCTCTCCTCATAGTAGAAATCAAATATGACTTTATGAATATTGTCGAAGAGTAATATCTGGTTTTGTAATTAATTTTTATTGAAACGTTTTGAGCCATTTTAAGAAAATTTCAGTTTATCTGAAAATAACACCAATATGAAGCTCTTTTTCACAGAAAAATGTTTGGATTTCGAGAAACTTCAATAAATATCATTAAAAGAACTTCTACTCACAAATGCAATAATGTATAAAAATGTCTCCACTGTAAATGAGAGAGTTATCACATCGAAAAAAAAAGAATTAACTAAATAGTCATTACGTCATCCTATACAGAGAATTTACAGTAACATTATTAGTACAAAAAATGAACAAAAAAATTTGGAACCTCTTTTCAGAAAATCATTTTAAACATTTAAAAGTAATATACACGATATTAATTAAAGAACTAGTTGTGAGAAAAAATTTAATTTGAAGAAATAAATCTTTATCTTCAATATTGCAGTTGTAAGAAGACTCAAGAAATGTGCCAAAAAGCCATTTGATTCATAAATCTGTACTGTGAAAATTTACCATACTTTTCTGTTTACTTTTATGTTTAAAGTACTCTTTACTTAAGAATTCTATTAATTATCCATCTCTTAAGCTTTCTACAGGCCGGGAGTCTTCACAATAGTGAAATTAGTGGTCAATTAGTATTTTGTTCAATTATCATTTAGACTTCCCAGACATTTCCGTGTGGGTTAGAGCGACTGTCGATGCCACATACCCAACAGTGTCTTTATCCCTTAATATTACACGCTAATAACTGTACGTATTTGATACACAAACGATTTTACATTCATCATTTCGCAGGCACCTTGTAGTGTGTCATGTCTCAGTTTTATCAATATTTTCGTCAAGTCTACGTCTATCTGTCCATCTCCGCGCAGCAATCGACAGCCACAGCCGTCCGATATCATTACATTCTTTAAAGAAGAGAGTTAATATATTGGAATTATCGAGTTTCTGAAACTATCCTAAAACCTTCATTGAGAAATCACAATTCCTGACTTTGAAATCTCGCTTCACAAAATAATCACGTGATATTTATCGCACGCGTATTGATGAAGTCAATTAAGGCGTTGAATCGAATGCGAGGGACGGTTGGGCGGCCCTGAAGAGGCGCCACGCGGGGGGGGGGGGGGCGAGTGAGCGGGCGGCGCGAGGCCCAAGAGGGCGAGAAGCGGGAGGGTGAGAGGGAGGGAGGGAGGGCAGGAGGCACACAAGGGCCCCACTGGGCGCGGCCGCTCGCCTCCGCGCCCTCAGTCAATAGAGCGGCCACACCCGGCGCCCGACCGACCGCGCACGCACCTGGCGCCGCCGCTGCCACGCCCCTCCCGCCCCGCTCACACTCACGCACGTCGTACTCCTCACACACACACACACACACCCACACTCACACTCATACTCACACTCACACTCACACCCACACTCACAATCACACTCACATTCACGCCACTCTTTCACACTCGCGCTCACACTCACGCTCATTCACACCCACACTCAAACTTACATTCACGCCTCTCCACTCCCACCTCCCACGCACACCTTACTCTCGCTCTGCCACGGACGCCTCACTCCTCATACGCACACTCAGCCTCACATCTTAATTCCTCACACACATCCCACACCTTACTCCTCACACCCTCACACATTACTCACTTTCACACCTCATTCCTCACACCCACATGCCTCGCTCCTCACACTTCTCTCCTTCATATTCACACTCAGTATCACCCTCACTCCCACAGTTCACTCCTCGAACTCACTCTCACCATCACCCTCACACCCAACACCACAAACACACATTCACTTACATTTAAGTTTTACTCTTGTCCTCGCGTTTTTTACTCAGCACTTTCCCAACTTCAATCTCCATCCACCACCCTTTCAACCCACTTGACATTTTCACTCCCGCTCTCTCACGTTCACGACCTCACAGCACCTTCAGTTACAGGATTCGTTCTGTAATTTCCAACGACTGCGCGCTCAAACGATTTCAAACCTCACAATCTTTCACCTATATCTGTACTTTCACACTTTATGCACACGCCTTGCCCCACTTCCATCTCTCCATCATCCCCTTGAGCCCATAAGGACGCCCCCCTTTAATCCCGCTATGATGTACGTCACGCAATGGCCCAATTTACTCTCTTCCTTTGGAGGATTTTAGGCCTTTGGCGAACAGGTGCATGGGCGCAGCGGCTCCGCTTACGCAAGCGCGCGTTCGCTAAAACAACAGAAATCGTCCGGCAATAGAGAGCCTGTAAATCGGGTCTATGGTATACCACATCAAAGTGAATAACCACCTCTAAAGATATCACATCAAAATCCAAAGATAACCTAATGGACCGAGCAACAGGCTAACTCGCAACCCTCCGCTGCCTATTCGCTGCTCCGTGACCTATCCGCTGAAGATCGAGAAAACATCCAACAAACACGGTAGATTCGTGATGTAGTTCCAAGCTGCCGGATATCCGACACATTAAGTCTCATAGAGTGATTACAGAAGATTTAAAAATGTCTCATAATAAAGCTATCACAGAAATGAAAGAAACGTAGAGTACACACAAGAAAAAAATACAAAGACAATAAGGAATTACTCTCACTATCATTTTTCCCTCACCACCACTGTCGTTCCTTATCCCACACTTTGGTATTCTCAACTTCTAGGTCTTCTTTATACACATTCCACAGCCTCTTTTTAACGTTATTATACGCATTTCTCTCTAAAAAAGCATGTTACGACGGACATTTTACTAGATAGAAAATACACCTTTTTGCTCAGAGATGATTAAAAATCAGATCCTAATCAACATTCTCTGTAGAATCAGCGAGGTAGGACATCGTTAGATAGTCGCAACCCTGAAAGTTGTTTGTTTGTTGTATGGAATTTAATCAAGAAGTAGCGACATTTAGATTCGTAGACGCTGATATTTCGCATTTCAATCAATCGTTAAAAACCAACTTGACAGGTATAAGGCCATTATAACATGACTCTCGTCTCTAGTTGGTGCTTGAGAGCTCGTCCTCGCTAGCGTCTTCACGTGTCCTGTATATCCTCGTCACGGCCCTGCCTCGGCCCTGCCTCGAAATGCAGGCACCTTGCCACTCTTAGGGCCTTATCTCTTAGTTTCATGTCTCACCCATATGAACATACTAATCATTCCTTGTGTGTTTCATTTATATCAACTTATTACTAATTTTCAATATGGACAAAAATTGAAAGAAAATTCTCCGGACATTTGTAAAGAGACTATGGTATTGTCAGATACCCTGGAGAGCAGGAAATTAAAAAATAGAAATCATTCTTACTTTTGCCTGAAAAAATACAAATATTTTACGTTTATTATTTAATCTATTCTCAAACTCTGCGTACTGACTGAATTCTCATACTCGGTGCGTCACTGCATATGACACAGTTCATGTCATGTGACAGAAGGCTACAAGGAAGAAGACACCCGACATTAAATATTTGCTACTCACGTATTATGTTATGGAACTGCCAAATTTTTATATTTTTAAAATATGAATAACTGTTGTATTGTTTGTCTGAATTTAATATTATATGTTATTGGAGTATTTGTGAATACTGTTTTTTAAATATTATTAATTTTTATAGCGTTAAAATTAAAAACAAATGTATTGTTGTGTAATACAAGAATATTGTATTAGTTGTGCTTGTCCAATAGGTTAACTCCATTCTAGAAAACCAGTTTGTGTGCTTTTACAGACTACTGATATTTTTATTACTTTCCACTATATTTTAATACTTTCTATTTAGATTGTATTTATGTTCTCTTACCAGTACTTAGATGTGACGTCTAACGTCTAAATAAATGAAACAAAATTGTAAAATATGTAGCGACAAAATTTCAAAACATTTCCAGGACAATCCTTAAGGCAAAAAGCCAAATCCGAAACACTAATTAAACTATGCCAGTACAATTATTAACATATATAAGTAAAATGTGGTTTTTGGAAAGAGAAAAAAGTCATACCTAAACACTATTAATTAACTTCCTAAGCAGAAAGAAGCGGCATACGATTGTATTATCTGATAAATGTTGTAGTGATCTAACGATTATTGCAGTAATGATCATATCCCAAAATGAACGTAGTCTGTCCAGAAATCCAGACAGTGTGCAGGACATAACATTATCCAAAATAAAACATCAATACAAACCAACAGGAATTGAATAGTAAGATCCACGAAGTCATGAAGAGTTTAGTTGTGAAACCGGAAAAGGAAATCCATCATTTTACCTGGAAAAAAGAAAGATTTTTCAATTTATATGATTCACTTTGTAATAAAAATAATAACAATAGTAACAATAAAAATAATATAAATAATAGCAATAATAACAACAATAAAAATAATAATAGAACCCAACTTTCGTTAAACCAGTTATAACAAGTTCATGTCAATTCATGTCAAACACATTCATCATGTTATTCCTTTTTGCACAGCGTTTCGACGACTGTTCCGTCACTATCCTCAAGTACCGACATGAAAAAAAACTTTAAAAATATATAAAGTTGTAAAAAGAGAGAAATTATAAATTTAAAAATTTTTAAACCTTACCAAAGACATAAAATGGTGTAAAATTGGGATAAATGTTATCATGTTTGTTACAAATTGCTATGATCTTCAGTTAAAACGTAACGATATAACAACCTACAGCTTTTTAACATAAGAATGAGTAAAACTATTAATATAGATAAGAGTGGTTAAATCTACAAGCAATAAAAAACGCAAAATATAATACAAAGCCCACCCTACTTTACATCACGTAATTACATCATTCTATACCAAAATAATTTAATGTGAATTTATGTATATTAATGTATATTTTACTGGTGAAATGAAGTCAGCGATGGTTTTTCAAAAATTGACTAGAGGTCTACGGAAAATCTGAGTAGCCTCGTTCTACGTTGAGGGGGAGAAGTACGTGTCCATGGTAAAGGAGGGTAGAGTATGTGAAAAGAAGATTTTAGGGGGAGGAAAGTAAAAGATCACAGGGAAAACGTTGACAAAGAAAATTAAGTGACAGTGTTAATTGACAGTTATTCATGCTTGAACTTCTAAAGTAAAGTTTCATAGTTTGTCGTAAATTTGTGGGATTCTAGAAAATAATTCAAAACATTTTGAATTTTAATGTTTAATGTCATCATTGATTGTGTCTTATAATACTTCTGCTCAATTTATTATTACGTTGCTACTCATTAAATATCAATTATATTTGCCATAAATTATATTTCCCACCATGAGAAAGTAAACAGTACTACTATTCCTCTTTCCTACCCCTTAGAGCAAACTTTAAGTGTGCTTCCGTCCTCACGTTTTTTCGAAAATACGAGTTTTATCGAAAAAAGTAAATCCTCCAAAGTTAATAAACTGTTTCTACAAGATCCCAAATTCCATCTAAATGCATTTTTATTGCTTCCAATGCTCCAATTAGGCCCAGAGCAATTGGTCGAAAGTTAAAGATCGAAATTGTTACTGAAAGATTACCGAGAATATTCAACATTGTTTTTCATTATTAGAGCTGATATCAACGATAGTGGCAGCAATTATTTTTTATTGATTGATTGATTAGTGATCCAGGATGCAGCAACGGATAAGTTCATTAGTGCCGTAAGTGTAGTGCATGTTTTCTTCGAGATGTGGATGTGATCTTCCCCTTCTGGGTGGTGAGATCCGGTTCCAACCTACTAAGGGCTAGCGGAGGGACACCGCCCCCTGCCGGACAAGCTCTAAGCTCCCGAGTGGCTTCCCGGCATGTGTGGTAATTCAGTGCACGTAAGGGGTGTGGACAAAACAAGGAATGAGAAGTAAAGATAGCCCGCGGTTCGTGGCCCGTTTGTTACGGAATTTTTCTGGCATTCGCCTGGTGTTGATCGGAGGAACAACGGAAGTCTTCCGCTATAATTCTCCTCCAGACAGCGACTGAGTTCGACCTAGCTATCTAGCTAGAGTCGACAATCCTGCCACTATCGAGAGTCGAACCTAGGTCCTCCCGATGACGGGTACTGCAGTGACATTAGATAATGCCCTGAGCCACGGTGCCGGCGGATGTGGCACGTCGGGAAGGGGCACGGAGGGCCAAGTGAGCCAGAGTGAAGCGGCCGTGATAGGGTTATGAGGGACAGTGAAGCTGGGCGCCTGGGACAAGGCAGAGTGACAGTGGCGAGAGGGGACAGTGAAGCCACGGTGCGACAGGGCGGGGCTGGGCAGGCTAGGGAAAGCATACATCACATATAGAATTCATTCCTTTTGCTAAAACCCGGTCAACTTCATCTAGTCGTTAGGATTATCCATCTTTCGTGTTCATGGCAAATGTCCTAAATATTGAAACTGCTTACCTTGTTTTAAACATTTGTTCCTTTTTTGCACGTTTTCTCTAACATAAGTGTTATCAAATACGTAAATATTCGCATTAGAAAAATCAATATTTTAAAGTACTTTTTGCAATTTTTACGATTTTATATATTTTTTATATATTTTTTCAAATGGATAACTACGTATATATATATATATATATATATATATATATATATATATATATATATATATATATAGTACTTGTAAGTATGAAAATGTATCCAAAATTACAATTGAAGTGATTCATTAGGTCTAATCCATTACTTCTAAAATTATATAAAGGGGCCACGATTCATTGGCTAGAATGCAGGACACCAGAATAGAAGTTTTGTTACTTAGACTATTCGCAAATATAAAAATACTATTTGGTATGTCAGACAATTGAATTATAAGAGCTACGAACCCGGAGTGTAGGTTAGTAGTTTTTTTCGGTAATAATATTTGCTGAAATGAAATAAGAATATTATAACAAAATGAATGTATATAAATAAATATTAACATCATTATTAAACAATAAACATTATTAAACAAAAAATATTACGTAATGCGTACATTAATACAATAAAAATATCAACAATTATTCTGCAACGACGTGAATTGGTTTCAGAAGCTTTTAATGGCCGCCACTCTCATTCCCATTTTTGCATTTCTCTGAGAAATTGCTCACTTTGTAGTGTTCACAAACCTGTCAATAACAGAACAAAATTATTTTAAATGCCGAACGAGTTATTTCCTTCGATTAACACGTGTGCACACAATGAGGGAAATACACACAGCAATTGAAACAAAACAGCCAAAGACTGGCCAACAAAAGTTCAACAAACAAGCCACGAGAATGTGAAAAAATGTTCCACAACCCCCTCTACAAACAAAACTACACAATGACAAGGACTACTTATGTGGCTTTTTTAGCGAAAATGTCAACTGGAATGGCATGCTTTTAATGTCGAATGCAATGTCACCAAGCGATTCGAGTTTCGAAATGATAAAATTTGTTTTGCTGATAAATGAAAAGGATTTGAAGTTTTCAAGTAACATTTAACTATTTAATAAATGCGAAAATGAAGAAAATAACCAGATGTTTTTAGGTTTATTTCTAAAGCTTCAAGTTATTGAGTGTCACAAATGGAAGAAAACTAACTTTTGATGGAATAATGTATTATAGAACAATCATGCCAGATAAACATAAAAATAGCGTTATTTCAGGCAGACGGCCGATCGTTTGAAAACGTTTACATGTGATAAGAGTGGTAAAAGTGACATTTTATTTTGCAAGTGGGAAAGGTTGCCACACGAATAGACAGAGCGGCGCACTTCCCGGAGCAAAATAAAATCATTTTTAACACGTGTGCACACTATTTTTAGAAAGCCTTACTGACATTCACTTTATTTTAATTAAAGCGTGTGAACACTTGTTACATTTAGGGCAGTAGTATCTGATGCGATCGGACTAACGATTTTCTTTTAGTTGCATTCACAATTTTATCTAAACATTTGAGCTTCATCTCACTTTTAGCACTAGGGCTAAAACTTGACCTTTTACTGCTCATACCTTAGCATAACGCTTTTACTAGGGTCTGCTAAAACCAACTTTCGATACCAGGAACTACAAAGACACGAATTAACCTTTACCAGCATTACAATATTTTCTGTATAGAACGTTTATGAAACATTAATATTTTCAAGTTACCGTATATTCATTTCCGTAATATATTTAAATTCAATATTAATTTCAAATTTTGTTTTCTCACAAAATGTGAAGTATGAAAAATAAATAAATATGTATTTACATATATTTTAGTTGTGTTAGGCACTGGCCGACCAGCGATCGATACATTTAAGTACTGGGCGCGGCCAGTGGTTCTCCGATTGCGACAGAAGGTACCTTACGAGGCGGAAAAAGCCGTGCAATATAATGAAACTTGCTTAGAGAACACCACACTCAAGACTTTATAAAAGCTTCGGGGAATACCTGAAAGAGAACGTAGAACCACGCGTCACAACAAGATTTCAGGAAATTCACCTCACACGTGACGAGGTTTAACTAATGACTGCATCAACTAGGGACGAGGATGAATCAGGCTTACGCTGTCAATAGATGGGAAAAGAGCAGATAGGGACGATAGCGAGAGCAGGGAGACAAGCAGAAAAGGTTACGTGTGCTCGAGGTAGACAGACGTGCGTTAGTAGATAAAACAAAATGAAAGGGACGCTACGGCTCGTGAGATACACACGTGCTCCAGCACACAAGTTCAAAGATAAATAGAAGTACATATGATAGATCAAATACCCCGATAAATTATGAAAAAGCGGAGTCCAGTTGGATCTGTGGAGTATAAGAGTATTGTTGTTCTGGCTGTAAACTACCACAATCACAGAAGCGAATGGCAAGTGAGGAGGTGAAAGAGTCAGTGCAGACGGAGAGAGAAGGGGCGACGGACTTCTACGCGAGGGAATAGAGAAATGCAAGGTAACATGAAGCAAGAGAGACGGGAAGTACTGGCATGGAGAGATTGCAACACGGGGAAGAAGAGGGTCAGGATGAGGAACCGACATCAACTAAGCGTACACTGTAAGACACAACCGAAAGAGCAGTAGCAGTTCTAGAGACGAAAAGGAACGCGATATTCAGAGCGAGCGGGGAAATGAGGAACGTAGTGTATATAAAGTGAGAGTGACAAAAAAAGGACTCGACATGAGTACATACTTGGCTGAGGCAATACGATGAGAACAAGGCCGTGAAAAGCGGAAAATGGCGAGAGCGGAGCGTACGGGAAAGCGGAAAAGTGAGGGAGGAGACGTAAGCAGAGCGAGGTGAGTGAGTGTTGTGGGCGGCGAATATTTAAATTCGCCGCGCGCGTACGCCATGGGCAAAGCGCGCTCTGGGAGGCCCAGCAAGCGGGGGACTGGCCCCAGCAATCCCGAGCCACGGGAGCGAGTCTCGGCCGGCAGCGGCGCCCGCTATTTAACGGGCCAGGAAGGCAGCCCAAAGCGCAGGGAGAGCCGGAAAGGATGAACAGTGAGTGAGCGCCCGGCGAAGAGAAGAGAAGTGAAGTGACGACATGACTGTGCCCCGTTGGTATAGGGTGACCCCGTTCAATTAAGGGACATCTTCGAGTTAACGGTTTTTAGGAAATAGGACTAGGTATTTCTCTCCCGGTGATCTCACAACTAGCAAGGTTTTGGTACAAGTGTAAGTATAGAAACATAACGAAATGCACAATAAAACTTTTATTTCTATTTTTAAGTGTGTGACAGATTTTGGATTCTTCAGTACAATAGCAGCAGAACAGTTACTCCTCACGCGCTCCTGACTGTGGTCCCACATCTCGTCTCGCTTCCAGATCCATCTCATACCCAACGCGTCTTGTCTCGCACCCGCCGGCGCCACCTGACATCACCCGGGACCCCGCCTTTCGCCCCGCCCACCTCCTGCCCCGCCAACCCAGCCTCACCAAGCGACCCCTCTTGTCTCGTGTCGCCTCTCGATTCGCCCCGCCCCACGTCGCCCGCACCGTCCCACACCACCCCGCTCCGCACCGCCTCTCCCCTCCCCACACACCTCATCCCACCCCGCCATGCCCCACCATGCCTCGCATCGCAACGCCTCGCCTCACATCGCATTGTTCCGCCCTGCCTCACCCCTCTCCGCCCTTCGCTGCCACGGCCTACCCCGTCCCGCCCTGCCTCACCCCGCTCCGCCCCTCCTTGACCCACCCCTCCTCGCCCCGTTCCGTCCCGTTCCGCGCCTCATTTCGCATGCATTCTCACACCGTCTCACCTCGTTTTGTCACGTTTTGCCTTGTCTACCTTTGTCCTACGCCCAAACCTTTCGCGAATCTCAAAACCTCTTTAATCTCGCCTCGCAACCGGCCTCGTCTGGTGCCCCGCCTCTCCCTCCACCACAACCTTTCTCCGATCTGACGCCCTACTCGATCTCCGGCCCCGCTCCCCTCCCCGCTCGCGTCCCGCACGGTTGCGTGCGGGGGCGGCGAAGGCGCCGAAGGGGCGGTCGGGTGCGTGCGTGGGAGCCCTCGGGTCCGACTGACCAGCGCCGCCCCCACCCCCACAATGATGGATGGCGATAAAACGATTCGGAAGGTGGGAAATGAGCTGGCGTCAGGGACAGGAAAGGCACAAGAGGGGCATTTGGCAGGCAAAAGCTTCTCTACACTTCGTTTCGTCTGCTGAATTTCTTCATCAGTTTTATCTTTATTCCTTAATAGTCAAATGGGAATTTTAATGCAAAATATACGCTTGGGTGACGAACACCGTAGATATCACTCCGTTTTACCGGAATGTATTACGATAATTTTTAAGAGAACCTTTCTTGAATGCAGGAGGGAGATTTCCTGAATTGAAGTGGTTACTACAGAAAATTTATTTTTCAGAAATAATTGGCATATGATTTTGTAATGGAAGAGTATCCGAAAAACTGAAACTTTTTCAATTCGATACTCTGGCAATAACAAGTGATATCATACATTTCGGAAATAAATAAAGGGCCACAACAGCCCATACTTCCTTGCATTATTGGTAACGGATAACAAACATTATAGTATGGCACTTTCTAACGTACTAACACTTTGCCTATCGCTTGGAAAACTCAAAGAATACAAATTAAAATTTCGCAAAAATTTATAATATTTTTCAAAAAGTGTTGATAAAATTATTTTGAAATTTGGTATTGAGGAATAGTTTGCATCATTACTTCAGTGATCCGGCGGCGAAAGTATGCCACGCTGTAATTGTGTATACTACCACCAGATCTTTCTCATGCATCAACTATCAACACCCATGTACAGGATAAGCGATAATACAAATGGATCGGTGTTTTAAAAAATAAACATTTTCTGGATATCTGAGACAAAAAAGGATTTCCATCAAAATCTCCATATTGATATTTTGCTTCATTACGCACTCTTCTACAATCTATGTAAAGAAGAACGTAAAAACTGAACTTAATAATAATAATAATAATAATAATAATAATAATAATCATTCTATCCCTCCTAATTGATATTCAAGGGTAACAACCTTGTCTTAAGCAAAGGGTGCAGCCGAAAGGCTGATCCCTATAAATCCACACGTTAATCTCTTCAGGATAGAATACAACTGGGCATCGGAGATAGAAATGTATTGCCTGCTCAGTAGTGGCCCATACACGAATAACAACAACAAAAACAACAATAATAAAATAATAATAATAATAATAATAATAATAATAATAATAATAATATTAATAATAATAGTAATAATAATAATGCGGCTGTGAAGGTGTGGGGAGACAAGCGAATGCGAGAGAACTGAGGTGAGGACTGGGTGCAGTGGCGCCGATGGTGGGGACGGGAGGGTGACCCGACTCCGTCAGAGGAGGATTCGAAGCAAGAAATTGCAATTCGAACCGCAGTACAGGCATGGGAGGGGCGTTAGAAAACGAGGAGTGAGTGCATTGGTACGGTAGCGGTAGCAGGCAGCAGGGCATCCAGGTATCTCCCCCCCGGTGGAGCACTGCCTCAGACAGGACAAGTTCCAAGCTGGTTTCCCGGCATATGAGGTAGTGTAAATGTGTGTGTGTGTGCCCAAGTAGAGAATAAAATAAAAGAAAGGGGAAGGAATGATCGCGCGCGGTTCGTTCATTTATTAATATACTACTTCCGCATTCGCTCCCTGTCGAGTCACTATAGAGACAATGTCAATGCTGCTTCGGTGATGACTTAGGAGACGGCGTCAAAGATGGCACGAGTGGATGACGAAGACGGCGTGATGGGGATGAGTGGTTGAACAATGGGAGGTAGCTGAACGTGGGACGGATATGTTGGGGGTGTCGAGAGGCGGAGGGGGCGGGGTAGAATCGGTGAGTTTGGGATGCGGTTGTGAGGGCACAGGCGGGGGACGGTGACGACGAGAGGGAACAGTGAGGGCAGCGGGGGCGCGGTGCGCGGGGAAGGGTGAGCGGTCGACACGAGCACAGTGACCGACCGGCGGGGAAGTGGCGGGGACAGCGGCGGGGGGAGGGGGCGGGGCGGACCGGATTACGCGCTCGCGGCGCCGCCGGTGGGGGGCCGGAAATGAGCAGATACAATTATGCGCAGATACAGGAAATGAACGGCCAGCGGCGGCGGCGGCGGCGGGGGCGGGGGCGGGGGGGGTGACTGGTGGCAGCTGCGGCAGAGAGTGGGCGTGTGAGGGGAGCGGTGATGTTCGGGGTAGCTTCGGTGTCGGAGGCGGCAGACCGGGGGAGGGGACATGTAGGAGTACTGCAGACGAGGGAGAGTTGATACAGCGACAGACGTTACAAGCGCTTTGGTTGGTAGTAGTGGGTGGTACAAGATCGGGGAAGTGGAGATATATTGTACGAGTAGAATTCTGCTAGTGGAATCGTAAGAGGGGTGGGCAGAATTGGAAGGAAAGAAATGGAGTGATTATGGATATTGGGTCAGAGAGAGAATCATGAGGAACGTGTGTCGGGGTGAGTGCAAGGAGGAATGGGAGAGAAGTGTCGGAATGTGCGTAGTGGATAGTGGCGGAGTCAGACGGCAGAATAGTGAAGATGTGGGGGAGTTCAGAGCAGCGAGGTGCAGTAAGAGAGTGAGATACAGAGAGAAAGAAAAAGAGAGAGAAAGAGATAGAGAAAGAAAGAAAGAAAGAAAGAAAAAAGAAAGAAAGAGAGAGAGAAAGAGAGAGAGAAAGAAAGAGAGAAAAAGAAAGAGAGAAAGAAAGAAAGAGAGAGAAAGAAAGAAAGAAAGAAAGAAAGAGAGAAAAAAGAAAGAAAGAGAGAAAAAAGAAAGAAAGAGAGAAAGAAAGAAAGAGAGAAAGAAAGAAAGAGAGAAAGAAAGAAAGAGAGAAAGAAAGAAAGAGAAAAAGAAAGAAAGAAAGAGAGAAAGAAAGAGAGAAAGAGAGAAAGAAAGAAAGAAAGAAAGAGAGAGAAAGAGAGGGAGAGAGGGAGAGAGAGAAGGAATAGTGCGTCAGTGGACAAAAGAAACGAATATGTATGGTAGTTGTGCGGGTGTGGTGAAGGGGGCATGTCGTTAAGGTAGCGATGAGGTGATGATCTGCAGGTGACGAAATGTCACCGAACAACCAACAGGGAGGACCTAGAGCAGAGATGACATGAGAGAGGATTGTGATGTAATGGCATGTAGAAGCGAAATCCGTGGCTGTAGGGAAGTGGAGACGGCGACAGCGCTTGCTATGCAACGGCGGGTGGGCGACACACACCGCCCCTCCTTCCCTCATATCTCCTGTCTGCGCTGCTCCTCCCCTTCTGCGCCCGACGAGTGGAAGAGGAGAGCCACAGAACCGCGGAATGCGTCGCTTCCACATTCAGAACTTCTCTTCTCCTGTCGTCAACCCTCTGTTCCCCTTTTCTTCCTTCCTTTTCTTCCCCTCCCTTCCCCTCCCCACCCCACCCCCTCCCCATCCCATACTATCCCCTCTCTCCCGCTACCTTCCCTTTCCCTCCCCTCTCCCCTCCTCTCGTCTATCCTCTCTTCCCCTCCCACTTCTCCCCCCTCCCTCCACTGAACTAGCGCTCACTGCGAAGGCATTCACGAGCGAGGTGCCTCCCTGCAAGGGATAACGCTGCTCGGGCTCGTGGGCCCACACGAATTCTCAGTGCCGTTACAACTCGACGATACGATTGTATTTGCAACTAAGATTATTATTAATGCAATAAAATGATTACTGTATATATACGACATTATTATCGAGCATCAACATCGATCAAATTGCAGAAAAAGGCCGCAATAAAAATACACAGCATTCAAGTTTTTATTTTTCTTGCTTATCTGTTTCTATGACTTACAATTCCCTCCTGTCGCCTACTAAGGTAAAAAATATACACAGGAAATTTTTATATTTTAATTTATAGAATATTCATAAACATACAAACGAACGCCTCAATTTTTCTACCTAGTCTTCTGCCTTTGAAACACATTTTCCTCAGCGGATAAGTAGTTTTTATCCCACTACGAGTACCATAAAATTTAGAAGGGACAATGTCAGCCTGTAGTGCAAAAGCACTTCGACATCTAGTGATCGAATTGATCGTCTTGAAATCTTTCAAGTGCTTTTCTCAGCGGTCCGAACAAACGAAAGTCGCAGGGCACTAAGAAGGACTGTAGGGTAAGGTGATGTTCTAGTGTAGTCTGGTTGATTGCTGGTAGATTTTGTCACGGCAGGGCTGCGATACGTGGCCGAACGTGTGTGGCTGCCGTTGTCGTGAAGTAGGATCGCATTACAGGTTGATGATCTTCCTTTTTTGACAATATGGATGTTTTTATTCTTACAAATGTTAAAATATGCAGCGTTTCCAGAATGCAGAGTTCATTGTGAAAATCAACGTTTAAAATCCTTTTGAAATAAGAGAAAGTGCCACAAGAACCTTCCCTGCAAAGAGTTTTGGCTTTCACACGTGCATATTCGTTTTCCGTGCGCCATTTCTCGCTGGATAGTTTCGATACCAGGTGTAATGGTGTGTCCATGTTTCATCATTGGCAAAAATCGATGCTTAAATTATTTCCCGGGCGGTCTGCACACCTTACGCTGATACCTTTCTGTGATACCTTTCTGTCCACAACAGAAAAGACGGGGCACCCGCTTGCGGGCTCTTTCCAAAACCCCACATTTTCTGTAATAATGGAAGAAGCACTGCCACAGCTTATATCGAGTTAACAAGCAATTGCAGCTACAGCTCTACGGCGGTCGAACTGTATCACATGGGAAACGAAGTGCATATTCTCCTGTATAAAACTGTTTTCCTGTAAAATTTCTTCCTTTTAAAATTCCTTTAAAAAGGATGAGAGTTTCACTTACAACATAAATGTTCCACGATAAAATAACAATGTTAATGAAGATGCAAATTTATGATACTCCAACGATGACAGCCACGAGTCGTTAGCAGATTAAGTATATATTTCTGTTAAAATTCAGTAAATGAATTGGAGTTCTGATTAAGAGATCGAGCTTCAGCAGATGAAGGAGAAAAATCAATCCTTACGCCATAGCCGAATCCCCGCTGCCAACCACAAACGCCGCATGCGGCAGGGGCTCACCCCCACCCCACGAACGACCGCGAGTTTGGCCAAAAATCTCTGCGCTCCCTTCCGCATCCGCCTGCCCCCCCCCCCCCCCGCCCTTGCTTCCGCCGCAGCCATCCCCCTGGAAATGTGTGGAATTAAGCACACAGAGAATTTAAAAGTATATACAGTTATATTTATAAAATACACAAATGTATCGACAACCCCGTACACGCTTCCGATATCTCCCGACCGCCAGCCGCGATCGCACCAGCCTGTGGATACACCACCTGTACACGAAAGGCCCAAGTGCACGATCCTACCGCGCCACTCGTCACCTTCGTCACCCGTGCAACCCACGAAGACGCACCATCCTGGACGTGAATTCTGCGCAAAGCGCGAGGTTTACAAGAAAACAAAGTGAGAGCCGACCCAACAGCCGGCTTGTCCCCATGTGACCAGCGTTGAGCGTGGGAGGGAGGTTTACTGTCACGTGACGCTTGCTGCAGTACAAGTCCGCGTCTACCTGGCTCTCAAAATTTCTACCCACGCCGTGGCTGCTAGCTAGATTCTCAGGCATGAGAGGCTTCCACGACTTCCCGCAACGCAGGGCAGCCAACGTTACGTCACACCTGTTCTGCTCGCGTCTCCTCCCGTCCTGACCGACCCCGAAGCCAGACCTATCACATACGTAGACACTGCTCCCAATCCAACCCCCAGATGCGGCCTCCGATAGTGCCCACGCTGTCCCGGTCGCCTACGTCAGCCATCCTTCCTCCCCACCCCCGTCACTCACACGACCGTGGACGCCGCTCGCCACCTCCGATACACCTACTTCCCCCACACCTGAAGCACACTTTACCAGCCGCAGCGTCTTCGTTTTATAACATCCGCCGCCCGCACACTCGTTTAAGGCAACAGACACCCCACGCTTCCGTCCCATATGTCAGCCACGCCTATCCCCGCCCGCGTTTCCCCCCTCCCCGCCACCGTAGTGCTAACCACCGCCTCCTGGTGCTTCCATTACATCCGGGGTCCACTTCACACTTCCACAGACTTCCACTTGCCTCACCACCACTCACACTTCCGCAGACGCTGCTTTCCTGAACTTATCGCCGCCTGATACACCTACTCTTCCGCTGTCTTGCCTTCCCTGACACCCGTGACTTCCTTTACCAGCGCCAGTGTCTTAAGTTTGCTCCCCCGGCCTTCTCGCACCCATATGCGGACGCCAACACAGCCGGTCTCGTCTCTTCCCTCACCGCCGTCTCCACCCATGATGCTGCGTTCCTCTCCCTTAGTACAGATGCTGTCATCGTCCCCTTTCCAGATAGTCACCATCGCCTACCGTGGGGCATAGTTTACGTTCTGGACGGCCTGCGCCCAGATTTCCGCTCTTCCGCCGGGGTGTTTCATGATGGGGTGCTGTCCAATAGTACGCAAGCATACTTGCCCTACCTCGTACGCAAGCATACGAGGTATCAGAAAAAAAATTCTCCTTTGATTTTATATAAAATTTGCGCTGTCAGACGCGACGGATTACACAGTTTGGTGGTTCGATTAAATTAAGATTGAATTATTAATAGAGAATTTGTGGATTTGAAAGAAGGTTGTGGGGAGTTAGAAAGACTGAGTAATAGAGTGCGGCTGTTCCGCTGTTGCTTGTATCAATTGATTAATTAATTGAAAATAAATATATAATTATATGTCGCCATCGCCTCTCACTGTCTACACCCCTCGCCACTTCTCCCCCCGCCCCGCCACTGCCTCCGTCTCCCGTCAGTGCCGCCCCCGACGCTCGTTCGGAAGGGCTTAGCGCAGGGCGCCGCGTTAAACAGGCTCGGCCGTTGGCGGTGGGCAGTGGGGGTGAGTGCCGTGCTGCGAATGGGGCACCTTCCGGAAGCAACCCGCGCTTTGCGGATAAAAGCAGAAGAGTGCACGCACGCGCGAGGAGGTGTATGATTGAAGGAAGGGAGAAAGAGAATGAAGAGGATGAAGAAGGGGAGTGGGAGTGGGAAAGAGAAGTATCAAAGGAGGCAGAGATGAAAGAGCGTACGGGGAAATAAGGGGCAGAGAAAGGATGGGGAGAGAAAGGAGGGGAGGGGAAGAGGAAAGAAGGGGAAAGAAGGGGAGGGGTCTGAGAAAGCACGAGTGAAGGAGGGGAGAGTTGGAGAAGTTGCGGAAGCTGCTTACTGCGGAACGGGCCAGGGCGGAACACGATGGCGTAGAAGAAGCTTGAGTATGACAATGGGCTAGGTCGGGTCACCAAAGTGTCGTTACGGCTAAGAATGGTAGGATTGATAGATAGCTTGATTTATTACTTTGTATTTCCTGGCGGGTCAACTGATATGGTTATTAGTTCGGACAGTGTAGGCATATTTCATATCGCGAGAAATAGCTGTGTTCCTATCCCGATAGGACTTGGGATCCGGCAAAAGGGCTTCCACGCTTTCGAAAGCAGGGCACCTGGAAGAGCTCCAAGCTCCCGACTGGTAGGGAATAGGGACTGGAATAGGGCGGGGTCCAGTGGAGACAGGGTCGGTTGATTGATTGGTTAGTGCTTCCGAGCTCGTCAATTGCTAAAGTCGTTAATCCCTTAAGTGTAGAACATGCTTTTATCCTCGAGATGTGGCGGCAATCTCCTCCCGCTGGGTGGTAAGATCCGATGTCGACATACCGTCGACTATTGAGGTTTTCTCAACCAGGTATCTTCCACTAGCAGGACACCGACATGACCAGAACAAGCTCTAACCTCCTGGCCGGTCTCCTGGCATGTGTGTGTGTGTGTAAGTGCTTGTAACTAAGGGGCGAGGGTGGGACAAGGAACAGGAAGGAAAAATCGCACGCGGTCCTCAGCTCGTTTGATAGGGTACTGCTCCGGTAAACGTCTGGTATTGATCAGAAAAATACGGATAAATACCGATGAGAGCGGCCGGCCTCTAGAATTCTCAAGCAGACAGCGGCTGAATCGGACCTGGCTATCTAGCTAGAGTCGAACATCCTGTCACCGTCGGGACTCAAATCCACGAACCCTCTGATCAGAAGCACTGCAGGGTAAGGCGGGGTAATTAGCGAAAGCGAGGCGGGCCGGAATTTTTTCTCTGAAACTGCAATCGTCACGGAAGAGCGAAACGGCTCGCGTCTGGGAGTCTCGGCGACTCCCGCGAAAGGACGAGGAAATTATACTTTGAGACGTTGAGGATCTCCTGGAGGTATGGCGGGGCTGGGCGGGAGAAGGGAGGGGACGGGAGGGGAACGGGTGGGGAACGGGAGGGGGACGGGAGAGGGACGGGAGGGGGACGGGAGGGGGACGGGAGGGGGACGGGAGGGGGACGGGAGGGGGACGGGAGGGGGACGAGAGGGGGACGGGAGGGGGACGGGAGGGGGACGGGAGGGGGACGGGGGGGACGGGGGGACGGGAGGGGGGCGGGAGGGGGACGGGAGGGGGACGGGAGGGGGACGGGAGGGGGACGGGAAGCGGACGGGAGGGTGACGGGAGGGTGACGGGAGGGGAACGGGAGGGGGACGGGAGGGGAACGGGAGGGGAACGGGAGGGGAACGGGAGGGGAACGGAAGGGGAACGGGACATCCTGAGCCAACTAAGCCAGGCCGGTGTGGTGAGCTCGAGCCCTGGTCCGTTACGAAAGAGTCGAAGCGGTCAGCATCTCAGCGAGACAGAGCAGCTGGATCGATGTGCAGCAGGAGCGGTGTGTTTGGGTGTGTCGGCGGCAGGGGAGGATCACACGTAGGAACAAACACCAGGCGCGAGGAGGGGCGTGCCGCATTGGCTGCTTTTCGAGCACCTCGCCCGCGTTGCAGGTTGCGTGCGCGGCCGCGCGGGGAGGAAACACGCGGAGCCTCGAGGTGGCGATGACAAGACTGACAAAAGAGAGCCGGAAGGCGCAGATGAAAGGGACGAAGATGTTTAAAATGAAGAGGCGAAGTGGAGAGGAAATGGAGCAAACGATTACATGGATGATGGATGAAGGAGCACACGAATCAAGATTAGAATTAATTGAGAGGGGGTTGAGTACTGTAGTATTAAAATTTCGGAAGTCTGGTGGATGTTCTAAGGACAAATCTCGACAAAAGCATCACATAAAGAAATTCTAATAGGATGAATTAATGTACGGCAATGATTTCGAGGATAAGAGGCAGTAAGTAATGTGGAATGCATGAATGTTCTCAACTGCTTATCTACGCTATAATAACTGTGATTAATAGAGCAATGACTAACAGCGAGGAAGGAATGACAGGGTAAAATATGTATCTCATATGTTTCAGAAGATTAATGAATAATTGATCTGTAATAGGATTGGTTACCTGTAATTTTTAGAGCCAGGCAAGAAAGATGGTATAAGATATTAATTCGAGAATTAAAGATAAAGAAAACCTTAGAATTAAGATTACAATAAAGCGTTTAAATTCGCGTTAAGATTTTAATACCAGTGTTCATACATAAATTTATTTATGAAATGGCTTAAATATTACATAGTTGTTTATGCTACGTAGCATTTATTCATCTTTTGTAGTGCGATGGCATAAAGGAAACACTAATACTTTTCCTCCATGATGTTAGTCATGGTAGGTACTACTGATTATGTTTGGTAATGATTTTGATTTACTGAGGAATCAAAGGCAGAATTTTTAGAAAGAAACTTTATAATATTTCCAGTAAAAGTTGAACAGTAAAATAAAGTATTAATGTCAAGAAGTCTATTTAAGAATGATTATACTAACGCTTAATAAATTTGCTCCGGAGGAAAACATGGATATTTTGGGAGCTAAACCCACATGCAAAATTCCGAGTGGATAAAATATCCACTCAGAATTTCGGGTGAGAAATATTCCCTAAACGTCAAATTTCAAAAATGAACAAAATTTGCGAAAATTACTAAATCGGCTCAAAAGTATTGACATTTTACAACTATATACCGACATGATAAACAAAATCGATTTACAAAAATTGTTAAATACATTGCAAAAATTAACTCTGCTCAAGTTACATAAAATCAATATGATAACAATTTGATGACAATTTAATGATAAACATGACAATTTGAATGAAATCTGTTTTGTATGTTTCCCTTCGAGTACATTTTCGATGGGAGATGATGGGGACGCGGGGGAACCCACCCGGGTCACTCGGACTTAACACCAAACGCCGGATCTGCTTGCATTCTGTTCTTATGTATTTACACTGATCATCCACCGCACGGTAAACGGTTGACAGCAAGGGCAGCGTCGGGGGAGAGAGATTGAGATGCCGCAGCGAGGGCGACAGGAGGGTGCGGGGGGGGTGGCGGTGGTCGGACGCGACCAAATGCTGCGATGCGCGCTCGTTCGCGACCATGATTGAACCAATAACCCTCGTGTTCGCCGCGATGAACGCAGCTGATTGGGTGAAGTTCGCCTACGCGTGTCCACACAAGCTTCGAGCCTCATTAACACAAACCTAGTAATTAGAGAGAACTACTAAGTACGACTGCACAATGCACATGCATAGGTGGAATGGAAACTCTGAAACATAAATTGACCTTAACTATTCTATTTGTTAACTATGAATATTGAATTTATTTCAAACCAAAATGATAAAAAAAATTATTCTAAGGGAAGTGTTTTGTAAAGATGATGCAAAAACCCAAAGAAGGTGAATGTAATGTATCGGTGAGTGTTTTCAAAAGAATCACACAATATTTCATAATCACATAAAAGTTATGGAACATAATAATTCAATTATTATCAAAATGAACTAATGAATTATTAATACGGAGATATTCACATATCTCCGGAACACACCTACAACCTAATAAATGATGGTGTAGGAGATATTGAGTATGTAAACATTTTTCTAAGTGCTTCTTTGTGTTACTCAAATATCGTTAAAATTTAAAATTTATCAACAAAATTAACTAACATTTTGGTTTTATTAATAAATAATTAAATTTATTTAACTTTTAAATTAAAATTTGTTGTATATATATATATATATATATATATATATATATATATATATATATATAACGATGTTATATTTTTAGATCATTGTATGTTGCAATAAAATTCTTTAACAAGCGAAAATAATAGATTACCAAAAAAAATGAATAGAAATAATCTGATTTTTTTAGAAGTACGAGTATTCTGATAAAAGGGACGAGTGAATTATTCTTCAAGAAGAGAACTCACATTACAGAGGTCTTAGAGGAATGGGAGAAGAGGGTGCACGGGCCTCGAAACCCGGAATAAACGGCACATTTAACGGACGATCCAGAGCGGAGGGGCGGATACGAAGGCATTCCAAGGGCTGTTCCACTGTGGTCCAGATTGGGTCAAAGAAGGGCAAAAATATCTTCATGCAAGAATTTTCAACTCTCGCTTCCTAGACTAGTATGCTCAGATGGTGTCAGATTATAACACACTTAAATAGCTGCATTGGAAACAAAATGGAGATACATCAATAGGAATTTTGCATGTATTTTTGATACATACGCTGTAACGTTGATTTTTCATTTGTGAATCAATATTTTTATAAAACCTAATTTACTTAAATGGGGAACAAATACTTTATTGTAGCATACAAATTTAAAATAATAAGCCGCGTTGTAGCAATTGTATTTACCAGATATCAGTATCCACACAGTATTAAAATCCGCACTCAACTCTCACGTCCTTAACTCCCATGTAATTGTATAACTAAGAATTTCTATGAAAAGTGGTTCTCAAAATTTGATGTATTTATGACCTCTTAAAAATTCCCAATATCTATGAGCCTTCTATGGAACAACATACAAGACATTTACAAAGACAGAATGGATAAACGTTTTCAATTTAGAGAATAATCACGAAATTTCATAGTTATGAAAAATACGAGTTTTGTCCATGTTGAGGGCCTGGCAATCCACCGTGTGGCCGTGCCCTCCACCAAACCTCGACATCCACCTCCGCTGCCGACATGGCCCTCCCCTCCAACTTCCCGCGGTCTGCCTCTAACACCGCGAACGCCGTCGACCGTTAGGTATAAAATACTTTCAACGCTCCAGTTAAAACGGCCAGGCACGGGCCGCCGCTATGGCCAGCCAGATGGTTTACGTCTCCGAGACATTTTTAAGGCAAACAAACGTGCCGAAAAGCTATGTGCCAGCGATAAGTTTAAAAGATCGAGTAATGGAGCAGGGGGGGGGGAGCTCTTTTTTAAAAAGTCTCGCTCCCCCAATTTCGTAGACCTGGATGAAAAATACAGAAAACACAATTCCCCAATCGAATGAGAAATAAAACGCCTTTTATCTGCATATTTTCGTCCTTAAAATGAAATCAACCATTGTTCTGGCCATCGAATAGGTACACGAAATGTCCCAAAAGCGTATACGAATAAAACCACCATTAATTCAGGTAAATAACCACTGGATGAACGGAAGAGGCCAATTGTGGTCTTCTTTTTATTCATAACGTTCACCGGACGCGCCTTTTCGGGTTCATTTCCATTATTCAACAGAAATACTTTATATAATTTACGACCTTTAGATGTACGGAGCCCTAACGGCTTTCGGCGATGTTTTAATAAATAGAACGCGAAATAATTCACACAGGAAGTCGTTTCGGATTATGGAGGGTGATTCGCTTATAAAGTCGCAGGGAAGGGAAAATGTTTCGAATATCATTTGCTCTCAGACGCCGGAATTGAAGTTATTAGTTGGTATGATTTGCCTCGGCGATTTGTGATTTGTTCCTAGAAATGTAATAAGACCTAATCAAAATGTTATTGAGTACTAATCCAGATTCAAGTATAAATCATTTGATATTTTTGAGCTGTGTAAATAAATGTGAGGTCCATTGCAAATTAGCAGTACTTTGCAACAATTTGCATAAAACTGAAAATTGTTCAATTGTTGATATTGACTGAATTTACTGATTTATACGAAACAAGAGGATCAGAATTAAATATCTTGAATTTGAATCTTGAATATTTTACAATACAATTTTCAATGTGTCCAGAATTTGAAAGAAAACTATGTAGCCTCTCTCAACCTGTAAAGTATCATTGGTTTTGCTCAATTCTCAGGAACTCGGAAAAAATCAAAAAACAATTAAACTGTTCTGATTTTGATTGAAAAATAAAAATAGTTGACTGTTACTTCGCCGACTCTCATAAAGCCCGTACCGTCAGAATTATCACACTCACCGGTTGAGGTGGATCAGGACATCAACTGACATCACTTCAGTGCCTCTGATCGGAAATTCCTAGGTTCCGATCCTGCCCCGACGGAGGCAGGACTTTCGACTCTAGCTACTGGAGGTCGAATTCACCCATGCCTGGAGGAACATTCTAGTGGTGGGCTGCACTGAACGGCAGATTTCCGCGGTTTCTCCGATCAACACCTGGCGAATGCCGGAGCAGTACTCCAACAAATCAGCCCCGGACTGCGCGCGATATTGAAGGCTGTTTCGGTAAAAATATTTAATTTATTTCAGTGTTATACTTCTAAGAGAGTATTTTATTTGTGCTTCTTATGCAGAATGTGTGCTACTTTGTAGACAAACATTTGTGTAATTTTGTTCTGTACCATTTTTGATGCTGCAAGGCACTAGGTTTTCGTTTAATACTGTACCTACAAGTGTCAACGGCCAATGTAACTATATTGTGTTTCGATCACTCTACTTGCATTCGACGTTGAATATTCAACTTATTTCTGAACTTGACAGAAATTTTCTTGGTTGGCCATGAGTGCAGATCATAATAAAGGAAATGTATTCAATTGTTGGGGAAAGCAATTCTATGAAACATGAAAATTAAATGTGTAAAGTAATTTAATTTCTTTTGTTTTAGAAGTACTTCAATTTCATGCAATTACACTTCCAATTATATAATTCGAGATTTATCCGTTAATAAAATATTCTACACATTACCGCTCTTACGCATATTGTATTTTTAGATCTCAATTAGGACACAAGTTTCACGATTCCGCAAGCTCTCAACTAATTAAAACTGCATGCTTCTATCGAACGCAGGTTTTACTCGTAACGAAACCAATGTATTCCAAGCATTATAATCCAAATAAGTAGAGCTTTTGGAAGTTGATCGAAAGTCAAGTAACCTCTCGGAATGAAACGTAATTATCTGCGCGATTGTTCTTCTCTGCCTGCATTGCGTGCGTTGAAGCGAGTACAATACAAATTGTGCGTAGAAGGCCAAATGGGGCGCAATTCACACAGCGAACGGCGGACTGGATCGAAAGGACAGAACGGAGGGAGAGAGACGAGGAACTGGCAGAACGGATCGGGAAAGTGAGGGAAGTGATGGGAGGGATGGTGAGGAAGAAGGAGTGGAGGAGATAGGAGGGCAATTGAAGAGGCGAAAGAACCTTTAAGAAACGGAACGGATGTTCGGAGGCTCGATGGCAGAACCTCCAAGTGAAAGAAGCACGGTTTTCCTAATTTTACGTCACAAGGATCTTTTCCATCCACAGATCCTTTAAAATACTTTTCATTATATTTAGTCGTGATTACAGTGTGACATTAATAGCACCTTTTCCGGTAATATGCCTCTATAACCTGGAATGTTAATCCTGGAGGGATTAAAGTATCAGCTCAGCGGAAACAAGCTTTCCTTCATCCTTACAATCGTACTCTCGCAGGAGGCAGAACAGTTGATTGTAACTCTGCCTTATACATTCCTTCTAAATGTAAAATGCGGTAAATTTATCGCAAGTAACAGACAATAGCGAAGGTGGTATGGGACTGTATCCCGAAACTGAATATTAATATTGAATACGTAACATTTGAAACTTAACTCACAATTAAAGAAAAGTAGTTTCCAAATATAGTTTTGTACGTGGCAATGGAGTTTAATTGAGCGTTATTTCTGGAGATGATAATGATTTCAGTAGCTGACGCGCACTTTCCGCCAGACATAACTGAAGCAGGCGCCGGACTGAACATCCGACCCCGACTTAACGAGGCGCATCTCAATTAGACAGCACTCAGTAATAACACAGGAAAAATTCTGATTTTTGAAAAAACCTCATTTTATAAAAAAATATGTATAAGATAGAAGAAAACTGATAAAATAAAAAATATTTTGTAAAAATAGAAAAATATGTAAAATATGTAATATAGTACTAATGTGTAACAAGAGAATGGATGTAATGGCAAATGCACCTACGTACATGTGAAGTACGCATTGCTTAAGAAGAGCAATGAATATTTCTTTCAACTTGTACGTGAAAGAAATATTACCCTTCATGGTTGAATTGGGGTCGCGCCGGGAGCGGGCGCTCCGGCTGCGGTCACGGGTGATTAAACTACCCGAACCGCTGTCACGCTGACACAATCCAGACGAAACAGGAATGTTTGGGAACTTGTTAGTTTTCAAGAAGGGCAAAAGTCCTCTGACAGTTATGTCAGTTTATGGCGTCGAGGGCGCGCCGAGTTCTGGCGGGGGAGGCGGCGTAATAGCCTCGTTAAACTCTCTGTTTCCCATATAAGGATCGTGTAGCGTTGAGAAGACAGGAGAGACCGCCTAAAGACTTTGCTGTGTACACATCACGCTGCTCTGCAGCTCTATTAAAATTTCATACTTCATCGGACTTGGTCTCTAATTGAAACCTCGCTGACCATCACGCTCCTCCAGGGAACTTAGCTTCCCTGCGAACCCAATTTTTATTGCATCCTGTACTGGAAGCAATTGTAATTGCCTGCAATCGCTGCTAGTAGCACTACACCTGCAGCGAAAGGCATTACATGGTGGCAGCGGCTTGGATTGAGGAGCACAGCGAATTCAATTACTTTCTGCTGACGGCCGGGCTGGAGAGACTTCGCGCCTGTACCGAGGTGGGCCGGAGCCTTTCTCGAGGGAACAACGCTCCAGAGGAATCCACAAGGCGCCGTGGTACCCGTTCACCGCCTGCAGAAGCCGAGTCCGTGGTTTGGAGGCCAGCACCAGCAGCCGCTGACGAGCCCGAGGGACGTCTTCGGTGATTAGCCGTTGGCAGCCTGCGCCGCGAGAGGGTCCTCTACCCTGAGGGGAGCTGCGAAGCCATCACTGGAGGCCCGAACTGCGCATCTTCAAGCCACCCTACATCTTTTTCCTGGTAAGAGGTTAATCCAGCCATGGCAGACAGTGATATTGGCGATAATGAGGAAAATTATATATCAGTTATACAGGCAGTAAAATTAATATCGCGTAACTTTGATGGAAATCCCCGACATCTTAGAGAATTTATAGAAGGAGTTGAGGCAGCAACGGAAGTAGTACACCCCAATAAACGATCATTGCTTTTGAAATTCATTGAATCAAAAATTACTGGCAATGCTAAAGATAGGTTATTAGCACGAATAGAACGCGAAACTTGGGAACAGGTTAGAGCGATATTAGAGGAAAACTTCTCTGTACGGCGTACGTTAGAATATTACGCGGGCGTATTATTCACGTCGAAGCAGGGATCAAATGAAACAGTAGCACAATGGGGTTCGCGAGTAGATAGTATGGCTATAGATCTGAGAAGAGAAGTAAAAGGCAGGTTGGAAAAATTAGAACAGAAAGATAATGCGCGTTACGTAGAAGGAGGTCTGCAGTTAATAGGAGAATTCTTAAAGGGAACGTTTATTGCGGGACTGAAAGATGAAAGGATAAGGTATATTGTTAAAGCTAAAGGAGAAGAGGAATCTTTAGCACAAATAGTTGAAACCGCTTTACAAGAAGAAAGCGAAGTGAAATCGCAAAGGTATAAGAATAATCAGGGGCAATGGAATTCGCGATACGAGAATACGCGATATGATTCTAGGAGGCAACAAAGTACGCATATTAAAAGTGAAGTTAATGTTACTGCTGTAAATACTGTGAAATGTTATAAATGTCAGGAACTGGGTCATATATCTAGGGTTTGCAATAATGAACCGAAATGCGCCAAATGTGGTAGGCGAAATCATGAAACTAGGAATTGCAAACAGGGAAACAGGCAGTAGAGTTGCTTGAGCAGCCGCAAGTAACTCTACAAAATGGCTGCGTAGGTGATATGGAAACTGGGGGAAATCACAGCCGTGAAAGAGATTCGCGTGATAAAGATACTGTAAGGAATAGCTCTTGTGATAGAGATTCACGTGATATAGTTACTGTGATGAACCCTGGATGCGGCAAGGAGTCGCGGGAGGTTAACTGCGTAAAACAAGGGGACGCCTTTGATAAAACCAGTTACATGAAAAATGATTTGGGACCATACGAGGTATATGTATTGTGTCCGGAAATTAAGGGAGGCTTAGGAATAGCCTTAATTGATACAGGGGCCCAGGTATCATTGGTAAGGGAATCCTCATTAGTCAAAAATATTGCCCAAAGCGATGATGTAATTGAGATTCAAGGTATTAGTGGAAAAAATATCAAGGTAAAAAGGTATGGTAAATTTAACTCTGAATAATTGCAGTGAGTCAATAGAATCCAAATATTATGTTGTAAATAAATTGCCTAGAAATATTGATGTTATATTAGGACAAGATTGGCTTTTAAGGAATAATTATGTGTTTACTAAAAATATTGCAATACCACCTTTCAGTGAGTCAGTAGTTCAATTCCCGACCACAGAAAAAGGAGTGAGATATGTAGAGCAACAATTATTGCAGCCAGGAATAGTCTGTGCGGCAACTTTAACGAATTGCGATAAAACGTTTCCGTGTCTTATTGTAAATGTCACGCCCGAAACGTTAATAGTACGAGAAACACCAATATTAAAGAAACCTCCGACTCAGTTAAATAATGCTACTGATAGGACGAATGAAGACGCGTTCACGAAGCGGAGAATAGAATTATTATATGATAACTTGAGATTGCATCATATAGAGGAAGGAGCTAAAGATATTAGAGACATATGTAGTGAATTTGTAGATGTTTTCAAATTACCGGGAGACAAACTGACTAGTACGACAGCGGCAAAACATTATATTCCCACACCCTCTATTCCTAAAGGTAGACCAATTACTTTAAAGAATTATAGGTTACCTCAGGCTCATCAGGAGGAAATTCAGAGGCAAGTAGAACAAATGCTAAATGACGGAATAATTACTCATAGTAAGAGCGAATGGAATATTCCTTTGCTTGTAGTTCCGAAAAAGATCGATGCGACTGGCAAAAAGAAATGGCGAATTTGCGTGGATTTTAGACGACTTAATGACGTAACAGTAGGAGATAGCTATCCTCTTCCAAATATTCAGGATATTTTGGATAAAATAGGAAGATCGCGTTACTTTTCTGCTCTCGATTGTGCCAGTGGGTATTTACAAGTGCCAATCGAACCGGAGGATCAATGCAAAACTGCATTTAGTACGGCTAGCGGCCATTATGAATACACGCGTATGCCTTTTGGTCTAAAATCAGCTCCTGCTACGTTTCAACGCATGATGAACTCTATTCTGCACGAGTCAATTGGTGACAGATGCTTTTGCTACATGGACGATGTGTTGATAATGGGAGAAACATTAGCCGAGCATAACAAAAAGCTAAGGGAAGTACTCGGGCAACTCAGAAAACATAATATCAAAATTGAACCCGACAAATGTGAATTTTTGAAGGTGGAATTAAACTACTTAGGACATGTAGTGACAACAAAAGGAGTAAAACCTGATCCGCGAAAAGTTCAATCAGTTACTGAATTTCCCAGACCAGGAAATCCGAAGGACATAAAGTCATTTTTAGGTTTAGCAGGTTATTACAGAAAGTTTATCGATGGGTTTAGTACAATAGCAAGACCTTTGACAGAGTTATTAAAGAAGGATGTCGAGTGGCAGTGGACAGAAAAGGAACAGAACAGTTTTGATTTACTGAGACAAAAGTTAACTGAAGCACCCCTTTTACAATATCCCGACTTTACCAAGCCTTTCATATTGACGACTGACGCTAGTGGATATGCAATTGGAGCAATACTTTCACAAGGAAAATTAGGTGAGGATAAGCCAATAGCTTACGCCAGTAGAACCCTGAACAAGGCAGAAATTAATTACAGTACGGTGGAAAAAGAGTGTTTGTCAATCGTCTGGGCTTGTAAACACTTTCGACCTTATTTACTAGGTAGAAAATTTACAGTCGTTACGGATCACAAAGGATTAATATGGATCTTTAATGTGAAAGATCCGAGTTCAAGATTATTGAGATGGACATTATTGCTAGAAGAATACGATTATGAAATTAAATACAGAGCAGGGATTAAAAATTGTAATGCTGATTGTTTAAGTAGATATCCTGTAGAATGTATGCAATTTAATGTAGAGCAAATAAGCAATGAGAGGAAATTAGCAATTATTAAAGAAATGCATAATTGCCCGGTAGGTGGTCACCAGGGAATTCAAAGAACTACAGAAAGGATAAAATTATATACAAGTTGGATGGGAATGGAGAAGGACGTAGCCGATTATATTAGGAATTGCAAGGTGTGTCAAATGAATAAAGACCCCCATCACAAAATAAAACAGCAATTAGAAGTCACTGATACTCAGGACGAACCGTTTTGTAAACTTTATCTCGATGTGGTAGGTCCCCTTCCAGTTACGGAAGACAATTTTAGATATATTTTAACTTGCCAAGACAATTTAAGTAAATATGTTATCGCTATTCCTATTAAGAATCAAACTGTGGAAGAAATAACAGATGCGTTTGTGAACAAGGTAATATTAATATACGGTATTCCAAACTCTATAGTCACTGATCAAGGGAGTAATTTTATGTCTGATGTATTTAAAAGAATATGCAAGTTGTTTAAGATTGAAAAAATCAATACCGCAGCGTATCATCCGGAGAGTAATGGAGCATTAGAACGGACTCATAAAACGCTTGTAACGTACTTACGTTGTTTTTGTGATCCAAAGTCTTTTAATTGGAATACGTGGTTACCGTTTGCATGTTTTTCTTACAATACTACTCCGCATAGTATCACTAAGTTCACACCTTATGAGATATTATACGGTAGGAGATGTAATATTCCAGGGATTTTACAAAGTACTCCGCAACCTTTGTACAACTATGATGACATAATACGGAATGTTAAATTTAAAATGCAGAATTGTCATAAAATTGCTAAGGAAAGATTGATACAATTCAAGGAAAATCAAAGAGAGAAAACAAAAGCCAATCCTGTAAAGTTTAAGGTAAATGATTTAGTATTATTAAGAATTGAAGCTAGGCATAAGTTAGAACCATTATGGAAAGGTCCTTATGAAGTAAAGATGATGAAGGAACCTAATGCAATTATTCAAGAAGTGGGTAAACGTAAGCATCAGGAAGTACATACCAACCGACTGAAACCATACTTTTCTTCCGTTTCAGGGAACGAAACGAAGCATGAGGGCTCTTAGGAATTGGGCAATATTAACGGCGTTATTATGGTGGTGGGAAATGGCAAGTGGACAGGAAGTGAAGCAGCTACAATCGCAAACCGGGATTTATTCTGATGAAGCTGGAACTATCTCTTTTTACCCAATGCGATGGAAAGTAGTAAGCTATATAAATTTAGAACCAATTAAGGAGCTTTGGAAGAGTACGAAAGAACATCACAGAAAGGTAGCCGAATATTGTAATAAAGTATCGGAAGCAAATTGGTATCATCTGACAGACTGTGGAGCTTTTCAGCAATACATGAGATCTAAAACGTATTATATTGATAATTTGAGAGATTTAGTAAGCGAATATATGGTAGATTCAGAAAATGTCGAATCTTTCAATAAAAGAGCAGTAAGAACAAAGAGAGGAGTATTAAATTTGGTGGGAGAAATAGCAAAGGTACTTTTTGGAACTCTAACACAATCGGATGCAGAGGAATATAATAAACATATTTCAGAATTAGAAAAAGAGCAAAGCGAATTTTTACACATTTCCAAAGATCAAATGACGGTAATAAAATCGACATTAAGTTCTGTTAACTTAACAATTCAAAGAGTGAATCAAAATGAGAAAACATTAAAACAAAATTTGAATAGATTAGCTAATTATACTGATAACAAAGTTAATGCATTAGAAGTGGAGATAGAAAACATCAGTCGGATCAATGAGCAAATAAGAATATTGCAAAGAGGTATCGAGGAATGTCAGCATTCGTTTGAAATTTTGCTAGATGCTTTTGTCCATGCAGAGCAGGGAACGCTGCAGCCACAACTCATTACTACTGCTAAGATCAAAAAGGTAATGGAGAGCCAGGCACTGCCAAATGGTTTGGATTATCCTCCTTTTCCCCTTCCTGAACTCCAAAAGATAATGATTCCCCATGTGTACGCTTTAAAGCAATATTTGGTGTATGTATTAGAAATTCCTCTTCTCTCCCCCAACATCTATCATCTCTATAAGATCCTACCTTTTCCCGTGTCCAAAGGAACTAACACATAGTATGTATTTTTAAGTTCAAGCAAAGAGTTTATTTTTAGTGATTCCATGAGGCAACATTATGGTAAAATGTCAAATGATGAGTTGTCAAAATGTTTTCAAACTAGTATGTTAAACTATGTATGTAAGAAAGAAATTATGATGTAAGAAAGAAACTATGTACGTAAGAAAGAAACTATGATGTAAGAAAGAAACTATGATATAAGAAAGAACTATGTATGTAAGAAAGAAACTATGATGTAAGAAAGAAACTATATGTAAGAAAGAAACTATGTAAGAAAGAAACTATGTATGTAAGAAAGAAACTATGTATGTAAGAAAGAAACTATGTATGTAAGAAAGAAACTATGTATGTAAGAAAGAAACTATGTATGTAAGAAAGAAACTATGTATGTAAGAAAGAAACTATGTATGTAAGAAAGAAACTCTATATGTAAGGACGAAACTATATACGTAAGGACGAAACTATATACGTAAGGAAGAAACTATATACGTAAGAAAGAAACTATATATGTAAGGAAGAATCTATGTATGTCAAGAAGTGTTAAAGTTGATGAGGTAGAGAAATTAATTGAACAACAAGAAAGAAATAATTATTCTTAGTGGTACGCTCATGTAATAACATGTAGTTCAGTTTTTGGCATATTAATTGTAATATTTTCATGTTGTTTTATGTTTTGATGTGTTAAAATAGGTAGAAATTGTACTTATTGGTTATGGGACAGATGTTCGCCAAAGAATTAATGGAAAGAAACAAGAGAAAGATTCTTAGTAATTATTCAGGAGCAGGGAGAATTGTGTTATAAAGCAACTGGTACTCGTGACGAGCAGTCTTCCACTGCAGAAATAAATTCCACAATATCTCCTGCTCACTCATCAAAATTTATCAGTATAACTGAAGTTGATGGCGAGAAACATCTATCCATATCCACACGAACGAGGAGCTCAAGTAAAGCTTTCCGTTAGAAAAGTTTTCATCTGTTGATCAAAACTTTTTCTAAGGGGGGAGGTGTAATGGCAAATGCACCTACGTACATGTGAAGTACGCATTGCTTAAGAAGAGCAATGAATATTTCTTTCAACTTGTACGTGAAAGAAATATTACCCTTCATGGTTGAATTGGGGTCGCGCCGGGAGCGGGCGCTCCGGCTGCGGTCACGGGTGATTAAACTACCCGAACCGCTGTCACGCTGACACAATCCAGACGAAACAGGAATGTTTGGGAACTTGTTAGTTTTCAAGAAGGGCAAAAGTCCTCTGACAGTTATGTCAGTTTATGGCGTCGAGGGCGCGCCGAGTTCTGGCGGGGGAGGCGGCGTAATAGCCTCGTTAAACTCTCTGTTTCCCATATAAGGATCGTGTAGCGTTGAGAAGACAGGAGAGACCGCCTAAAGACTTTGCTGTGTACACATCACGCTGCTCTGCAGCTCTATTAAAATTTCATACTTCATCGGACTTGGTCTCTAATTGAAACCTCGCTGACCATCACGCTCCTCCAGGGAACTTAGCTTCCCTGCGAACCCAATTTTTATTGCATCCTGTACTGGAAGCAATTGTAATTGCCTGCAATCGCTGCTAGTAGCACTACACCTGCAGCGAAAGGCATTACATGGATATTGTGTTATAACGGATATGATTCACCAATATTACAGTTTGAGAACGGTAAGAAGAAATAAAAAAAAATTAGAATTTATATAAAAATTCAGTCTAGTCATCACTGGCTCATTCAGGACATTCGTAGGCTCTACCTGCGAATCTCCGCGGCAGCAGCGAAGAAAAGTGAAGCATTGAGTTTGAGGGAAAGCAGTGCTGCGAAGAGTGGTGGGAGTCTGGCAATGGGACAGATGGAAGCGTCAGCGAGGGAGGCAGTGGATTGGACACGGCGGTGGGGATGGGATGGGTATAGCGTGGGACGGCAGGAACGGCAGGTGGAGGAATGGATTGGCGGTGCGGGTGGAGCGGCAGCAGAGAGAGGTGTCTGTAGGAAGGTGTGACGGGGCACTAGTGTACGTTGAGGCGGGGCGGGAAGGGAAGAAGAGGGTGGATTGGCGGCTGGGTATTGTGGCGGCTGGGTGATGAGGCGACTGAATGTTGAGGTGGCTGGGTGTTGAGGCGGCTGGGTGTTGAGGCGGCTGGGTATTGTGGCGGCTGGGTGATGAGGCGGCTGGGTGTTGAGGCGGCTGGGTGTTGAGGCGGCTGGGTGTTGAGGCGGTTGGGTGTTGAGGCGGCTGGGTGTTGAGGCGGCTGGGTGTTGATGCAGCTGGGTGTTGAGGCAGCTGGGTGTTGAGGTGACTGGGCGTTGAGGTGACTGGGAGCTGTGGTAGCTGGGTGTTAAAACGGTTGAGCGTTGAGTCGGCTGGGCGTTGAGTCGGTTGTGTGTTGTGGAAGCGGTGTATTAAAACGCCTGGGTGTTAAAATGGCTGAGTGATGTGGCGGTTGGGTATTGAGGCGACTGGGTGTTGAAGCGAAGGAGAAGGGTAGCGGCGGGGTGGAGTGATGGCGGGGCGTCAGGGCGGGGTGGCGGCGGCGGCGGGACGGGCGCGCGCAAAACTGGCGCAGCGTCCGCGAGCCGCTTAATCAAGACATCCGAGCAAATACCGCGAGCGCCGCGGCGCCGCTAATCCGCGCACCTGCGGGGTTGGAGGCGGGGGCGGAGGCGGGGGCGGGGCGCCGTGCGCGCGCGAGTGACAAATATTTGAGGTGGCAAATGGCTGCGGGCGCCAACTTCCAGAGGGACCTCCGCCCCCGAAGCGCCACTCCCCCCCCCCCGCCCGACCTCCCGCGCACAGTGGCCCGGGGGCGTTGGCGTCGCCGGCGCCGTCGACTTCACAGTGTTCAGGAGCGCTGCGTCTGCCGTCTTTCATTGGCTCTGAGAGGCGGCGGGGAGCATCGTGCGTCTAATTGGATTACTTTGCTACCTTATTAATGTTATACCTTAAAACTGTTTGCAATGTAGGTTATGTATGTTGTATATGTATTCGGTTTAAGGTGGTATTATATCCATGAACGTGACTAAAGAAAAATTGTAAAGATGCAACTTAGTAAAGTCTCCATATAAAATAAGGTGACAATTCACTTAAATACACTCTTCTACTAATTTAATTTTCATATATTTTTTCTCACATTTTAGAATAACGCGTGCACTCTCAATAATGGACGTGTGCATAACTATAAAGACTCTGTATTGTAGATAATATTTGATTTTGTTTGCTTAACCATGCATGTCACATATTTATGTTAAAATTATTCAAAAGCATATTGAAAAATCTCTCTAACGAAAATACAGTATAAAGGTTTACATATAATTTTATTTAAATGTATTGCGTCTTATTCTTTTCTCTCGTTATTTCATTCTCCACATTTCGTATTTTCATGTTCTGTCTAATTAGATTACTGTACTATTTTAAGAATCTTCTATGTTACTACTTCTCTAATTTGTTGATTTAATTTTCATATTTTCGTATTGTTTTAGAATTGGACGCATAGTCTCAACAAGAGCGTATTAATAAATATAAGCTCTCTATATTGTAGATTTATATTATTTGATTTTGCTGGTTAATCTTCTATCCCAAACAATTATGTTTTCTCCCTAATAATACTCACTAAGGAGCGTACAGTATAAAGAGTTTTCACATTATTTTACATCAATGACTTCTTGATTTCAGAGTCTCTTGATTTTTCTTTCTCGTTATTTCATCTTCATATTTCATATTTTCACCTTTTATTTCATTTATCACTTTGCCTCCGTCTTTGGTTTTATATTACCCTATGACTCTTTGCTTTCATTCTTCGCCTCACCCTCCTGCGCAGATTCAATCGCCAATGCTTAGTTAATATTTCTGCCGAAGATCGCTTAAGTTTTTCCCTCTTTCCACCCCCGGCAGATCCAAGGGGGAGGAGAGCATGGGGGTCCATCCCCCCCCCCTCAAAAGGTTTTCGTTTACCTTCCGTTATTTGGCAAAATTGATTTGAATATTCAATTATACTCGAATTATTTATTTATTTAAACAATAATACTGTGTAGTATATCTACAGTACATAAGTATTGTATGTATGTACTTGGCGCGAAAGTCTGTGAATGGGCTCAGGCCTACCGGCGACGTCCCTGCCTCGCGCCCATGGGTTAGGGGGCACGTGTGGTCAGCACGTAGTCATCCCCACGCCGTATTCCGGTCTTCTCAACCTGAGAAGTGAATTTTGTCATCGTCACACAGCAACATATACTGGGACGTTGCAATGCAAACGCACACTATAATCTTGCCTGACCGGGAATTGAATCCGGGACCGCATTGTGGAAAGCAAGCCCGCTGACCAAGAGCTAGCCACGAGGCTACATAAGTAATATACAAAACAATAACCAATATGTTTATTATTTAACAAAAATCTACGATGCCCCCCTCCAAAATAAGATCGCTGTATCTGCCGCTGCTATCGAGAATTTCCCTTTTTTACAGTACCACTTACAGCACTAACTGTTTCTTCAATAAAGGCCTCTATTCTTCACTCTCCGCGTCACTTAGTTATTACAGTGATGAGGTATTATACACTTCCAACAAGATATTTCTTGATGTATTTTTAAGTAGGTAGAGAAATAAATGTGATTGTAAAAGGTCGAACATTTAATATTCCGTCCCTGTTCGAGGCAAGGATATTTTCATGCATTGAAGGAAAAAATCATAAAATAACCAAAATGTGAACGTATTAAAGCTTATAACACATTTACAGAGGAAATCAGTTTGTTATATTAAAGCCAACGAATTTTTTAATCCTCTTAAAAGCCATGCTGTGTTTTCAGTAGCGTCAATGTCATATTATTCCCCTTGGTCTTTTGATGAACAGGATATTTAATTTATGATTATTTATCCTGATATGGTTCATGATGAAAAATTACATTAATATCGCATTTTAAATTAATTATTACATTACATATATCCCATGTTGCCACGAAATTTAGTATTAGTATATGAATATTACTCGTTCATTGCATTTACAGAAATTCCATTTCAATACCTGATGTTATTTCTTTGTAATGACGATCCAATGCAGTTCATTTTTAAATTATTTCAGAGCACAATGGGGTTAGTTGTATACAGGAATAGTTACTAGCTACATGCTACATTTCTTGTTGCACTCAACTATATAAAATTAGTATGTCAAATTCTATTTTCCACTCTTTTCTCGAATCTTTTTTTTAGGCCAATGTTTCACTGACACTATAAATTAATACTATAAAAATTCCCAAATCCCCAAATCTGGGTATCCATTCCAAAGATCAATAACATGCATATGAACTAAGAATACACTAGTATGTATTGGTACAATACTTATTATAATATACGAAAATAATAGTAGTATGCATTTAAAAATGTACATCTCGAGAAAACACACAACCACAATTACCAATGCACTTTCGGACTTGCCACTTGGTATTTTTTATACCTTTTATACCTTTTTACCCGTTTGTTGTTAAATAGTTATCAGAATGTTCTAAATGCAAGACGAATACGTAATAGACAAAATGCTATCTAAGGTGACATTTTACGTTTAAAGTGGAGGAAGCATTTACCTGGAGGTAAATGCTTCACACAACAATTCTAAATCAAGAAAAAAGGCATCCACTTCCGTGACAATCGACTTAGGACGACCAAAGTAGACAGGAACCCATTCATTAAAGTCAAGGACTCCCCTCCACGTTTTTCCCCTTTCTGTCATCTCACCTGTCTCGCTGCGACGTCCCGTATCTCCTCGGAGCTGTCCGTCTGCGGCCACTGTGCCTCCAGTCACCCGTCGAGGCGTCCGAGTCGATCGACCACCACCCCCACCCCACCCCCACCGCGGGTCCTTCCCCGCCCCAGTCCCCACCCTTCCCTCCCGCGCCGCCGAATAAAAAAGATTTATTCGTCGCCGAGTGAAATGGGATGGCGAGGTCTGGGGTCACAATGGGGCGATTCTTCAGGAGCTTTCTCGCCGGGCGGCGGCGGGGGCGGGGGTGAGGGTGAGGGAGGGGGGGCGTAGACCCCGCCTGGACCCTGTCACGCACTGCCGGTCTGCCATGCCGCCGCACCGCCCCCCACCGCCGCCACAGGCGTCGCCAGGTCCCGAGAGACCCCCGGAGAAGGGGAGCACAGACCAAGATTTATAATTCACGCCGCTAAAGAAGGTCTCCGAGACCTCGTGGGTCGCTTCAGCCCGGACCCCCAAAGCGAGAAAGAATTTTCTCCCGTCTGCCTTTTTTCCGTTCCGTTCCTTCCCGCCGGCTGGATAAAGTTTCTGGGGCAAATCTCTTAGCGCCCGGAATGAGCGCGGACCAGACCGGGTCGGAAGAGACTCGGGGCGAGTCGGTTCGTTCTCGCGGGAGTCGACTCTCGCGCGCGTCGCGTGTGAGATTTATAATTCAGGCGCGCGGCGGCGGCGAACGCGCTCTGGCCGCCGATGTCCACTGTGCTGCCCTCTGGTGAATTATAAAATCCCCCCGGCGGTGTTTTTTGGAGGAGGGGACGCCCGAAAGAATCGGGCGCTCTCATCGAAATCGCCGACCGGGCCCCAACGCGTCTTCATCAGGCATTCTGGGAAATTTGTCCTTCCTTCAAACAAAAAATGCAACCACGAAATTGAGCAGGAATTATTTAAAAGATTGCCCCAACTTTGCCATTTGCCATTAGCAGGAAAGCATTATTTGAGTAGAATTGGACATTCATGAAATATTTATTGCAATAAACGAAACGTAGCATTTTTATTGGCGATAGAATTAGATAAATAATTAATTTATTAACTTTATAATACTTCCAAATTTAATCAGTTCCTACAATATGGGTGTCCAATTCAATTCAATTATATCTTATTTTCCGTGGTGAGGCTAAGGCCATCAGGCCTGCTTTTCCACCTGGCCACGCAAATTGATGAAGCACAAATGTAACAACAACAACAACAAGCAATTCTCCATCTACTTTCCCCCATAACTATGAAAGAATAATTGCGCACGATTTCTTCACACATTGAGGCCGTGGGTACTTTTAAAACGTTTTACTACGTCATTAACAAATGAAATGATGGATGCTATACCGTAGCCTTTGTCTGTCGCAAACTGAACATATTGAAAAGTATTTAATAATTTACTTACTAATTCCTTAAAAAGGTTTTAGAAATTCGTTAATATAATTGGATATTCATGAAACATGGTGGAGACGTAGCCTTAGTAACCATAAATAGTAATCAAGTAAAATAGATGTACAGGTTTTTGCATCTCTTCGTTAAAAAGTAATACCTTATGGCCTATAGCCTGGCCAGACGGTCGATTTCACAGATTCCACTTATATACGTTAGTACGTAAAAATCCAAACATTTATAATTTTCGGTATTTTTCATTTATAGAGTAATTATTGTATCCCCGCCAACTACCACACGAAAGTCTTAAATACCAGTGTTTGTGTGGTAGGAACAGGAGATCGAAAAATGCCTCATCCCAATAATACGTAATTACCTAAATTACGGTAAGTTAAAGTCACATATTTTACGATTTTGTCGCAGATTATGCAAAAACATACATGTCTTTGCATGTTGCTTCAATATTCAACATTTTTGGAACGGTTTATAATACACACCTTTCATCTGATGTGTAAATCAAGTTCCAAAACTTCAATGTCCAAAACTTCACAAGTTAGGCATGACTATCTTTCTCTCTTTCTCTCTCTATCCTTCTCTATCTTTCTTTCTCCCTCTCTCTCTCCCCCTCTTTCCCTCTCTCTCCCTCTTTCCCTCTCTCTCCCTCTTTCACTCTCTCTCCCTCTTTCACTCTCTCTCCCTCTTTCCCTCTCTCTCTCTATTACCTCTCTTTCTCTATCTCTCTCTTTCTCTTTCTCTCTCTCTCTCTCTTTCTCTCTCTCTCTCTTTGTCTATCACTCTTTCTGTCTCTCACATACACACCATTCTACACATCCATATGTACCAGATGAAATATAGTCTCAAATTTTGGCGTCGATTCCAACACTTTTTCTCTGTTAGGCCGAGGAAAGTAAAAAAAGAAGTAAAAAAGGAAAGAAAAACTATAATGCGGACAAGCGGCACAGTATTATCCCCAAAGGTATTTTAATCAATAATTCTGACGGAAAGATAACAAATGTATTCTTTGAAAAACACTACTTGCCGGTCACACCATGTCAAACAATACAAAGATAATCATTTGAACATCAAACAATCGGTTGAATACAAAAAAGTTATTTAATTTGCATGAATGAGGCTACTGGAATAGCTGGGTATATCAGATTAAACAGTTTAAAAATGTTTAAGCATTTTCTGTGAATCACACAGAACACGTAAACGCATTATGCAATATTCATATCAGTTAGTCATCGCGCCACGAATGGTTGGAGTTATCATGCAAACATGTGTTTCTCCGGCGGTGGAGAGTAAATATTTTCATGGAGGTCGCTCAGTAATGATTGTTATGCATTGATTAAAGAGCAAATAATTGTACAGAGTGTATTTCAATAAAATACATATTGTTCTTCTATGAATCAGAGTTATAATTTATAATACGTGAAATCAAGTACCATAACGATATCCAGTGTAAAATCATGTCAACTTGTGCGGGGTTACAAAAAGGAAGCCGGTCCAGATGACAGATATCGTTAAGGCAGTAGTGCCGTAGCCATCTCGGACAGAAGGATTGTGGAGTCCCGCCTCGGGCATGGTTGTCCCAGAAATAAAAAAAAGCAGTCGAATTGTATAAATTGTGTACTTTTTTATTATTGTGTTATTTTTTCTGAATGAATAAATCAATTTCTTTTGTAAATACTACAGAAATTATATGTTTCTAAAATATTTCTATGCTTCTGCAATACAAATGTTTGCTTAGAAAGCATTTTTCCAAACCAATTTTTGAGTAATTATAGCTTATCCATTGGGAATATCCCAGTAGTTTATATGACAATATATGCTTAAAATTGTATAAAGATATATTTTCGAAATTTTAATTTTTCTTTCCCGGACACACATTCAACATTTAAGGATGATTCCATGTAAAAGTACATATAAAACAATAAAGCTTGCCCGTTATTCTCTGTTATTCATACATAATCTAGTGTCTCTCTTTATCTGAGTGTGCTTCACTGTCTCCAAAGGTATCTTTTTCCCTCTTTTATGACTTTGTCTTTGTCCATATCATGTGCTCAGTCTCCTTCTCGCTGTCAACGGCACCGGTGCTTGACTCCTTGCAGTCAACAGCGTCGTCCCCCGCAGCGCCGTAGCGCTGCCAACGGCCGTCGGAATGGGCTGCTCTGCCTGCGAAACAGCCGCCCAACAGAGCCCTCCGCTCCACCTGCCCGCCCCGCTCCGTCCCGCCCCTCCAGGCCCCAACCCTCTCGCCCCCCCCCCGCCCCGCCGTCAGAACACGCCCCTCCACTCCCGCCCTGCCCCGCCCCTCCCCTCCCCTCGCAAGTAAATTATTTTGTTTCAAGAATTACAAAGAGCAAATTTATAACGATATAATTAAATATTCATCCATCGGCACTAAATTGAAGTAGCATGCAGCAACGTCAGCCAAATACGTAAAATAAAAATGTATAATATCATTTAATTTATAAAACGCTGAACAACACTCTCTTTCCGGCATTTATATGAATCGATTCGTCTTAATTCACACGACGGACGATAATTAAATAGAATTTTCTAATAAAACAAAAAAATTGAACTAATATTTTAATCGACAATTTTCATGTAACTTTCTTTGCCTGTAAATGTACGACAAGGATAACCTCAAAAAAAGGCTAGCTGTAATTCTCGTACATTTAAAATTTATTTTTAGTATGAATTGACAAATGTAATGGGATCTCGTAAATTGCAACTGTAACGACATCTACTGTAGTTGTGTAAGGACACATATTTATTTTATTTCAGTTAGTGTATTTCAGTGTAATTCAGTGTATTCATACAAAATGCAAAGCTTAGTATTAAGCAATGCAGCACGCAAGACAGCCGTTTCATGATTCGTTCGGCTGAAGGTCGTCCATTTGCACTTGAACACTTAGAAGGTGATTCCGGCGGTGCGTGTAGACCTTTAGTGTTTGTCTTGAGCGCTGGCTAACCAGACGATGTGCTGATACGCCTTCAAGATCACCCAAACAAAGAAGACAGAGAGAGAGAGGGGGACAGAGAGGGAGAGAGGGACAGAGAGGGACAGAGAGAGGGAGAGCGAGGAGAGAGGGAGAGAGGGACAGAGAGAGGGAGAGCGAGGAGAGAGGGAGAGACAGAGAGAGTCAGAGATAGACAAACAGAGAGAGACAGAGAGAGAGAGAGAGTCAGAGATAGACAAACAGAGAGAGACAGAGATAGAGAGACATAGATAGAGACAGACAGAGAGAGACAGAGATAGACATAGATAGAGACAGAGAGAGACAGAGATAGAGACAGAGAGACCGAGGCAGAGACAGAGACAGAGATATAGAGACAGAGAGAAAAAGAAAGAGAGAAAAAAGAGAGAGAAAGAAAGAGAGAGGAAGAAAGAGAGAGAAAGAAAGAGAGAGGAAGAAAGAGAGAGAAAGAAAGAGGGAGAAAGAAAGAGGGAGAAAGAAAGGGAGAGAGAGATAAAGAAGGGGGGTCGTTGACCACATGAGGCGCTGACACGTCCTGAGCATTTCGATGGCCAGGCGAGGAGTTGACATGCCTTGAGCAAAGCGACAAGGCGCTCTAAAGGGAAGCGGGATCTTGCCTCCCACATGGATGTGTCACAATGCAGCCCTTAGGGCTATAAAGAACCCTCTGAGCCCCACTCGGAGGGGCTCTTCGATGTACAGTTCACTTGGGCGGAGGTCTCTGTAATTCTCCATTTAAACCTTTTCATCTAATTAAAAGACTGCTGTTTAATCCTTGCGATAACATATCTTTTATACTTTCACTATGCTGATCTACCATCCTGCAGTATTCTGAGGGGACCTAGATCCCAAGAATCACAACTTATTAAATAAGTGTACTTGCGGCGTTCAGCCAACCTCTTTCCCCGTGGTGAGTGCCAGAGAGCCGAGAAAGCAATATTATGCCACATCATACTTCACCTGGGTGCCGTGGAATAACACAAAGAACAAAAAGGTTTTAACGTTAAAATAACCGCAGGAGGCGCCCCGTTATTTTAGTTACGGAAGTCTTGCTGTTGTGACAATGTTTCGCCCGTGAATGAATTAACCTCAACATGTGAACACACAACGAAATATTCGTACTTGAGAACAACAGTGAAACTTTGTCAAAAATGTTAATAATGTCATTTGCTAGATTCTTGCTTGGGAGAGAGAGAGTGCGCTCTGATTCACATTGCTTAGCAACGCACAGACGAGCGGTTCCAAAACTTCGGTTGGCGGTGGCAATATTCTAAGTGCAGCTAGAAACTCCGTCCTTTCGAAACTTATAAACTTCGACGAGTTGAAGTTGATGTTTCCACGCCTCATTGTGCAGCTTCTTCATCTTTATTAAAATTGTTTTCTCTCTCCAATAACAAATATTAGTACACTTTTAAGAATGTCTGCATTCGTCCGCCTTCTGATGTAAAAATTATTGTGATTCCCCGAGATTTGTTGTATTTTATGTATTAAGCATTTTTAGGGCGGATTAATCCTATTTTTGCCAACTAGCGATGTTGCTAACGCTGGGCCGCTTATTTACTACCCACGCTTGAGGTTAGGGAGACACAAGAACAACTTCCCTTCACCGCATCTAGCCTGCTTGGCGTGCCTCAGCTTTTCCTTCGTTATTCGTAGTTTGGCCTCACCCGGGAATCGAAATCGGAATCGCTCAATGCAAAACTAGCAGTCTTATCATCAACTGTTCGAGTTTGCTTCGTTCAGTTTGTGATTACTTTTAGTAGGTGTTTGGCAAACAAAATTTAAATACCTACCTTGGAGAAAATACCTTAAAATCATATTAACAAAATATGAAGGTTTTCAAGAAACATTACATTGAAATAATATGTTTTTGGAGCTATTACAACCATGTTTTCCTTCGTCATCGTTGTGTAAGAGAAACAAACCTTACTACGATCACAAAGCGTTTGGAATGGCACCGTTGTTGAATAGAAGGATGAGGAGGAGGGAGAGAAGTGAGAGGGGGCCGTGGAGGGGGAAGAGAAGGGGGCGAAAATGAAGAGGAGGTAGAGACCGAGAAATGGTGGAATCGGTGGAAGCAGGGATGGCAGGCGATGGCGGATGCATGAAGAGGTGAATACACGGCGCCTCGGAAGGTGGATGCGGAAGGTAGGGTTGAAAGATGGCAATGGAGGGTTAGCGATAGAGGAGATGAAAGGGGTGACAAAGGAGGAGGTGACGATGGCGGAGGTGGTGTTGATGTTGGCGGCTGAATTGGTGGTTTCAAATATGACGGGCACGGTGGTAGCATCGGCATCGATGGATGTAGTGGTGGGATAGAGTCGAATCACTTGGGAGGGTAGTGGTGGTGGCGATAGAGGCAGTAGGGGCAGTGGTGATGACGCTGGAGGTGACGGTGACGGCGGCGGCGGAGGCAGTGGCGAGGTTGGTGACTGTGGTGATGGTGCTTAGAGGCAGTGGCGGAGGTGGGGAGTCAGTGGCAAGGATGGTCACTGTGGCGGTGGTGATGGAAGCAGTGGCGGCGGCGATAGCGGAGGCAGTGGCGACGGTGGTGACTGTGGCGGTGGCGATGGAGGCAGTGGCGGCGGCGGTAGCGGAGGCAGTGGTGAGGACGGTGACTGTACCAGTGGTGATGGAGGCAGTGGCGGCGGCGGTAGCGGAGGCAGTGGTGAGGACGGTGACTGTACCAGTGGTGATGGAGGCAGTGGCGGCGGCGGTAGCGGAGGCAGTGGTGAGGACGGTGACTATACCAGTGGTGATGGAGGCAGTGGCGGCGGCGGTAGCGGAGGCAGTGGCGATGGTGATGACTGTGGCGATGGCAATGGAGGCAGTGGTGGCAGCGGTAGCGGATTCGGTGGCGACGGTGGTGACTGTGGCGGCGACGTTGGCGGCGACGTGGGCGCCACCGCGGCCCGAAGCAAAAAGAAGGGGAAAAAAAGATTTATCCGCGCCCGTGAATCGGCGGCTTTGTCCGTGGATAATGGCGCCCATTCTCCGGGATTTATCGTCGTTTATCGAGAGGCGGCGGCGGCGGCTGAGGCGGCGGCGGGGGCGGCGGCGATGGCGCCGTGCTGAGCGGCGGGAACCAGCGCAGCGCGGAGCCGACGTTGGTGGGCGGCAGCAGCGGTTGCACCACTACGAAGAGGGCTGTTAGGAAGGCGCGGTGGGCGCTGGGGAGATGGAGTCATTACGGGCGCGGAGCAATTGAAGACAGTAGATGGAACGCGGTAAGCTGCATGAACAGTTGGAGGGGCGGCACGGAGATATTAGATTCTGAGATGTGGGTACCACGAAGGAGTTACAACCGTCGGGTGATTTGGAAGGTCAGAAAACGTTACACGGAGGTTATAGACGGGTGAGATAGAACCGGAATTGGTTGGGGACGAAGAGGACGCAAGTAGAGATAAGTACTATGAGAAAATCCAGAGTAGCACGTGAATGAAGTTAGAGCTAGAAGAATGTTTGATAATTAAAAGGATTCGTAGCTACAAGTGTCAGGACTATGGATTGCGAGGTGAACGGAGACCTGAATGGAGGTGTTTTGAGTCTCCGGAGGGACGGTGTGCTGAGTTGGGTGCGAGTGGAGGTTGCGTCCGTGGAAGTGAGTGCCGGGTCGCGGCCGCAACGGGCGCGCGGGCGGACGAGGTGACGACGAGTGCGACTCGTGCGGCGTATGGCGAGTATCGCTCGCGGGTGGGGGGGGGGGGGAAGAGGAATGAGTGTGATAGAGTGAGAGTGAGGGGGAGGGGCTGCGAGTCGCCCGGCGCAGAGAACGAGGCCGGTCGGCGGGCGGGCGTTCGTTAATTGAACTGCGCCGCATTACGCAAATGAGCTGCGCTGGCGGCTGCGCGACCAACTGCGCCTACGTCTCCCCCCTCCCTCTCCACTTCCCAGTCCGCCCCGCGCATTCCTCCCGCCACGACCTCCCCTCTCCCACTCCTGGCGCACGCCGCGCAGAAAGAGTGACAGCGGCCGATGGCGGCGGACACGGCGGAGGCGGCGGCAGGGAGCGGGGGCGGCGGCGGGGGTGGACGGCGGGGGGTGGACGGCGGCGGGCGGCGGCAGAGCGAGGCAGTGGGGGGCGGCGGCGGGAGCGGCGGCGGGGGCGGCGGCGGCGGCGGTGGCAGTGGCGGAGACTGCGGCGGCGGGGGTGGCGGCGAGGGCGGCGGCGGAGGTGGGCGGCGGGGAGCGGAGGAGGGTCGCGGGGGGGGTCGCCGTCAGGGGGAGGTGGCAGCGGCGGCGGCAGTGAGGAAGGGAGGAAGGGAGGGGGGAGAGAGACGGGCAGCTAAAGTCAGCCACGGGAACGCGAGAGCGGATTTGCTGTGACCCACCAGCGTAGGTGACGGACGGTAATTGTTTATAGGAATTGTATTCGGTCAGCTACACGGATTTTCTGTTTCACAATTGGGTTAATGAAATTATTAGGTGCGATAGGAATTAGCAAGTGTTTCAAAGGAAGAAGAATAAGAAGCAATGTAATGAGGTAGGGGAAGTGGAAGTGTGTACGGAGAAGTGGAAGACGGAGTGGAAAAGGATGAGGACGACGGGGGGAAGGAGGCGAAGCACAGGGAGGAGAACTAGATGAGGGGGGGGGGGGCATGAATTCGAACGGCGGCGGATACGAGCAACGGGATTTATCTCAGGGAAAAGCTATGGGAGAGATTTGCGGCCAACGACTAGCAGGTGTAGGGAAGTTGCATCAAGCAAGTAACTACCTCCCTGACGCCAGTTACCGGCAACGTCTAGAACACTAAACCGTAAAATGTAAAAACGAAAGCTTAACTTGCACGTTAAACACTGCGTAAATACTGATAAATGTATAAGAACATTTTAAAAAAAATGTTTAAGGACTACTTGTTAAACGTTCACTTTGTTGAAAAAATGGCATTCCTTTTTGATCATTAGAATTTATTTAGTTTGTGATACCAAAAATAACAAATTAATAGTCTTAAAGTGAAACTTCATTTTTGTATTTCCAACAATGATTTACAACGTCATAAACAAACGATGAAAATTTGGAGAATCACAAATCGAAATCTCTATTGTGAGCTGCGACTAAATTAAAAATTATTTTGAAAAATGCATTCAATTGTAATTTTTCGATATATCGTGTCACGTGACCAGTCTCAGTATCCTTATGCAGGGAATAGCTACGTTTTGCCTCCACTTCCACTTCCGTTCCTTTCTCTAGATTCGTAGTGAGCGCAGGGGCGGCTTCGCGGCGGCCGTGAGAGGGGCCGCGTCGGCATCAGGCGCTCAGAAGCTTCGGGAGAGCGGGAGTACGGCGTCCCACCCGCCCCACCTCCTTCCTCCCACTCTTCCCCACCGCTACGTTTCTCCCTCCACCCTCCACAAAACAAAGCTCTTATCCCACATCTTATGCCCGATCGTGCCCAAGTCCTCCGTCGGCATCTTCACCCAGTACGTACGCCCTCACCTCGCCTTTCGTCCCCAGACTTCACCCTTCCGCCCGCGCTCGGCCCTGACAACCGCCCGTGTCACGACACGGTCCTCTCCCCACAGTACCCTTCACCACCTCCCATCACCCAAAATGAACCGCTCTGTCCGCCCCCTCCACTCGGCCCAGCCAAATTCCTTCGCCTCCTTCACTGTAGCGCCTCTGACCGCCAGGTCCTAGGTTAGAGTCCTTCCAGGTCAGGATTTTCGACACTAGCTTGTCAGCCAGGTCGAATTCAGTCAATTTCTGGAGGGCAATTTTATTCGCCGGCTGCTCTGATAAGTAGTTTTCCGTGGTTTCTCCCACCAATACCAGGAGAATGGCGAAGCAGTACTCTAACAAACGGGCCACGATCCTTTCCTTCTTCTTCTTCTTCTTCTTCTTCTTCTTCTTCTTCTTCTTCTTTATTCTATCCTTACTCATGTACACTTCAATTTATTGTAGTGGCGTCTGACGTAAATCAGCTGCTGTTGTGTCATCCAATTGGAAGCTTGAACGTCATCACGATGACATCACTTTAGAAACGTTGAAGCTTCCGATTAGATGACACCACTAACAGCTGATTTACTACGGCACTACAAGTAAATCAAAGTATACACACATTTACACAAACACGCACTGCACTTCAATACATGCCGAGAGATCGGCCTGGAGCTTAGAGCTTGTCCCAGCGGGTGGGAGATACCTGGCTAGGAAAACACCGCCAGCCAGCGGTAGGTCGGATCTCGCCTTCCATCGGGGAATAGCACCTCTCTAGGAGAAACATGCACCACACTCACGTGACTAATGACCCTGGTAGTTGAAGTGCCCGGAATCACTAATGTAATGCCTTTCGCTGCAGGTGTCGTGCTACTAGCAGCGATTGCAGGCAATTACTAATGCTTCCAGTACAGGTGCAAAAATATTGAGTTCGCAGGGAAGCTAAGTTCCCTGGAGGAGCGTGGTGGTGAGCGAGGTTTCAAGTACAGAGACCAAGTCCGATGAAGTATGAAAGTTTAATTGAAAAATAGAGCTGCAGAGCAGCGTGAAGTTGACACAGCAAAGTCTCTGGGCTGTCTGTCCGATATCAACGCTAGAGGATCCTTATATGGGAAACAGGGAGATTTACGAGGCCATTACGCCACCCCCGCCAGAACTCGGCATGCCCTGGACGCAATAAACTGACATAACTGTCAGAGGACTTTTGCCCTTTTGAAAACTAACAAGTTCCCAAACATTCCTGTTTCCACGTCTGGATCGTGTCAGCGTTACCGGCGGTTTGGGGAGCCCAATCACCCATGACCTTAAGCAGGGCGCCTGATCCAGACGCGACCCTAATTTAAACATGTTTGAAGGGTGATATTTCTATCACGTACAGTTTGAAAGAAATATTCATTGCTCTTCTTAAGCAATGCGTACTTCATATGTACGTAGGTGCATTTACCATTACACTAAACAATCAATCAATCACTCAAATCTTCTTCATCTTCTTCTCTGCGGCCCCACAGTCCAGAGTCGCCCCCGCCGCTTGGCTCGCCCCCGCCCCCCTCGCGTGCCGCTCCGCCGCGGGAGCGCAAGAGCGGATCGCTTCGGGCGAGGCCCTCGAGCACGGCTGCCGGGCGGGGCTGCTGGGCGCGCGCGCCACTCGGCGCCAGGCGAGGCGCCTCTGTGCCGGGCGGAGGGGGCGTGGCCGCGCCGGCCTGCCCATGCGACGCTGTGTTGGCGCGGCGCGAGAAAAGGCACGGCCCGCCTGGGAGGAGGCAGGGGAGAAATGGTAGGAGCAGGCCAGGAAACTGTTATGAGCAGAAAAAAAAACAGTTAATTTCATAAAACAGCTTTTTATTCCAAATTGCTGACCATGCAGAGGAAGCTGTTGACTTGCAGAGTCCTAAAGTAACAAGAAGGTATAACGAGGACTTGCGAGGTTTAACAGAAACCGAAGAGATGTCTAATAACTATGCCGTGGTCACGAACCAGATACCAGAAGAGAATTCTATTACTCGTGCCGGCCGGCAGTGATTTTCCTCACTATCACTTTCACTCTCGTGGCTCGCACTATGCTGGGACAACTGGAAACTCCACCCGCTACGCGTCGTTTTATACACGGTCAGGGCTAAAGGTTCCCTGACTGGCGCGGCCGTGCAGGCGACGGCGCGCCCAGTCGCGCGAAAGTTATAATTCAGAAGAAGTAGGCGAATAAATATTGCAAAAATAACATTAATTCCTCCTTCTGTTTGTCATGGCGTCACGGCTCAATTCAAACATCTTCCTGACAACCGCATGCATCAAATGAAACTTGATTCTTTGTTGAGACAATCTATACTCTTCTTTATATTTTTTGAATTTCCTTTCCTTTTTTCTGGTACTGACAACACCGCTATTTCTATGTCAACCAGTATCGTGTAGTTATTATTAAAAATAATGTAAGTAGTGTAGATATTTTTTCTCCATTTTTTACATTTAATAATTTTTTTTATACATTGTATGATCTATTAAAAGATTAAAATAATTTATGATCCGTAATAATATTATGATCCATGTTCAATTTGTAAACTGCATGTAATCATCTTGTAACTGTAAATGCACTGGTTTCCACATCTTATAGACATATTATTTTATTTATTAGTAGCAATTGTGAACCATAAATTCACATTCACATCTTTTATGCGTCTCGCCGCAGTAATTTACAACACTAGCCTTTAAAAACTACACAAAACATTTTTTCTCCAACAGCTCATTCGAACAAATCTAGTTACGCCGAAACTAGACACATTGCGTTGCTCGATAAAACAGCCTTTTGAAAACGTTTGGAAATCGTTCATCTACTGCCTTGTTTGATGCAAATACGCAGCTGTGACGGACGCGTGCGTATCTGGCGTGCGTTATTTGCGAGCGATGCCAGTGCAGACGAGGATAAGCGAGCACAGTGTGGGGCCGTGTGTGACCTGCGCATTCGAATGGAACGCGTAGCGGCTGTTGTGTTTCGCGAGTAATATATTATGCATGCACCGCTTTGACATGCAGGTGAACAAAGCGATGACAACCGAGAGGTATCTGCGATCATGAGGGTAGAAATCTCGGTGACATCAACGGACATTTCAGAGAAGTTTCTCGCCAATTCCTGAAATAGTTTTTCTTGGTAACAATAACGCAATATATGCAGGTTTAAAGTTAGAGTAATTCCCATAATTAGAAAGTGAGTAGAAGTCCTATGGGTTCATTTATGAGAGCAGAAGTTTCTAAAACTATTACAACAAAATAAAATGTCCAGTTTATGAGAAACTATGCAGCCACTAATACATGCGGTTCTTTCAGGGAATTCATAGCTTGCTAAACATCAATTTTTAGCACTAGTGCTGAAAATGATACGGTAAGTGTTTGGATGAAACTGTGAAAGCAGCTAAGAAAACAAAATCATTCTCTCTCTACGTAATCATATCTGACCTTAATGTATCATTAAGTGATTCGGATAAGTGGATGAATCTAAAATGAAACCCACTAAGACTAAGACTGTCTAAAAAAGAGTGCATGACATACGTGGTTTTACGTGCATTACACGTGATTTTATTGTACTCGGAAGATGTGACACTGACTGTCGGCCTCGCATTACAACCGTGGCTACTCACAAAATCAACCGTCACATTTAACTCTATCATAAATAACTATTCTATAAGTAAAAACACAAAGCACGACATTTAGTTTTCTTAAACGTTTCTCTATTTAAATAATTTTTCCAATGGAAATAATGTTTAGAATAATTCTATGAAAGGATGCTTCTGTGTGAACAGTTTCATAACTTTCCAAAATATTGCATAAGAATTCTGAAACTCGAGAGTTGAAGGAGCCATGTCACATTTACTTAATGTTAAAGACGAACAGTTCAAATGCAGTGTATTCAAACGCAAGATTATAGGATTGTGTTGCTTTGACTGTTCCCAATTTTCAGTATGATTTTATGAAATGTAAAAAAAATGAACTCTTAACTACAGTGCAAAAATAACATATTTACGCAAAAAGTGGACAGAGTACCTTTCTTCTCCGTGATACTGCAGTCATAATTTCTGAATTTTGCATACTTTTGTACTGATTTTTTTCATGGTGACAGCATTTTTGTAAAAAAAGAACAAGAACGGTGTTCTTACCAGAGACTTAGACTCTGAATTCGAATATGAAAACAATTATTTCCTACCGGGCTCAATATGCTTTGAACACGCTACTACCTAAGCTTGCTTGAAATGCTTGAAAGCGCCGCATGTAGGTTATTTTGCTGTAGTTTCATTTAATTGTTCTGCAAATGTAATTGAACAGAAACAATAAAACTGTGAACAAGGAATTTCTACAAATGACACTGAATTCATAACATCCCTAAAATTCACGTTTCGGAAATGAGAAAGGTATGGCAACATTACTGATAAGTCACACTCGAACAGATAGAATTGCGTTGGGTTTCTTGCCAATTGCGTCCCAGCATTGAGAGGTCAGACAGCATGGAATATGGCTTGTATGTGACTGCGAGGTTCATGAAAGTTTTGTGCTCTGCATTAATTGCGAAGACGAAATGCCTAGTAACTGTGTAAATAGCCAAAATTTGTTTTTTTATATCTGTGGAGAGTTAATACTGAAATAGAATAGCAAAAAAAGAATCTTAATCCTCCGATAATCGGAAGTGATACGAACATTATTTCCGGTGTAACGTTGGCGACCAGAACAAGAAACCGGACCCCCCAAACGCGTTGCCCCAAAAGCCATGGACAAAAAGTACGTGGATTCATGTATTTGCGAGAGATGAACTCAAGGTTCAATAAATCAAAAATAAAGGGAGGAATATTCGGATGACTGCAAATTAGAAAACTAATGGCTAATGAACATTTCCTTGACTTGTTGAGTTAATGATAAACATACATGGCTATCATTCACAAGCGTTTAAACAATTTTTTACAATAAAAACTTTACAATATCACGCAGGCAGAGAACTATCGCGATATTGTACATCAGCTATTGAGATCATTCCACCATATGGTATATAACATGTCACTGAAACTATATTTTTAAAATGGTCATTTTGATTTCTTCCCAGATAACCTCGGCGCCTTTAGTGACAAACATGGCGAAAGGTTTTTCTCAAATGGAAAAGAGTTATCAAGGCTATTGTAGTGAAACAATTTTGTCCAACTAATTCTGGACTCTCTGGACGTTTCTGAAGCAAAATATCGCAGGAAATAGGGAAGAAAATATTTTAGATATGTTTCTCAACTTTTCTTCATAATTATGGTGTATTTTTTACTGTTTCCATTTGGATCTGTTGTTATTAGAGCATGGCATTTTGCTAGATACATACATAAGAATACATGCACGCTGACAAAAGCGTTTATCAATAAAAACTGAGGCCGATACAAAAATACTGAAATTAGATTTGTATTCAGAGGTCAATTAACTTCCAGAAACAGTAGGTTTTGTGCTTGTTAGAGAAAAAACAACATTTTTTGTAGACAAGTGTTATGGGATATGTCTGTAAAATCAAGGGTATTTAAAATGTGGGTAAGACTAAAATGTGTGAAATGCGTGACTCATCTTTAGTTCTCTGCATTACACTTCAACAAGCAATTATATAAATGAAAAGTCCAGGAAACAAAATAACATAAATTACATTTCGTACTACAGGAGAAATGTGTTGAGAAATATACTTTGATGTTTGCTCTGCTTTACGCCATTATAAGATTATTAGCGAAATATTTAACCTTGCTTATATTTTAATAAAACAGTTTTCTAAATAGTAAATATTTAAATGAATTATTGAAATAATTACATAATGGTTAAACAAGTACAAGGAATTTTGAGACACTTTTGAAATCCCACCTTAGCGTATGAAATCAATTTTACTCACCAACAATTTGAGTATGTTTGGTAGTACTGCAGCAATTTCCACATCCCGCGTTCTTTAGTTTAGACCTGAGGGGATTGAAAAGCAGGCAGTTCGAATGCAATGCCATTGACTATTTGTATTCCAGCTGACGTAGCTGCAGACACCGCACGGGACAGAGGGCAACGACCTCAAAGTCGCACTGTCGGCGAATGCATTAGGATTCCAGCCAGAACACAAATTAACGCAGCAGTCGATTGCCAATTCAGAAACCCATACTCATACATTTCATAGAAGATCACCAATGAATGTTTTTAAAAGTACAAATTTGTGGATCGTGAACGGTTCCACCACGCCATCCCTATTTTACCTCAAAGAGCTGCCAAAATACCCTTGTGCGTGCGAATACGCCCGCATTCATTTCCGAAGGCAGCGCACTCTGTTAAACGAACTGCTAACAAATGGCCGTTGAATACGAAATTGATATTACTCCTGCAATTCAGTTACTGAAATACTTCTATAGAAAGGTAAACGCACACGTTGGAGTGCGAAAAGAAAGGAGTTATATAGAAACGTGATTTAATGAATGAAATTCAATTTAGTGTGGTTTGGTCACTGTGACACGGGTAGAAAATTGGGCGCGCATCCACGGACTGTTTCCATGAAACACTCTTCAATTATTTTGCTGGGATGCAATTAAGCTTGTGAATACTCTTTTATCACTAAGTAATTTGTATACGCGATGTGTACGCACTTTAGATACACCCCTCTGCTTTGAATATTTTTTCTCTTACATTTTGCGAAGAGTAAACGTGATATAAATTTAATTCAATCAATGCAATCAATTAACATTGTCATCTGAACAGCTACCTCACACTACTTCTATCTTCTTTTAAATTTTTATTACAGAATTTTTGTTAAAGAAAAATGTTTATTGAAGGAAAGAAAAATAAAAGGTGTGTACACAGGGAATCTCTTTAGAAAATTTATAATGAAAAAGCATAAACTACATAGTATGAGGAGCTACAAAACGCATTATCGTATTACTCGTGACGAGTACGATTGAAGAGTTTTCACAAAATAAAATGGAGATTTGAAAAAAATATCGCATCTTTAATTTTTGGAAGCTAAAAAGTTTCAATGGAAACAAACCTTACACCACTGAATTACTTGCGTTGTGGTCTACCTGCAGAGAAAGTTGAGAATTAAGATTTAAGTCATGTGAGAAAATCCTTTTTAGTAATATTGAAAAAAGTCACATTTTTTCTTCAAGTCTGCAAAATTAACTCGCATTAAAAAAAGAACATGAAATGATTTTACTTCTGGCGCTCCTATGTCGAATGGAAGATATATGAAGTGAAGATATTGAAGTAAACAAGTAGTAAATGTATATCATAATCGTTCTTGCGTAACTTCGTATTGTTAGACACTTTATTAGGCTACTAGTTTATAAAACTTATGATGACATAAACTAAACGGATGACTTACGTATCTCATTACAGTAGCTTAATGGAGTTCGATTTTTCGGTTCACTTTACAGAAATTTTATCGGTTCGGTTCACTTTTCAGAAATAACTAAAGGCGTCAACCAACAGAGAACATCGGGTACAACCAATATGTACCATGTTTATTGTTACGCCATTTCGATTTGTAAGACAGTTTATTAGACAATTAACTGACAGAAGTGTGGTACTGTGCACTCAACTTGTTTCAACTGCGCTTTGATTGTTCAAAGAATTGACAGAACTCGGAGGGAATGGAATCTTGTTTTCATTCGGGGAATTCAATCTTATTTCATTCAGCGAATGGAATCTTAACCAAAATGCCTCTTCTTTTTTAACCAAAACTTAAAAATCAATGGCAAAACGCTGGAAGCGCCATTTAAATAAAGAGATAACTGTATTTAAGTCATTTATGTCAGTAGCTTTATCATTACAATTAATTAATTTCCCATGATAACTTCTGGCCAATATGCTTAAAAAATAGTCAGTCAATCCTCAAGAAAGAATAAAATAGTGTGCGCTGTATGTGTTCAGATGAGGTAAGAAACAGTTAAAAGAATGTGTTTGTGTGGCGTACTTCAACGATGCACTTTGTCGTTTCTCATTATTACGAACACTGGTACTGCCATGAAAAGATAATTGCGTAGACACACTTATCGAGACAACAAGATTCCACACCTCTTATTCTTTGAAATATTTTCTAACCGCTTACATTAGTTCAACTAAAAAAAAAGAAATTTAAAGAAAAACCTTGTATTTGCCTTTGAGACTCGGAACTTCTGAGGCATGCTCTAAAGCGACAGGCACGATTTTCCGCACATTTCTTCTCCCCTCCCCCCACACTTGCTCTACTTACAACGAGAGCCCAAGGCATTCCTTTAACGATAAAGACCTTTTGTTCTCCAGAGACCCCAAGAAACTCCAGGAGGCCACGTAGCACTCAAAAGTGCCGAGCACGTCCCGGACACGGAAGTGAAACACGACGAAACTTACAAGGAAGTCGAACGTGGAATGCCGGACGCGAAGGAAACTTTTTTAAAAATCTCGTTGAAACGCATTTCGCAAATCGGTTGGCAAGCTGCGACGAAAAAATTTAACACCTTCGCCTTCATTCATAATTTACGCGGCGTTCTCTGCCCCTGCGACAAAGGCGCGTTCTGTGTGACGCGGCTGACAAGAAACAAAATAAGGCCGGGTAATTATCCCGGCGTACAGTGGTTCGGAATGAGGAAAAAACAGAGAGAAATGATTTTTTGGGGATATTTAGTGAATTTTAAAGGAGCATAAAAGTTTTTCCCCATAATCTGTAATCAAATTCTGATAATTTGTATTCATTTATAAATGTCTATCATTTTAAGACTTTCTGGTACAATATTTTAATTTTGTTCTTCTTTATAAATACAATCAATAAAAATTACAAGTTAATTACACATTTAATATTTAGTATTTCTTATTTGTTTAGTTGAACTTAATGAATATTAAAAAAAATAGAATATAAATAAAGATAACTGAGTGAATGAAAAATAAAATCAAATGCTCTCTTTCTGTGAATTTTTTAATTTTAAGGTATTAATTACACTTCAGCACGTGTTACATAATAATAAATCCAATCTTTTCGATGCTAAACATAACTAACATTAATATGGAGAATTAAATTCAATCGAAAATGTTCTCACTACTTTAATAAATGAAACGATCATTTCGAGTTTTTCTTTGAAGGCGCAATGCATAAAACAGTGCAACGCACTATTGATCTTGAATAATACAGCCTTTTACTTTTACGAAGAATGAAATAAATTTTGAAATTTCTGGATTCGGCATTACGACTTTTTAAACTTAAGTTCGCCAACATATAAAACCAAATTAAAGAACACAAAAACTTTCTGATCCATATTGAACTTTCTTTAAAATAAGTGTATTTTTTACTCAATTTTCAATTTAGTGAAGTTTGAATATATTATGCAATTTCAAATAATTTTTATATATTGTGAACCTGAGCTTTATTTCGCATCAGTGTTTTAAATGATGTGATAAGTGTGACAAAGAGGGAAACGGAGTTATTGCGGAGCGAGTGCTACGGGAAGTGAAAAAATCTCACGACCGTTAACGTCACCGCTACTTCCACGTGGACTAACCAGAAAGTGATCCTCGGGGGAATGTAAGAAGTGTTTGAGAAACGACTTATTTTCTTTAGCATTAGTGCGTAGTACAGTATCATTTTAAAAGTTGTTATAATGTCGCAAGATATAATAAATTAATCTGTATTCAAGGGCGGGGAGAGACGTTTACATAGGAACTGCTGCAGTGGTTTTCATCTTGAAAATTGACATTTCAGCAGCAAAATGCAGAGATATGGCTGAATCACGCAGAAAAAGTCTTCCACTACCCACGCGTCAAAGTTTTGATTTCCAGGTGTACTTTCACATATAACTATACCTATGTATATTCCTGTACGAGTATCTATACCCGTCGACAAGGAGGAAGTCAACGGCAACGGCAGGGAAAAGCGTTTTCCTCCGTATATTCTTCCTTTTTATTTTTCTTTCTTTCTTTCCTATTCTTCAGATCCTGTTCTTCAGGGAGTTGAACTGATACATGTTATGAATATGTTGGAATTTTATCCTAATTTTGCTATTTTTCTTTTAGCGTACTGTGACCTTTGTCTGATGGTGATTTTACTTATTTTTTAAATTATTTTACATGTTATTTTGTCGCAATTTTGTCTTAAAAAGTTTTAAATATAAGCATCTTTAATCTTTTGTCCATAGATCTGAATACAAATTGGCGGTAGAAAATCGTCTTTAGGGAAACTGCAACAGATTCTGATTCTTGAATTTGTTGATTTTCCAAGATTGAAAATAGGGGTGCAAGGTAGGATCTATAGTTTGGAATAAAACAATTTAATTTTTCATAGAAATTCAGTGATTGGAACAACTAATAATTCACTATTGCTGTTGAACCAAGGTGCTTTAATGAATTCGTCTCTTCCTTCAGAGCCAACGCATAGTGGAGAAGCCTGGACTTTAAGCGCCGACGTGAGCCACCTGCACCTGCTATTCACTATTCCTTGATATTCCACAGTGGAGAGTGCGGGGAGAGGCGGTTTCTGCCTACATCACGGAAGCGCAGTACTGCCAACATCATCGACAGAAAACTCGGCGTAATAGCGCGTCTCCCTCCTCCTCCTCCTAACCGCCACCATAGGAACTGTGTAACCTACGGGGCCTTGGGCGTCAGTCGTCGGCTGCCGGAGGAGATCCGCCGGAGGGCACACACGGCGCTCACGCGGGCGCTGGGCCCGAAAGCTCCGCGGCTCTTGCGCGAAACCGGCCGGGCAGTGAACTGTGAGGTCCACCGGACGTATTTTGCGCCGAGAGGGCCCAAGCAAGTGGCCTCCACGTTCCGGGCGCTACCGCCGCAGCTTCTCGCAGAACTCTGCGAGCAGCGGCGTGAGGCTCCCAGCGGGACGAGTGAGGCTCCGCCCGTTACAATTGCCAGGGCACATTGTGCCTAGCCGCCACGGACGCTTGGAGGCTAGGCACCGTGGCGCACATAGTGTAAATAGAGTTTAGGATGTATATAGTGTCGTGTGAAAGTGCGTGTGTCAAGTGAACATATAATCTAGTGTGAATGTGCGTGTGAATGAAAAAAAAATACCCAAGAAAACTAAAACTAATAAGCCTGAAGAAGAATACAGTCTTGTGTTAATCTTAGGTTGCCGGCCAAAGTGCCGGCTTCATCCATACGTTAAGTTAGAAATAAGTTAGTAAGTAAGTTCTGCCCCCTTCTTTGCCGCATAAGCCGTAGAGCTGCGGCGTATGTTGTACCCCAACAAGAAAATAAACTCCCGCCTCGCCAGGGTTACTGGTGGGGGGAAAGTTGAAAAAAAAAGCTGTGCCGGGCTGGGCGAGGACCAGGGAGCGGGAGGATCAAGCAATCGTGCGCGCGTAATATCCCGAAGCGGCCAGGAGTTCGGTCCTGCGGACGCCTCGTCGACGGCGGTTCTCGCCTTCAGGTAACGTGGTCATCTGGGTTTGCTTCTCGGAGAGAAGTGATTTCTCAGTAATGCAGTGCTTAGTTCGACTGCTTTAAGAAGAAAATTGGGCAGCGCTAAAGGTAGAAAAAGTGCTTGTGGAGAAAAGTTTAGAAGACCGATCACTGAATTGATTTTCTCTTTACAAATAGGGTGACAATTACGCTACGTGACATCTTGTGTTTTGAACTTGGGAAATAAAGTCTTGGGACAATGGAACAATTTGAGAACATTAGTCGGTACCGTGACATGAAAGTGTAATGGTACATAATGTATAATGTAGATATTATAATATAAATGAATGTATAGTGTGCATTAAGTGCGAAGTAAGCATTTTTTAGACACCGGAAAAAATCCAAAGCGTAGTTCTGTAAATTTGCTGTTCGGTGTTGTATTAAGTTTAAGGTATGCTAGCAATAACTTAGATCTCAGATTAGCTTGGTTTGTTTGATTAGGTTGAATAACTGTTCTCTTTCTACCAAAAAAGTAGAGTTGGTGCTTATTTGAATTGCTACCAATATATATTACCGCCACGAAAGTGATATTGGTGAGGGAAAACTAGAGGAGAAAAGACAACGGTTAGTAGTTTCATTTTGAAAATATCAGAATTACAAGAATGCATGTACTAAAGGATTTAATAATATGTAAAACCATTCAATAGTTTTCACTGTTTAGATGATTTATTGGCACACTTTTCTAATGTATTAAAATTTTTAAAATTTATACTTCCTCGTCTAGTACGCAAAATTCCGTTTTGCATCTCCTTTATAACGAAAAATATTAACTTTTAATTTTTCTGACTTGTTTTATCCTCTTTACACGTGATTACACTCGCTAATTCTGGCAAATAAGCACGTTCGCTGCAACTCGTACGTAATATTAGAGTTCACTCAAGAGGGGAGACTCTCATCCTGTTTCATATCGTACCTCAGTAGTGGTCCACGCTCTGTAAAAGCTCTATAAAGTTACATAATTGTGTGCTTTTGGTATAACGTGATACACGTTGAATCGTAGACATATCTTACGTAGGGAAATCAAATTTCTGAATATTTACGTCTTTAATGCATTCTAACGATAGGAATAAAGTACAGTGTTTCATCAGCTTCTGTTCCTTCATTTTGCCAGTTTAAGAATGGTCTCTTAATTTCAAAACTCATAGAATGTACTTCCTTTTTGGAACAATATTCAACTTTTAAATAAACAGAATCATCACAGATGACCCTGCAAATCTAAAAGCAACTTTTATTCATCGTGTATACATATTATTTTCTTACTACTTCCATTTCCTTACACCTTCATGCTGCTGCAAGCTAAAATGAATACATATACTCACTTCAAAGATGTGAGAAATATTGCTGTTTCGGTTGTTTGGAGTAAGAAAATTGTCGATTGAATTAGCTCAATTTTTAATTAGAATGAACTGACACTTGCATTCTCAGCTTTTTTTCCTTCAAAAAATGCCACTTTAGTTACTTCAACTATTTAAGTTAATGATTCAAATAGAAATGAAATGAAAGTTCTAGTTAAATACCGATTTCCGATTCTATTTAAATACCGATCACTTCTTTATGACTTTCTTTGTTGAGCGAAAATGATAAGTTTCTTAATAATAAATAAATAAATAAAAATTCACACAGGGCAATAACAGTTTCCAAACTGTGAAAAATGTCACGTGATTTATTCCAACATTAGCCGAGAATTCGCACTGTATATTTTCTATTATACAAGAATGTTCGTATCACTCCCACAACACTAATTCTAAAGATCACCCTTTAAAGCCAAAGGAACGATTTCAGCCAGCTGCGATCAATAACGCGTAAAGTTGCCAGAGAACGCACGTTGGAGCGTGTCGGAAGTGCGCCGCGCACGAGGGTGAGAAAATGGACGCTGAGTGGCGCTGCTCAAAAGGAAAGTGTGCCACGCAAATGGGTGCGATATTACGCCTTCACGCAATAAGGAGGAGTGGAACATGTAGAAAGGGAGCAGTCATTGGCGCTAATACATAAAATTTCAATATGAAACTAAAAGCACGAGTAACGAGATTCGGAAGACGTTGTTACCAGATAACGTTCCAGAACGGTGTTTAAAAAACAATGCAATGTGGGTGTGATTAAACGATTATAACAAACTCAATTCTAGAACACGTGGAAGACAAGTGTTTGATATGTAGGGCATATGTAGTATGTGCGACAAGTGACGAAACATGTGACTGAGAAAGATAATGGATCAGATACAGCACTAAAGGAGGAGAATGGGAAGAATAACAAGAAAAGAACAACACGTAAATCATTCTTGGTTTGATTTGATTTATTGGATAACAACAAGTAGGATAAGAAGAACAATTAGAGTTTGGAGTCCACAGAAACTGCCATTAAATCGATTGATTATTTTCTTTCCCGGCGGAGCATCAGCTGCGGACGTTAGTCCCGTAGATGTTGTATCCCGAGAGGTGACAATATTTTTGTCCCGCTGGATTGAGAGACACACCACCGACCTATACGTCGGTTTGCATAGTAATTTCCTTCCAGGTATTTCCCCCAGCGGGGCACCACTCCAACCGGGACAAGCTTTAACCTTCCAACTCGTCTCCTGACATGTGGTAGTAAAGTGCGTGAAAGCATGTGAGTGAGAAGGAGAAGAAGATAAGACAAAGAAGAGGAAGGAAACTTCGTGGTCCGTTCGCTTAACGTTGATCGAAGAAATCTTTAAAAACTACCAATAAGAGCCACTGCCCAATACAACTCTTCTTCAGACAGCGACTGAATTAAACCTAGCTAGCTTGTTCGGAACTCAGTCAACATCTGGACTCGAACCGTATGATCTGGTCACAGAAGCTTCTCTGACAACAGCATGTCCTGAGCCATCTCAGTGGGTGAACCATTCAGTGGTTAGATAGAGCGGCCAAGTGGACGGTCGCAAGCCAACGACAAGACGTTTATTTCCAGAATACAATTGTGGGAGTGAAGCTACTAACGCGTAAAACTATAATTCAAAATAGTGCTACATCACTACGAATAGCTAATCACGCATGGAATAAAACAATTCCGCCAGTTTACAAGCCATAATGCGTAAAGTTGTACTATAACATGCTTTTTAAACGCACGAAGAGTGTCGGAACGGTTTCGGGCCCGAGCCTGGCGTGTGGGGTGGGAAAATGGCCGGTGAGTGCAGCTGGCGAAAATGGAGAGTGGAGGTGCGTGACGCTAATGGATGCGATATGTTACGACGTCGCGTAATGCGCAAGTTCATAAGCATCGAAGTTTGTGAGAGTTGGTAGGAAAGAGCGGATTTTTGTGGAACAAATTGTCGGTATACTCGACACTCCATCATTATGTTTTAAAAAAATAATTTCGCCTACAAATTACATGAATTCCTGTAAGTGGAAACATTTCCTTCACGATATTCTCTTTTTTAAATGGAATAAATTTCACTAAGGTGCCTTTGATGGTGATAATCAATAATTTTCGAACAGACGAGAATTAACTCAAAGAAATTGGTTGAAACTCTCGTTTCCAATTCAATTTGTCCCACAAGAACGTCGACTGCACAAACTAGTTACAATACACTTTTAATTTTATTTTTACTGCCTTCATTGAATGGACGCATATCCGAAGAAGAAAATGAACGAATATTGTCTGTAGAGCAAGCCTGAAGAAATAATTGAGAAAACTTCAAGAGTTAACACCCCGAAAAATCGAGGTAGATCGACGAAGATATGGAGTGATGCTCTAGAATAATACTCTGGAAGAAAGAAAGAAAGAAAGAAAGATTGAGAGAAGAAAAAATGATTATTTCGCCGTACGTTCTCCATCTCCATCACCGTCTCCTTCGCCATCTCCTTCGCTATCTCCTTCACCATCTCCTTCACCATGTCCTTCGCCATCTCCTTCGCCATCGTCTTCGCCATCTCCTTCGCCATCTCCTTCGCCATCTCTTAAACAATTTCTTTCGCTGTCACTGCCACAATCCCCGACGATGCACCGCTACTCCCACCTCTCACACCTCTTCCTCCACACACACCCCTCCCACGCCCCCGTCACAATAGTACCCTCCTTGCGACACCATTCCTACCTCATCACCATCGGCGTTGCCACCCGTCTCCACCCTGGAAGGCATCCGCCACCGTTCCCACCTTCTGCATCACCCTGTCCCCCGCCGTCGCTGCCTCCGTCCGCGTCCCCATTCTCATCTCCGTCACCGCCCCCCACCAACCACCCCCCGTCGGGAGCAATTAGTCGCAACGGCCATCCGCCTGACGAGGACGGAGCGGCCTCTCGGGCCAGGGGGCCGGGGCCAACCCCACACGCTCCCTCGCGGGTTGCTCGCGACGCTTCCCACCCCACTGCCTTGGGAGGCAATGGAAGAACTCCGTTCTTGCCAAGTTGCTCTACGTCGTAATGAGTACTTATCGTCTCGGCTTTATCAGTGTTTGTAAGTTTGTCGTACGTCGTGAGCCTGTAGAGCTCAACGACCATTAACGAGTGGACCATTTTCAGGGATGACAATAGTTCGCAAGCAACTGTTCACTAGTTGTTTGGAGCGTCCTGCTCAGGAGTTCATCGTCTTTTGCCTTTTATCTTTACTAGTCATCAAAATAGCAGGCGTAGTTCTCATCAGAGCAATCATTTAGGATGGATTTCAAAATTTACTTTTTTCTTGCAACTCATCAATATTTTCTAACAGTTATATTTCCTGTTCATTGTGATGTTATTGCTGTGTGAATGTCGTTATTATGTAACTACGAACATGACCAAGAAATCTAATTTTTCGTGTCTCGCTCTTTGGAACAGTGTAATGGTAGTGTGTTGACTAGGATTTATGACGAATGTGTGGACATTTAAAAATAATAGAAAGTTACTACGTGCTATGTAATAAATTACAGCTCAGATATTACAGCTCAGTAATTCGAAGGGCGGTGAAGTGAAGTGTGGTGAAGTGGAGTGCTATGAAATATTGCACGGTAAAATGTTCACGTTAATTTGGAAAGTTTGTAAATTTTGTGAAGTTGTTAAGTTCTGTAATGTGAAGGTAGTGTATTCTGCCACCAAGTTCTCAAACTTAATTGCAGAATTATTAATAAATCTAACCTAAAATTGTGACGCAAATATTGTAGTAATGATTATGTGATGACGTAAAAGTCTTGTCAATACTTGATCCAGCAAAACTGCATTAGAACATGTCACAACATGCTATTGAATTTCAATAAAGATAAATTTGTTATCAAATTTCATTGTGCTGTTTGAAAACATTTTAATATAGACATAAAGAAATGGATTTCGTTTACACTCATCTTTTCAGTTCATTGGAGCGAAATGGCGCAGCAATTCATGGAAGGGCGAAACACGCTTGTCGTCATTATTTTTCTATTTAGACGTCAAACATATTTCTCGGAGCTGAATTACAAGGTTGTAAACATCTATGAAAATGAGGGGTACTTTCATTGGCAGAGCAGCCACAAAAACATGTGAAGTTCTATCATCCATAATGGGTAATTATGTATTTATTTGGATAACTATTGAATGGCAGTTCTGTTTTCCCATTTCATAAGTGGAAACAGTGTCACACTGAAGAACATCTGAGCAGCACATCCATATATTTCCCATTCTGTCAGGCGAGGTCATGTGAAAGCAGTGTATTCCAATGCTTTGGGTCAAAAAATAAAATATTCATAACACTGAATATTTGCGTTCGTGATTTAGAAGACTGAAAAACATTGACATAATAGTTTTCTTACCTATATTGTTTGAATATTTTCTTTAAGATGATTTCCTTACAGTTGTCTAATTAACTTAAGATATACACTTTCTTGCCTTTCACCATTAATGTAACATTAAAATACTCCATTTATACTACTATTGGAAAAAATAAAAATATTTAATGATGCTTATTAAAAGTTCTCTTTCTAATATGCGCACGACTATTTCATGGTTCACCTACTTTAAAATAAGCACATCGCTTGGTATTGGCCATTTGCCACAAAAACAAATACTGTGTGAAATTCTTCAAATAAACGAGGAAACATTAAAATGCGCTGAAAGACATTTAGGAACTCTGTAATCAATTATTAATTTATTTCCATCGCCTCTAATAAGTGAATTAGTAACACTGAGTTTCACGTGAATGAGTAGTTTATCTGCCAACCGGGAACTATAAATTAGCTATAATAAAACACGAAATCTAATTGAGTGATACGCTTTTCCCATTTAATAGTAAGCTAGACACACCATTAGCTATTCATGTTTCATGAATTATATCATATTATCACTTTTTAGAGGAATGCCTATTCAACAGTGTGCAGAATTTCAGCTGTACCGAAATATTAGGTGGTATAATAAAATAAATAGTAAATGATGATATGAAATCGATGATCTAACGTGATATGGGGAAGAATAAATATATATGCTTAATTCACATCGGCTTTGTACGAAATTACAGAGAGTATTTGAGGAAAGGTAATCAGATTGCCCAAAACTACATTGCACACCCACGTATAATCTGCCTGTATTTTGAATATGATATGTTGAATTCTACGTGAAGAGAGTCCTACAACGCAGTCATGCAGTAGTTCTCTAATAGTCATGCAGTAGTATTCTACATACAATTATGTTCAGTGCCTTTTGAATTGGGGCGCACGCGGCGGGGCGGCGTACAGAGGGCGAGAGAAGGGGAAAGTTGGTAAAAAGTCCAAAAACAAAACATGCTTCAGAAGCTCCATTTCACATGAAAGCACATGGTAGCAAAATGCCTCCTTGATCGTTCCCCGATAAGGAAAGAAATAGGGAATCACACCACTCCTTTCAGTGCAAGTTTGAACTCGCACAAGTAACACGCAGCGCACCTCTTCGCCCTCGCACTAAGAAGAGAAGTGCGAGTTTCAAAATAAATAATTTTGCTTTCTCGAGTAGCAGGATCATGTGTGTTATGGGTACGATACTACGAGTTGTGTACTTTAGATCTGTATCAGTAAAAAACATATTCCTTAAATAATAATTTGGTAATTTCGAGTAGAAAATTCATGTGTCAAAACGGAATGAAATTATTAAATACGGTTTTTCATAAATTTCTTTTGGTTACCTTCCGGTCATTTTTGAGCTATGATATTAACTGATTCTGATTCTGGAATTCATTTAGTTGTCAAAGGTTAATGAAAGTTGGCCCATGTTTGCCCCATTTGCGTTAAGTTCGCACTTTTTTATGAAGATGCACATCTAGTTTCGATAGCCTTTCAACCTACAATATTCATTTTTTTATTCTTCGTTGATGATCTGGTACTGAGATATCTTTATTAACAAGAGGGATCTGTGTGATGTTATTTAACACTCTGAAAAGAAAAAAAATGAAAAAAAAAATATAGAGAAAGTTTCACCAGGAAAATATCCAGAGAGCAAACCAGCAAGGAAGTGTCATCGTAGGGTGTTAATAGCATCTCGACCACTGATTTCTGAAATGAAGTAGATAAAAATTACAACAAAGAAATTTGACCTACAAGGTATACCAATGTTAATGCCTTCAATTAGAAATTAACTTCTGGCAGGAGACCGAAGAACATAGATTTTAAACGTATCGCGCCGGAGATTTCGCCCAAATCCACCGGCTAACTTCCAGAGGAAAGGAATTAATTTTTTCGAATGAAACTCTTCAATCAAAAGATGACCTTCCACCCTGCTGGCCAAGCAGCTGTACGCATTGTCGTAATTTCTCGGAATCCGATTTTTTCCACATAAGACGCGACGAGATGTTTGAGAATCTGGAGCCGAGCAGTTTCGTGGCGACCCGCCTCGCTCATGTGCAGAAGATAAGCAATACGCGTGTGTCGACTGCACTGAAGGTTGTGTTATTACGTCAAGTTGGTATTACATTTCCGAAGCTGCTCGCACGATCATTGTGCGAATTTCACTACGCACGAGAATTACAAGCTGTTAGCAATTTAAAGCTGTTAAACAATTTCTTCAATACCAAATGATCCTCACACCAATGTGATAACCCTCTTCATTGTATGTCGTTTTCAGAAACTTCCCTTGTCAAAGGATTAGAAAGATGTGCAAGTTTATGATATCTCCAAATGTTTTAAAAAAAAAATCAAGCCCTACTTCGTTGCCTCAGAATATGTGAAGAAATGTTATATTACTACATGTTATCGTAGTATTTGTAAATACTGTATTTATAAAAATATTTAATTTATTGGATTGTACCACCAGAGTAAATCACTATTTATTATTAAAGGCAGTGTGCGTACTTCTTTTTGAAAAAAACAAGCATCTTGTGTGGTTTAAGTCAGCAGCATTTATGCTGCGGCAGGTCTCTATTGTACATGATTTTTATGTAGATAATAGACTATTGGTAATGTAAATAAAAATCATTTTATTTTTCGAACGTTTTTGGAAAGTATTACTTATTAATTTGAATTATGATAGTCGAACAATACAGTTTACCATCAAAATATATCCACACAGTTATGAAATAAGAAAACAATTAAAAAACTCACAACAGTATCTGTATTTCTATAATGAATATTACATATACTACTTCGATTGTTCCATTGTGGCCAATGACATTAGATATTACTTAACACCCCCTGCTTTACGCAATGAATATTTTGAATTAATTTGCCAAATTTCTTCTGAAGGGGGCTCGATGCTTCAGACATGTGCTAACCAGTGTTAAAAGGTAAGGTAGGAGCTGTAACAATGACTTAATGCCAGCGGCCATTCAATAAAAATCGAAATATAGAAATGCACATATAAAACAAGACTCTAAGAGATAAAATGTATTGTTAATCAATTATTCTATTCTGAAACATACTGTAACGTTGATGTACAATGCATTTTGCTCAAGTACCAAATTCATACTACCCATTTCAAACAAATTGTTTTCATCCCGAATTGCAGAACAGCAAAGTGTCGAGGCTACCAACCTTCGACACTAGTAGTGTCGTATGTACTAGGCCACTATTTTAACAGAACAAATAGCGCGATGAAACAAACGTGTTAGTAGTACGTGATCTTCATTTTCGTTTCCAGCGGAACGTTGGAAGAGCTAGCGTGAGGAAGAGGACGTGAACACGGGCGAGGGCGAAGGCGAGGGCGAGGGCGAGAGTGAGAGGCAGAGATGACTGAAGGGACAGAAAAGGTCCCGCGACAGAGCTTTCGATTGATTAGTGATTCCGGTCGCCATGCTCATTAATCTGCTCATTAATCACGTAATTGTATTGCAATCCTTTGTCATGAAGTCATGATCACGTAATTGTAATGCAATCCTTTGTCACGAAAGGTTTCAGTTATCGTATACCACTAGATGGCGAGATCCGGCGCCGACCTACGTCAGCTAATGGGTTTTTCGCAACCAGGTATCCCCCACCAACGGTGCACCGCACCAGCTAGGACCAACTCCATCTCTCCCCTTGTCTCCCGACAAGGGTGGTGATGTCGTTCATGTGAGTGAAACTGAGTAAGTAAGGGACGAGGGCGAGGAAAAGAAAGGAAATATCGCGGACTGCCAGTGGCCCGTTTGTGAGAGTGAAATGATGATGCCGGCATTCGCCTATTGATAGGAGAAACCACGGAAAACTACCGATCGGAGTAGTCGGCCGCTAGAAGTTGTCTCCAGACAGCTCCTCAATCAATTCCAGTTATGGAGCTACAATCGAAAATCTTGCCACTGTCGGGACTCGAACCTTAAGAACGCCAGGTCTGCAGTGACAATAACTGACATCCTGAGCCACCTCATCCGGCAGTTGCTTTCGATAGCGGTGTCTAGATCGACAGTTAAACAGGGACTGCTCACTTGGTGAAATCGAAGAAGGGGGCTGTGGGCGCATCAGGAGATGAGGCGGAGACGAGAAGCGAGGCCGAAGGCAGCGGAACCCGCATGTCATGTTGTGTGCATTCCTTTCCTAGACGGCTGTCGGGTTTTACGACACCCCTCCAACGAGCGCCACAGCTGCGTGGCTCACGCATTCTATGCAGGTGCGATTTGAATGAGAGATCTGTTCAGCTCTCATGTGGTTTTATGTTTGTGTTTCTTTTGTACGGCCCTAGCCCTCTTCGCTGCACCTTTGTGTGCATAAATGTATGAATGTGCGACTAATCTCTTAAATATACAAGCATGCAATCATGTAGCAGAATACTGCAGAGGGGGAAAAGCCTAGAAAAATCTAATAAATATTAGAGTCGGGAAGTTGGTCAAAATGATTTCTTATTATCTACATAAGTTACTGACTTTCACCATAGGTACCAAGCGGAAGGAGATGTTGGAAATATTTTATTTTGTTGGCATTTTGCTTCTTTGGGAACGTATTTTTAACCCTTCCGTAATTATTCATTTTTTTTCTAATGGCATCGAACTCGACCAAGATGGACATATATCTGCTAGTGGACACAACACGTAACGCTGTCGCGATTTGTCTTTTTCTGCAAGCACAGGAGCGATATCAGGGAATATTCTACTATAGTGCTATAGCCAAGAAATGTCCGACTGCTCTGATAGGTAGTTTTCTATGTTTATTTTCCTCTCAATAACAGACGAATGCCGGAGCAATACCCTAGCAAACGGGACACGGTCCGCGTGCGATCTTTCCTTCCTCTTCCATGACCTATCCGCACTCCTTACTTACACACGCTTATATTTACAGGCAATAAACTATCACATATGCGGGGAGACCGGTCAGGAATTTAGAGATTGTCCCGGCTGAGGCGGTGCCTCGGTGGGGGGAGATACTTGCTTCAGTAAAAATCCCGCTAGCCGACGGTAGGTCGGTGGCTGATCTCATCATTAGCAGGGAAGAATATTGCAACCTTCCGCAGAAAAAACACATCCTTCACCTACGGTGCTAACGACCTTCGCAGTTGTTCGTAATCACTAGTAACCAATACAAATATTCGATTCTTCGGACCTTCCGTTCGCAGTTGCTGCAGTGGCACCGGTTGGCCGCTCAGCCTGAGCCAAGAGACGGCGGCGGCGGCGTCGGCGGCGCGGCGGCGCCTGCCGCATGAAGGGCGCGTTGAGGTTTGGCGGTGACCGCGCGGAGGCGCCGCGGTCCAGTGGGCGACATCGCGCGGCGCCATCGTCTGGCCTCCGCCCCCGCCGCCCCCGCCGCCGTCGGCTTTTTGCCTGCCGCCGGTCGCTGACCTACTCGCTCCGGAACGAGCCGTCTCTGCCCCTCGCGCGAGGAGTTTCTTGCGAAAGCGCGTGACGTAAAACATGGCGATATTCATTTGCGAAATTATGATGCGCGAGAAAGATTAAATTCGTCTGATTTTTGCCGCACTTTCAATTGAATCGGTGAATTTAAAAGGAAAATAAGCCCCCTTTTTTCGTTAAAAAAGGGTTGAGATACACTTTTTTTAGTTATTCAAGATAAAGGGGACTGTAAAATGAAACTTGTCCAGCTTAATGTATGTGTTATGTTGCCTGCTAAATATTCTAACGATTGAAAAAGAGAAAGCATCCTAGTTTCTAATCCTCGCATAGAAGAACTATGTATTATCAGCTAGGAAACGCCTAAATTCTTCATGACAACAATAACAAACACTGAGGACTACACAGACTACAAAAACCGATGGTCAAACTATTTCCAGAAGACAACTAAGTCTCTTGCTTGGCGTGACAGTCATTGTGAGCCAGGTGCAACTATTTCCATGTAAAGCTGCTAAACGTATGAAGATAATATTTTGTTTAATTCGTGACACGTGAGTACATATATTGAAGGGCTTATCAAGTAATAATTCATGTTGGCAAAAGGGAAAGCACGTCCATATTTACCTTTCATGGAATTTTATGGCTGAGCTATTCTTCCAATCAACAGAAAGAGAATAACCGATGTTCAAAAATAATAAAATACATCGCACATGAATACCTCCATTTTTTTCAGAAAGTTTGACAGAGCCGCAGACTCAAGTGGAAATCGATATTCAGTAGTTGCTGATATTGTTAAAGTAGTAAGAGTATCTTTGATGTCCACATAGCACAACATGTTAATTCACATCACTGTATATTTATTTCACAATTATATGATATACAAAATCCAAAAATAAAGAAATTTAAAAAATGCTTTTAGAATATTTTCTAGTTATTTTATAAAGAAAAGTAGTCCACGAAATACAAAACGATTCTGTTGGTCGCAAAAATACAAATTCAAAATTACAGAGTAGCCCAAAAAATAAATAACGACTAATTCTACTTTTGTAGTCTCAGATGTCAACTACGGATGTTATTAAGTTATTTTTAATCAGTAGTATGGAACTACTTCCACAAATCGCCGGTTCATTTCGAGTGAGTGTCTTTGGTGTTTAGTCACCACTGTCCTTCACTGAAACGTTTTGCACATATGCAGGGTTGATCGATTAGATCGCCCATTTCGATTATTCTCTGAAAAGTTCCAGACATCGAAATGCAATTTTTATCGAACGTCTTAGGACACAAGGACTAAATAGTTCTGATATGTTTTTGGCATTATATTTTATCTTGAAGATACTATACTAATTTCCTTTTTCAATTGGAGACTACATTTCTTAAACGAATCGATACAGTCGCTCTCAATGTCGTTAGTACAGGGCATATTTAAAAAAATTAAAACAATGATTTTATATAACGAATTGTTTATAACGAATTTGTTATATAACGAATTGTTTATAACGAATTTTTTATATAACGAATTGTTTATAACGAATTTGTTATATAACGAATTTGATAAAACGAAATATATTACGATGTGTTGTATGTGTATTGCAATGTGCAAGGCTCATCGCACAAGCGCGACCCTCGAGTCACGCTGAGTTAAAATACTTCGAGGCAAAGAGTGCCTCTTTCGCGCATTAGACACACAGCTGCACGCGTGCCGGTATCCCTGCTCGTAACCGCCCCCGCAAGTTACCCTTTCACCCCCTTGTGCAACAGTGGGTGATGGGCAGGCAGAACTGTTGCATTAAGAGGCGACAGCAGCCCACTGTAAATGAAGACCGGCCTATGGAAAACTTCGCATGTAACTTTCCGTTAAGTTTTGCGACGGGATAGGTCGGGCATCTTGCGAGAGGGGTGGGGGTGGAAATCGCAGAGGCAAACGGGCGCTGGAAGTTCTGAACAGATAGAAATAGACTGTCAAAGTGAGCGGTCGGCTCGGAGATTTGTTTAAAATTTTAACGGCGACTACCGCCGCAAGAGAAACTGGTAATAATCTCGAGCCAGTAATTTCGATAACTCCAGCATCGGAATTTATTCCGAATGTCGGACTAGAACCATCACGAGGGAGCGTGCAGCATTGTTTCTCGGCTGCCAAACACTACGCGGTCCAGGCGACGTTTGACGGCCTGTGACCAGCGCATCAGACGTTGCGGCCTCAACTCCACTGGACTCGGGGCGGTCTCCGACTCAACCAGGCGCAGATTCCTGCCGGCTTCCGGAGAAGTCCATGGCTATTCGGCGGGCCATCTGTTGCCACCGACTGCCAGTTGAGTGTGTAATCCTTTCGGAGTGAAGTATCTAAATTCCAGCCATCACATCACTGTAAGTCCATGTATTCAATTAACCGTCGAATGTAGAAGATCAACACGAACAATAAACGTGTACCCGTCGTTTTGGTCGGGTGATTTTACTAGGAAAATGTGTATTTTTGTAATAATTAGTTAGTAAATGCAACCTCCGACCCAGGGCGCCCACCCCTGTTGATGTCTCGACGCCGGCGCCCAGATACAGGTAGGCATACGCTTGGCGCCCCCATAAATAAATTTAGCGCATGCTCCGGTTATCTGGAAATTACCGTCACACCTTGAGTGTGACGGCACCACTATGATAGTGCGACTCACTACGACACGAGTATTCACGTCAGCGTGGTCCATTACAGTATATTATAAATAAAGTTTGGTTTCTCTTTGCCCCGTCAGTCTGTTACCCCCATTCAGCAGTCTCTGTTTCATCAGCCATTAACAATGTACTAATTGATAGAATACAAAACATGTGAGATACTACAGAAATTAGCTTCGAATCAAAATAAATGTGGCAAAAGCTAGCGTAGTTTATAATTACTTCTACTCACGACTACTTGTGTGTGTGTGTTGTGCTTGACGGAGTGCCGCAACGGCGTCTTCCGGCGCCGAGGAGCAGCGCTGCGAACGAAAGAGGGAACGCCGTCGCGGGACGAGGGGCGAAGGGCAAAGGGCGAAGTTCGGTCGACGGGGTCTCTCGGGCCACTCGGCGACCGCCAAGGGCGAATCAGCGACCGCGCACCGGCGTCCTAAGGGCGCGCGGGCAATCCCTGGCCCTCGGCGCCGGCCCTTACGAGCCGAGCCGAGGCGACCCGCCCCCGCGCGCGGACCTCGCAGCCGCGCACAAAAACAAACAAACGGCGATGGGCGGCGGGGAGGGGAGGGGAGGGGAGGGGATGGGAAGGGCGACTCGGTCGAGTGGAGATCGCGCCCAAGGACCTGATTTTGATCGGGGGGTAGGGTAGGAAGAAGGAAGAGATGGCAGTGGCCGTAGGGTTTAAGATGGCATGGCTTCGGAATTGACAGTCTATTGTAATATCATAATTGATATGACAGTAATGGGTCAGCCGTGAAGGCTAGTTCCGAATAAAAGACACACAAATGTAAACTGCTATTAACTAAGACTGTGAAGTAATGTCCCTCTCACGAAATATAATTGGGGAGTTGACTCGCTATACATTGTCTACATCGAATTTATTTGGGAAATGAGATCATATATAGGACTATACAATTTTTACAAGATAAAGTATAAAGTTTCTAATTAATATTTTATTTAACTACAAAGATCACAAGAGCTAAAAACAGTAGGAGGAGAAGGAAGAGGAAGATGAGAAGGAAGACGGTCGCAAGAACAGATGGAGTCTTAGATCGGGAGCTCCGATATGAGTGGCTAATTGTGATGAAATGTCAGTGACTGTAGAGGTTGTGATTGATGTCTCAATAGCTATGCTAATAGTAATTTTAGAAAAATTTTGATACAGAATTTTCTAAATTAGAAATAGAGAATTTTCTCCCAAATTCAAGGCAAACTGTCACACATTTGTGGTAGGTTAGCAAGATTTAATTCTTCGGTTTCGTTCATTTCACTTATTACATTAAATGAATATACGAATAAAATCATTCTTGAAGGGAGTATCAGTTTAGAAAAGCAAAATCAAATAGCGTTTTTGGATGAGAACTACGTTTACATGCCATTATTTGTAACATTTGATGCACGAAGATTTCTAAAAAATTAACCCATCTTTGTAAACATATTGGAAAAGTAAACTCTACTTCTGAATCAGTGCACGACTGGAACACTACATACCCTAAACATATCAGCAGATTGCAGTTTTTTCAGACCGAAAAAAACCTGCACAAGATGCACTACTCCCCAAAGATTATAACTTGACGTTAAAGAAATAAGAAAAAAACTGGGTGCTGAAAATTGAGACTGAAAATTATCTAATCATAAATTTGAATTCTGTATACCTTGTACCATTTGTCCCATTTTTATTTGTATGATTTTTTACTTCGTTCGTAGGAATTTGCATTTTTTTTGTGTTCTATAGGATACTCGAACTATGTTTTTATTATGATAATTGTTGCATAATTTTTCCATTTCATGTATCTCTTTAAAATCTTAAACTAAAAAAATCAATTAAAAATGTAAAACGCATCTTCTGTAAAAACTATACATACAGAAACACAAATGCACTGAAATCTTTTTCATTACTCCTAAGTTTTGAAGTTTGTAGGTGGCGCGCGGCATACCGTAATAAGGTACGACTGCTTCCTTGGTATAAATCTACCAATTAATAACAATACTCGACTTTTGTGTTCACTTAAAATTGCGTTTAAAGTTTTGTAGAAAGCCGGACTTGCCAACGTTGAGAATTTTACTTTTGACGAAATCTCGAAAGTGCTTCAGTTCAATAAGTTATTTCAGAATAAACGAAGATATACATAAACAAGAACAAGTTTCAAATAAAGAAAAGAAACCAGAATTACCACCAGCTCACACATATAATGAAATATTTGTCTCTAGACTTTTTTTTTCAAAACCACTCCTGCCCTTAGTGCGCGGAGGCCGGAGGTTCAAGGGTTTCCTCATCATATTTGTTTGGTCTGCAGCAAACCCAGCCTGTACACAATGATGCACTCGCTCTCTTGTACAATTCAACTATCGTTTCCGTTTTCTGGTTTCGATTCCTATAGATTGTACCGCCTACATATTGAAACAGGTCTGTTATTCTTTCATATACTTCCGTGTTAACAATTTCAAACCTGTCCCTTCGCTCAGTGCATTGGCAGTTCGTTAGTGCCCGCTCTGGCTGCCCCTCCGGCGGCGCTGGTACGCAGACGGCGCCCAGCAACGAGGTCCTTTCGGGCCGTCTGACGTCAGTGGGCGCGCTAACAAGCGGGACTGTTTGACGCACGTATCACGCGCATCCCACCTCGTTCCTCCCTCTTTCCCTCCCACACACATTTCCTGTTTTCCGGGGCCGCCTCCGCCCCCCCCCCCGCCGCGGAGGGCCGAGGGCGTGGCGCAATGGGCCCGATAGGGAGCGGCGCACGCGTACCTTTCTGTTCAGTGGTTGACTGTGACTCAGTTGATTTCTTTCTATATTACGATATTATATTCCTTTCTATATGACTATGAACTAAGGCTGGCGTGTCATTTTTACAGCTTCTGATTACGACAACAAATCCAAATCTCGGAATGCTGAGTATGTGTGAATAAACCAAAAAAAATATTTCAATAAACCATATTTAACTTATAAATTAATGTAATATTCGAGGGAAAAAATAATACTGTAAAAGAGTCACAAACAAAACCTGGACCAAAGTTAATAAGGGTTATCTGTCTACTTTCTATTCTCTACGATTTTTCACGTTCACATTTTAAACATACATATAAATTATTATTAAAAGAGTCGATAGCACAGTGTTAGATTTAATGAGCGATGTATTTTGTTGAATCTGGAACTAGGTCTAAAGCAAAAGTTTGCATTGTTCATTGAGGCGGAACTGAAGGGTATGAACGTGGTGTTATCATCATGCTTGTGTCACGGTTGGCTTTTCATACCACAGCAAAATACGTTCGAAACATCTCCACATTTATAATTATTCATCAAGATTCACCACGCACGATGATTCCTAGTATCACTAGAACAGTGGAAGGGACATGCAAACAAGCAATGTGATTATTTGGCCAGAAACGTGAGGTTATGAAGGAATTAACGTCATTCCCAACCTCAGCGATGAGTATGACACTCACTCACGCACTCACTCACGCACTCACTCTCGCACTCACTCACGCACTCACTCACGCACTCACTCACGCACTCACGCACTCACTCACGCACTCACTGACGCACTCACTCACGCACTCACTCACGCACTAACCATCATGCTTTATGAGTGTGCGCTGCAACGTCTGGTTGTCAACCCTTCCTAATGGTATAGGCGGTACATGGATATTTCAAGTGAGACAAAACGGCTCGGGGAAGGCGTTGCTAAAAATGGCCAATCGAAGAAGACGAGCTCCATCAAACGACAGGTTTTCAGCCTCGTTGGACAAGGAACGATCACGTAACAAGCAGGCGGTCGCTCCCTCAGGGAGACAAGAGGAGGCCACGTGACCGCGAGTACATTCCCGAGCAAAGCGGTTGGCAGGGTGGATGCAATTGCTGACACCTCCGCGTTGAACTGTTTCGCGCAAAATTGCTCGCTTCGTGAGGTGAAGACTGAGACCGATGGTCTGCCAGGTCTATTGAGCAGTTCTTCCCGCGAGTGACGGAGTGTCACTGTTAGCGGCATGGTAAAGCGATCGGTCCGATAGCTGCAAATGCATGTTCGCTATAACGTCAATAAGCTAATGGGAACAAGAAGGCTGGGTAATGTCTCGACATTAATCTCAGAGCTTGTGAATACATTTGAAGAAGTCGTGGGAAAATAGAGCTCACCCACATTTTAGAAATCAAAAACAAAGATCTTAAAACGTCTCCAAAACACAAACATTTTGATGTAAATGTTGAACTAGCATGTTCATTGATTTACAGAATGTATGTAGAAAGCAGTCTAAAGTGTATATAGACACTAAGACACGTCTCAATTTAGTAAAACATTTTTTGTTATCTAAGGTCACATCAACATCTCGGTCATTAGCGACCACTATTGCATTTAACGGTATGATAACTGTGAAGATGACATGATGTGGTGACGATAGGGGTGAAAGGACGAACACAAATACAAGCATGCCTGAGGCGGGACTCGAACCCGCGATCCGTCGGTCCGAGATCGCTACGGCATTGCTGCTTTAACGATCTCGACAGCCGGACCGGCTACTAAAACATTGTTTTTCCTTTGCGGACAAATCTCACAGAAGCGGATAAGCACAATATCCCCACGACCCCTTTAGTTGTATTGTACCATTTGTAAATAAAACTTGTCAATGTGAAAGGTCGTGCGCGTGTTTCTGATTCGGCTTGCACACCGCCACTCTGCCCACTGTGCTGCGAGCGAAGGGGCGACGCACTGACTCCCCCACCCCACCCCCGCCCCCGCCTCAGGCCCCGCCCCTGCGAGGGCGACGCCTTTGAAAAACAAGGGCGGGTAATCAAAGTGGCCGCGCGGGCCCATTAGACCTCAGCCCGCGCGCCGCCGCCGCCGTCTCTAGTGTCGCTGGCTGTGTGACGGCCCCTCGTCCTTTCCTCGCCGTCCGCGCCGTCCCATTTCGCGCAGCCGGAGCCGCTGCCGCCGCCGCCGCCGCCCAGAGGCCTCTAATACGACGGCGCCCCCGCGGCCTGGCGACGACTCCTGCCACTTGTAGGCCTCGGGGCCTCCGCGGTCGGCTTCAAGACGACGGCAGGACGCCCCGGCCCGCGCCCCGGGAGAGAGCCGAGAACGTAACGACCTACAGATTTTGAATGGAGGCACGTGGACACAGAGCCTTGATGAGCCAACTGTTTAAATGGTGGATGGTAAATTTGTAACATCAGGGGAGGGAGAAGAGACACAGAGAGACAGAAGAGATCCAGAGAAAGAGAGAGATAAAGACAGACATGGAGATAGAGACAGAGAGAGTCGGAGAAAGGGACACAAAGAGACAGAGAGAGACGGAGAGAAAGGCAAAAAGATAGACAAAGAGACATATAGAGAGACAGAAACAGACACACAGAGAGAGAGAGAGAGAGAGAGAGAGAGACAAGACAGATATAAAGACAGAGATACAGATACACATACAGAAAAAGAGAGAGAGAATGAGGCAGAGGGGCAGACAGAAAGATATACAGAAAGAGATATAAATATTGGAAGAAAGATAGGCAGAGGGAAGGGAGAGAAGGTAAAAGAGACATGCGAAAAAAAGGGAATATGCAGAGAGAAGGTGAGAGTGAGTGAGTGTGATGATAGACTATCTCAAGAACTAACTCTCTGGTGTCATCAGAAATAGTTTCTTCCATCATTGCACTACGATTTTAAAGCAACTGAATCAACTTTTACTCCAGTTTTTGATTAATCCCCATACAAGTGTAATATTGGCAAACTGGACTGTTTATAAACTCTGCATTCCCGGTATTAAAATCACTTCATATAATAATACATGATATAGATGGTTGTTCATTGCCCTGTCCAAAGCCTTCGTCAAAGATATTTCACACTTGTTGCTATTTTGAGAGCTAATTATTGTTTCTGTTTCTTTAATTTCCTGATATTTATCATTTACATGCTATTCCCTAATTGTTCCTTTTTAACAATTTTACATTATTGCGACATTTTAATGACAGAAACTGTTGTGTAGATTCCTTTTTATTTAGTAAATTGATTCGTTAAAAATATTATTTTAATTACAAAATAGTTTAATTATAGTCTTTAATTACAAAATAATATTTACGTTTTCTTTGTCGTCGTGAACGAAAGCATTGATATTTGTTTTACAAATATTTAATTCTACTTATTTTCCAAACGACACTATTACACAATACCGTTTTATATTTACCAAGAAATTTCTAGCGTTTTATTTATTTAGTTTCATTTCTAAGTGGAATATTAAGCCGATTGACTGCGAAAACTAACCACGCCGTTAAGCAATATTATTGTTCTTCAATAAACAGGCGTGGTCACACCGGATGACAAAAACGTGAATATTCCCAGTGAGGCGGAGCTTATACTTTTACAATATGCATAATATGTTTAACATCTAACATTCACAGCTTTTAATACTGCAGGAATGTTCTCACGATTTCCTTTTGAAAACACTTTTAGTTTTGAAAGCAGAGATGTCATTCGTTCCATTTCCTGGGCAACTTTGATGATCGCTATCATTTATCTCCTCACCTGGCGCGCCTCTCTGTGGCGGTTCCTTGAACAATTGGAGATTCGCTCTGCAAGGCAAAGAGCGTAATTCCTTTGAAAGAGAGAGACAAAGGGAAGGTATTTAAAGGGTCCGTTCGACCTATAAGTCCTTCAACCAACGCCACCAAAGTCCTTGTTACTGATCCAGTTTGTTTCCCTATCTCTTTACCAAAGAACTTCTACCCTCGTGAATTAAATAAATCGATCATCTTGTCATAAAAACTGGCCACAAAGAAGGACATTTTGAGACGAAATCTGAGTGCAAGTTGTTACATGTTAACGTCGGTAAACAAAGGATTAGTACTAGTGTCTCACTGGTTACAACTGCAAAACACGTAAAAAACGTAGTTTGATTTATGTCTTTCCAACAGATAACTGGATTGTGGTGAATATAAATAATTTACATCTTAATTCGCCAACTTTTCAGAACTTCATAATTCCATCTTCCAGGACTGAGGAAACGTGCAACACAATATCATGACATTGCAAATTTAAAGGTATTTTTTTGAGTCGCGAATTGGTCATTTTAGGACCACGCGAATGCGCAACTGTACCCATCGAGGGCCAATCCCTATTTTCCCAGGGGTAAATGCACGTGACCTTTTTGGGGATCGCCATTTCCATACTGAATCCACTTTTTACTCCCCAAGGTTGCTAGCCCTGGGGGGATGAAATATGAAATGATGATGATGATGATTATGATAAGGATGAAGGATGAATGGACGATTACAAACATACAGGTACACACACACACACATCCACGCCCGTGGCAGGATTCAAACCTGCTCCACTTCAGGCATTAGGCAGCTACGGTTCTTCAGCCTCAGCGACTTCGTATATCTGGGCAGGCAATTTAAAGGTTTAACGTAAAGACTAAACGTTATCTTTTTAAATATTTCATATTTTTATTGAATCATAAATATTTAAATAATAGTTACAATTCAAAAACGTAATTATCGATCGACTCTTTTTCTCCATACCATCATTGAAACACTGTACGCCCGCCACCGCCTCCGGCACTACCTTTGTTCCCCGGCTCGACTTTGAGCCGCAGAGCAGTTTCTTGTGACGTTACAGGGCATTGCGATGGCAAGCCCTGGTCTAAACTTTAAAGCAGGGGCATTAGAGCATCCTTACAGAGCCGACATTTTAAAGAGCCAAGAGGAGCCAGTGATGAGTAAGAAGATAGAACGGTCAATTGTCAAATACGCACCGACGTCAAATATATAGCCCAATATGCACCTGATCGGTAAAATTAAGATCCCAATAATAACGAAAAATTAATTGAAAATCAAAATAAATTGTTTTCTTATTTAAATATTCAACATTGATCATACATTTGTTTATAAAATTCACTTCTCTGTGGAAATTATCGTCTCTCCTTTCAATGAAACTTATTTTTACTTGTAATCTAGGCTTGCGCCAATTTCCACCACATTAACCCGGGGTGTACGGGTGTAATCCCGAAGGCTCCGCACTTCCACTTTTTTCTTTTAATAAGCACATTAGGGGGTGAAGGGAAGGGGGGATCGAAAATGTAAGGGCAGAGGCGCTGGTGCGGGCGATCTTCTGTGGCGCCGTTTGATTTCAGGTGCTGAGGAGGCCAAGCACTGGAAGGAGACGGCGAGACGCCCGCGCCAGAAAATAAATAGTTAAAATAAACGTCGGATAGATTAGAATGTACTCGGCTTCTGACGGCAGGTTTTTCCCCCTTCAGGGGTTTTTTCCTGAGCCGTACCTTATGGTCTCTTTTCCGCGGCTTTGATGCGATAGAGAGACCATTTGGGGTGAATACCAGAATTCGAAAGATTAGAACGCGAAAGGATGTAGGTATTGTAATGGCTTAAAGGCCTTCGGCCTAGCCACATAGGATCAAGTAATCTAATTTGTTTGTAATAATTACCTATTAAAAAAACTTATTTTTATATATAAAATTAAAAATGACTATAGTACAAGATTAATATGACATAATTAATAGAACATTTGTTTCAAAACTTTGGTACATATTCTTCATCTAGTTGATATCTTTAAGTAATTTATAATCAATTATTTGCGTTGTGATTACGTTGTTTCTGATTCACTACCAAAAGAATTAAGGGATTCTGTTGTCGTAAAAGGGGTCGATGCAACACATTATTGAGAATCCCTGCCCTAGTATCGTTTCATCATCCCCGTGTTCTCAGGGGCTCCCAGAGAAAGCCAGAGGTCTGGGGCAGTTGATCCAAGAGGATCTCAAAATTAATATTAAAAAAATCACTTTTACCACAATTCATTACCTTAATTCATTTCTCTATGAATCGCAAAATTTGGGTTAAAAATAACTATATTTTTCATTTCTTTTGAATAAAACAATCGGGGTCCAATTAGGGTTGGTCCTAGGGCAAGTTGCCCTACATGCCCCCTCCCACTTCTGGACACCCCTGCCTGTACTATTTAAAAATAACTGCGAGCTACGTTTATCAAGAGTCATACAGCCGCTGTTGGCATACACGACCCATCAGTCGCCCGACCTCCCCGTTCCTTTCCCTCCTGGCTTCATATTCCTGCGCATTGGGCTGCTCCGCAATGAACCACTCCCCCCCCCCCCCCAGCACCCCCCCCCACCGCCGTCAGAGGTTCAGCACCGCGGCGCTGGGGCGCGCGAAATTAGAGGAGAAAAACCCCACGCACAGGGGAAGGGGCGGCTGGGCTGTGTTACGGGACGAGCGCAATTGAGGCCGCGGGGCGGAGTGGAGCGGGGTGGTGAGAGGCGGGGCGGGGCGCAGAGCGCAGGGCGGGGCGCGGGGCGGGGCGCGGGGCGGGGCGCGGGGCGCGGGGAGGGCGCGGGGCGCGGGGCGGGGAGGGGAGGGGCGCGGAGCTCGGGGCATGGGGCGAGTGAAAGAAAGAGACTGAGGGGCAGGGGATATCCGGGTGAATGCAGCGCAGAAGAGAGAAAAGACAGAGAAGGCACGGCAGCGTGAAAAAAGGAGAAGACGAGAAAGTGAAAGAAAGAGGACGAGACAAAAAAGCCAGATCAAATGATTGGGTGACGTGGAGAAGAATGAACGAAAAAGGGAATATAAATAAGAGGGTAATGAAAAAGGTAATATCGAAAATGAATATAAATAGATGAAGCATAATAGAAATGAGTTAAAAAGAGTAAAATCCGGAAGACAAATAAAGGGAAAAATTTAAAATACACAAAGAAAAAAATTGTGACACTGAAAAAAGAATGATATGAGTGTGTGACAAGCTAGACAAATGGTGAGAGACAGAGGGGAAAGGGAAAATAAAGGAGAATCAATTTCTTTTAATGGTGAATTAAGGAGGATAGGGATGCGTCACGGGTATGGAGCACGTCTTAAATAATATTCGAACAATATTAATTAAATGTAATTAATGGTCTACCTGGTCGATTAAATGTAAATATTATATAATCTTAAAATGGTTAAAATTTGAAGTGCTTGTTTCAAGACAAAGCTGGTTTATATCTGATTTTTATAAACAGAGATGTCAATAGTAACATTGTAAACGTTGATGTCATTATAATTATTGGAGCATATAACATGTCATGTATAACAATTTAAATTAACCAATTAGTTGAGTTAATAACCAATCCAGTGTAAATTGGAACGCGTAGCCCAACTCAACGTTACAGAAAATATATTTGCTATTCATGTGCCTGATAATAAAACGACTTTATAATAATTTTAGTATAGTTGTTGATGTATGCTTTGTGATATGGTATAAACAATAAATATAATAAGTCTTGTACAGTATTATCTCAAATGAGTGCACAAAATAACTAAAGAAATTATTTAAGAATGCACAACAAAAATATTTGAAGAGGAAATAAACTTGTCTCTAATAGGTAGCATCTCCAATACAGAGCATCCTATTTTACTTTAAAATACGTCTAAAGAATATTAGGATAAGAAAAAAACATTGACGCACCCATATGAGTGGTCGTTCCAATTGTAGAAGAACAGTTTGTTTTGACCTTCTCTCTCTGATTAATAAAAGGACAGTAAAAGAACCAGACACAACTTTATACTTCTCAAGGAAATTCAATATTACTAATAATGCTATATTGGGTGGCACAGGGACTCAAATTCCCAAATTGAAAATAATACATAGTTACTGGTTAAATACATAGTAAATAAAAGATTCACTCTTCACTCACTAGCAGTTACAACTACTAGTACAGTTCCTTTCGATCAAATATCTTGGTTATCTAAATCTATGCAAACAAAACCTAAATCTTAAGATTGTTTAGATGAACATCCAGACACTAATTACTTTCACGAATGTTGAAATATTAAATATTAAATGTTGAAACACGGTTTTTGATTGCAATTATAAAGACAATGCTCTGCATTTGTAGAGAGCCCCTGGGTTAATTGCTTTTACTGAGAGTAAAAGACAAGGAGACTCGTTGTGGATTCAGAGATGCCTTGTTTCTATGCGTATTTGGTTGGAAATTCTGTATGAATGACCCTACCAAACCACAATCTAAAATATGCAGGCAGCGGTATAACATTTGACACAATTTTTTGCAAGAGCTTAAAGCAGCTTAGCTCCTCTCTCCGTCCACAGACTATAAGTTAAATAACCGATCCAGACGTTCTTCTTGAAGGGATTTTTAAATAAAAACATCAGAATATTCCCAACGGTATATCCCTACCATTCAAGAGAAAACCTATTATCCACCACAATAAGAGAACAGTCGCGAACCGAATTCAAGAGCGAACATTCGATCACGTCTGGAATCGAGTTGCGCTCAATGGGAAAAAGGGAAAAATACAAAAGGAGAAAGAGAAGAAGGGAGTGAAAAAACACAGATTATCTTAGGCGAGGGAAATTGAGAACTCATTCTCGTGTGAACGAAATAAATGCTATTGTGGTATTACATTGGATACGTGGAAGAACAAGCAAGATTAATGAATAATTTTTAACGACACACGATTCCAGAATTTACAAATGTTTCTAAATACGGAGTTCTTTCTTTTTCCGCTTGAATTTCATTGCAATACAATTGCTTACTTCATTGATTAGAGATTACAGGTGCATCAACCTCTGAGGTGCACAGTCCCGTAAGAGCAGAACTTGTTTTGTCAAGGGAGGTGGCGGTGATCGTCCCCCGCTGGGTGGCGAGATCCGTCGCAGACCTACCCGTCGGCTTGAACTAGGTATCTCCCACTAGAGAGGCACCGCCCCAGCCGGGACAAGCTCTATGCGTCCGGTTGGCCTCTCCGCGAGCCTTAAGACAAATATATTACATATGCTGATACCATTAGTTTACTTGCATTTGCTTGACGAATCAGCAGATTCACAAGCGTTGCTTCCTGTAATTACATATTTGCCAAATATTTGTGTTTTGATCAAATTCAAAGTGTAAAAAAAAATGATAATAGAATCAATGTCGCCTATGCCTTCCCAGAACACAAATATTCAAATATACTCGAATTTCACTTCAGAAATTCATAAAATGATTCTATGTTATTGCTATTTCACGAAGCGAGCAATCATTTGCCACGCACTGTAGGCGGAAACCACATATCTAATGAGTGAAAATCCGCGTACGGCCTGCAGCTCTCGAGTGGCAACCACCACAGCCGATGGCGCTGGCGGAGAAAAACCTCCTTAACCCACGCCCCTGGCGGGATGGCCACGGCGGAGTGCCAGGGTGAAGTAGAGCGGGATGAATCAAAGAGGGATAGAGCAAGACGCGTCGGGCTAAGGTGGGGCAGAGCCGATCGGAAAGACAAGAGGTAGGGCGCTGCAATAAGAAACAAGAAGATCGGAGAGGGACAAAGGGAAGATGGGAGGGAGAGAGGGATGGAGAGGGACAAAGGAGCCCTTTGTCCCTCTCCATCCCTCTCTCCCTGGACGGGGCAGTGTGAGGAGTGTACGAGATAACATAGATGCAACAGCACAGCTAGACGGGGCCGGAGGGGCAAAGAGGAAGATCGGGAAAAGCAAGGAAGGGCTGGGCAATGTTGGGGGAGGCGTTGCGGGGTAGAGCACAGGTAGAATGGGATGGTTATGCGGGGCGAAGAGCGGGGTCATGTGGAGGGAGGCGATGTGGGGTGGGTGGGTCAGTGGCAAAAGTGGAACGACGTGGCTGGGTGGAGCTGGGAAGGGCAAAGAGGCGAAGAGCGGGAAAGACTAGAAAGGGACGGGATATTGTGGACGGGGGCGATGCGGGGGCGGGCGGGGTGTACGGCATAGCTGGGCCGGGAAGTACAAAGCGAAGCGGGCAGAGCGCAAGGGAGCCAAGTGAGGCGGGCGAGACGGGCGGGAGCGGGGCGAGGCGAGGCGGGGAACAGCGCGGGGCGCGCGGTGAGGGCGAGGCGGGGAGAGCCGCTCGGCGCGAGCAACTGCGACTCCAAGCACCTTCGCCCGCCGTTTTAAATTAGAAATTCAATTTCCGGGAATGCGGCGCCGGGTTCGGCTGCGGCGGCGCCGGCGAAGCGTTCGTCATAGCGAGAGGCCCGGATTAGTCGTGCGCCGCAGGAGCAGGGCTGCGGGAAGGAGCCTGGGCGGAAGCGCAGGAAGGGCGAGCGCGAGGTGGAGGTGGATGCCGAAGGAAACGGTGGGAGGGATATAAGAGAGCAGCGGAACAGATGGGGTGGTAACATTAGAGGATGGGGCGATGATGATGACGAGATTGGTACAGGAAGGGCGGGGAAGTAGTGAGAAGTGGACGGATTGGCGGCGGCGGCGGAGACAGTTTGACGGGACAGAGTGTGGCGGGTTAGGGAAAGGAGCAGGATCAGAGAGATGATGGGGGAAACAGTGGAGCCGTGGGAGCTAAGATGGGTGGGTGGGGGGGAGTGGAGGTGGAAATGGTGGATCACGAAGGGAATGGAAGTGGAATTGAAATGGAGGGGAGGGCGGAGGTGAGCATTGCTGAAGGCATTTCCGGGAGCAGAGACGGAAGTGGAGCGAGAAAGGGCTGGATTGGGAGGTATGGCGGGGAGATGGGGTCGGAGCTGCGTGTTTGGGGGGCGAGAGTGGTGGCGGGGATGGGGGTCAGGAAGGGAATGGAGGTGGGGGTGAAAGCGAGGACTCTGTGGGCGGATGGTATCTCCGGAGGCAGAAGCGGAAGTAGAGCGAGGTGGGGCGGGAATGAGAAGCGGGGTGAGGCGGGGGATGCAAGGACGGAGCCGGGTTGGGAGCATGGGGGGGGGGGGCGGGGCTACTGGGGGCGGGCACGCGCTGCTCCCGACAACCGCCGCTAAACGAAGAGCACAAGGCATCGTTAATTAGCAACTCCAGCGCCCGCGGCGGCGGGCTCCCGAATTAAACACAATTAGCGCAATTACAGAGAGCGCCTCCGCCTTCGTTTTGGAGCCGCCGCCGCCGCCCTCGTTCTGTGTTCCGCTGCAGCTGGAACCCTCCCCTCCCCTCCCCTTCTCTTCTCTTCCCGCCCCTCACCCCCTCCACTCCCCCACCTGCGTGCGAACTGCTTTCGCGCAAACGTCAACCAGCCGCAGATTGCCGCTTGTTGCAATTCATAACGATGAATTGCATCTCCAGACCAATTGTTCTTCAACAGTTGAGTATTTGTTCTCCGAAAGGTTTTTTCTTGTGTGATCATTTTATCGGTATATTGACCATTTGGAAATGGTAAACTTGTGGAATATGGTATAAAAGACCTATTGAATGTCGCTAATGAAAGTTTTTTTGTGTTGTGTGGCGGGAACACTTTCTCTAAATTTTCATCGGTGACCGTTTCCTCTTTCCTCATCTTGCTCCAAAACAAAATGCATGCTTCTATATTTTGATGTTTTTGGTTGTGGCCGATACAAAATAACTTGATGATAAAAATAGCTGACAATAAATAACTTCGTAACACAATCTAGTTGGACCTGTGCAAACTTCCATACTCTGCAAACATAGTGTCTAAATTTGAAAATAGGTTCGTTCTGGAATCCAATTCCGAAGTGCTGGCAATCACGCCTTCGAAGTATGGGTAACTTAACGTGCAAGCAGGTTTACTTTCTAAATTAACGGCATATCTAACATAAAATCATGTTGGGGCGGCTTGTTACAGCTGCGCCTGTCAGTGAGCGTAGTATGTCGCCTGGCTGCGTTAGGGCGCTGCGCACGTTGGTTGGGGCTGCCAACCTTGCTACCTCCGGCTTGCAGGATGTTTCAGGGTTTTCTCCCCCGAAAGAATCGGATTCGCTGCGCCTGAAGAGCGCCTTCCGCCCTTCGTTTTCTGTCCGGGTTTCCCTTCCCTTAGCCCAGTACTCCCGTTCTAAGTGGCCGGAGACTCGCCTTCGCCCTTCTCTCATTAGCTGTCGTCTGGGTTTGACCACACAGAGCACCCACGGTCCACCACCGGGAGGGGAGAGACTGGGCTTGCAGCGTACTCCGCTCTTGACCGCTCCTCTTAAAGCTCGTCAGGACAAAGAAATGCCGGAGCAGGCGAGGTTAGCCTCATCCATGCTGCTACTGCTGATGATCTGCCTTAAACCCATGAGGGACACCATGTTAATGAGGGAGGTTTTAATGTCTGTAATGACTCGGTTGCGAGTGACGCTCGAGGATGACGTGTGATGTTGCCTAACATGCCGCCTTCCCAAAGATCATGATCTGATAACTATTTAAATCTGATGCCGTCCCAGGGTAGGACCCAATTTCCTATCCAGCAGAAGCAAAATTGTGAGGTTTTGTGTTGATAGTCCCATAAAGTTGATCGTTCCCATTTTCAAATTGTTTTGTCTTTCCTTAGCATTTTGAATAAAAGTGATTTATTTTATAAAATATTATGTTAATAAGCAAAGCTTGAAAGTTATAACGTAATGACTGACGTAAAATATTACAATAGGTTGTACAAAAAATAAAAATAAATTATTTTTCATTATTTTTGCGTTATGTATGTTAAACCAAAGAAGAATTAAGAAAAATCCATAATTAATTCACTTTTTTTGGAAATAAATTATTATTGAGTGCATTTCCGCTTTTTATTTCAAACTGCCAGAGCTACAATCATGAAAGGAAAGAAATGTCATGTCTCAGACAAGGGTAAAATGCCCGAGAGCCCCGAAATATAGTGGTTACGGTTGCTATAAACTGTGAGGTATATGGGTTTGAATCTATCCGTTGACATGTGTATTTCCTTTGGCTTTTGCATGAAAGGGCTTATTCCAACCACGGGGTAACATCTTCATGCTCTTACTCCTCTTCCGGTCCAAAAATGTGTATGTGATGTCATTGTGACTGCCAACGTGCTAAAGAAAGTAAGGGAGTACTTTTGGAATATTACAATCTGGTTTTGGAATAGGGCTGAACGCAATTACAGTATCGAAAGGTACTGAATTACTTCATTGTATTTGCATCATAGCAAGAAGCATTAGGACTTGATTCATCAGATTGGCAATGATTAAACCAAATTTTGCTGTGGAACAATTTTTCTTTTGAAAATGTTTTTTATGCCCGATGATGGACAATCCAAACAAATGTACTATGATTAAAAGTTTCTTTTTTATTATGAATTTGTTTATCACGAATAATTTTTAACATGAAGGTATCTGTCACGCCAAGCTGATCACCTTGCATCATGTTTGAATGAAGAAATCGTTTGTCATTCCATCTTTTGCGTCGTAGCTTCAAAAACTGCCGTACATTTCATATCTATTTAAACTTTTCAACTGCCTCTTTATTACGTGTATGTCTGGTCCACTTTGTGTTCCTACTTCATTCTAAAAATTCTGCGTTTCCTCTCCGCGTCGTATGAAATGAGTCAACTGGTGGTTCCGCAGAGACTGTCACTTCTTGTCCGCGTCCACATCAGAAATCCCTTGGTCTCTGAATATGCATACATTGTCGCAGCAAACATCAGATGACGTGCCTTTACGCATGTTATTTGTCACATACGTGAATGTAAAAGAAGAATTCAATTGAATACGTAACGTACTGAGAGCAGGTATTTTTTCTGTCTGAATCAGCAATATTTCCAGGCTGCTCATTTGCAAGAGACTACTTAGTTCCGATTTACAGTCTTCATTTTTATGAATGAATCCAGAGTTTTAGCAAAAAGCTCAATATCGCTTCTGGGGTTCCACGAAAAAAAGAAAAGAAAAAAAAACAGCTGGCTTGATGTCCGAGGTCGCTGAGGCATTAGTGCAGTTGACGAGCTCGGTTCCGGGTATAGAGTCGTTTCTTGATAGATTGATAAGCGTTTCCGAGAGAGTCAACTGACGTCATTAGTCTTGTAAATACAGGGCATGTTTTTATCGCGAGAGGGGACGGTAATCTTTCCCAAGAGGATGGTGAGATTCGGCGCCTACTTACACGTCGGCTTGTAGGTATTTTCTGAACCAGGTATTTCCCTCGAGCGGGGCCCCAGACCTCAATAGGGACCAGCTCTACGCTCTCGACTGATCTTCCAACATGTGTGGTAGCGTAGGGCATATAAGTATGAGTATAGCTCTAGCTCGAAGACTCACGCATCTAGGCTCCCGAGTGGAAGGTTTTCGAGTTGAACCAAACAGCACACAAAGCTGTAAATAAACAGTATATCCGCCCGTCCTCTCGTCTGCCCGTCCTCTTGTCTGCCCGTCCTCTCGTCTGCCCGTCCTCTCGTCTGCCCCCCCCCCCGTCCGCCCGTCCCGAATAAATGACAGTCACATACAGTTCAAGTAACATTGCTTTTTGAATTATATTGGAAATGTTCGTTGTCAATGTATGTCAATGTGAAATACGAAATTACAACAAATTATACATATTTGATTTGGACATCAAATATTATAATTGCTAATTGGTCTGATAATATAATTCACTTTGCTACGATGCAATTGCAAATATAGAGTTTTGCTACACACAAAATTATCATACTGAATTGTTATTGTTTCATGATGGCAGCAAGAAACTATTTTTTCATTCACTATGTTTAATTGAATAAGACCAGACCAGACCTCTCAAAGCTACAAAATGTTATTCTTCAAAAACATCATGACTATTTTCTGCTCTAATTTCTGACAAGAGTTCATTATATATTTCTAATATCAAATTAATGAACACTATTTATTCTACATTTACAACATCGTAAATATATATTAAGCCCTTTGCATTCTATATAATAAGACCCATGCTCATCTCATGATTGCTAGTAACATTATCAGAGAGGTTTGTTGATATCTTCATAAAGAGGAAAATGGTTACAAATATGCAAATGTATGTGCTGTTAGACATTACCCTTCTTACAATTGTCTATATAGCAGTTTTGAGTCTATCTTGTTGTGAGCTTGTATTGCTTTATTATTAATTTGCTTTATTTTGTTATGATTTGGAGATAATAACATTCCGAGTAGACAATCAATTATTATATTGTAAATTTTTGTTAGTTGTAATTGAATAATAAAGTTTTTAAAATGCCACTGCCTTAAAATATTGCTTAAGAGTCACAAAAATACATACATTGGTCGATACAAATGTGGATACACAGCAGTATACAGAAGGAAGAAAAAAAGTAAAATTGTGGTTCTTGGAACTTAAAATACGGGACATAACCCATTTAAATAAGTGGGAAAATGATTTCATGGATCATTGCATTAGATGCCCCGCATTCAATATACACGTCGCGCCGGGCAACGTCAGTCTTCTCCCCTACCGGCAAAGCTTCCTACCCCCTACCACTTGCACTGTTTGCTCTCTCGCGAGCAGATGGCTGCTTCGTAAGTGCAGAATGTCCGCGGGAGCAGGCGTTGTGCAGGCCTCCTGAAGACGAACGATTCCGAAGTTTTTATAGAGAAATAGAGAAATATTTTTCGTCATATTTGAATATTTTCCTACCAATTGCGTATCAAACGTCATCGTCATCAGTTACACACAAATCACCGTCATCAGTTACACTCCCTTCAATTTCGTCAAAGTTGCTAATTATCACAGCTCTTTTCACCAAACTCCTTTTGGATAAAGAGTCATTCACGCTAGCGATGCACATTTATCCAGTTCTTCGTCAAATACCCAGCACACGCTAGCCTAAAACGACCTTCAGTTGCACTGAACTTCATTCGCGTCCTTGCAAACTGCAATTTTTATCTATTTTAACAATCGATTGCAAAATTCCTACAAGCATCTGGGGATGATCTTGCACATTTTTGGATTTCAAAACACTGCGCAATAGTGTTATACATACAACACTATTAAACACCAGGATAAAAAAAGGTTTGTAATTTATCTGCTCGTTTCACTGTTTTTCTAGAACCTTTCTAAAAAGACTATTTTGCGATTTTGCACCACCAACAACTTTGCAGGCGTTTCTGCGTTTATGTCCTTATATTTACGTTCCTAGCACATGGGGTTGCGAGCGTTAAAATGAAAAGTCGACGTTATTAGTAGTGTTTACACGCGTGCAAAATGCCCCGTTAGTCCAACGGCTGCTCCACCAAACTCTGTGCTTTATTTGAACGTTCTCTTACACATTTTCATTCACAAATTGCGCGCGTGTCACTAACTTAATGATACAACCTTTCGAGATCAGTAGTGTGTATTTTAACAAATACATAGGATGTTTTACATTTGAAAATGGACGTTATAAAGGAAAATGTGTAGCGATATATTGATAATTCCAAGTATCCAATATCTTCGGAAAAATAGAAAGACCTAGATGCAACGTATTTTGAAGAAACTTCTGACAACAAATCATAGATTCGTTTATTTTAGCAGAATCTTTTATGATTTATTTACATGTATTGTACATGTGATTGAAAGAAAATTATGTAGTAACATTTAAAAGTACATAGATACAAAAAATGAAGATAATGTATTAAGAAATGCCCTTTTCCCAATACACATTCGTGAGATGTTCAATTTATATACTTGATAGATAATTACTTAATGCTGACAAACATAAAAAGCACTGAAATAAGAACCAACTCTGAAAATATTTTGTAATTTTAATTTGAAAATTGATCCAAGGAAATGAAATTTTCTCATGTGAAGAAATTTGTGATAACATCGAAGGGCGACTACCTTCTACATATGGTCATAAATATCATTAGAAAACGGAAAATAAACATCTTTCTTCACCGTGAAATAATTAAAGCGTTGTAGCAACAAAATTCTGCGGATTACAATATAAATGTACAAAAATAAATCTTTTGCAAATTACGTCCGCATACCAATGACAGAGCAAGGAAATGATTCGTATTGCCAGTGCTTTGTAATGAAAGGTCGTGAATGACATCGTAAAATAGGATCTTGCGCCAGTCACATAAATGCCAATTTATCCTGAAAATCGTGGTAGTAAGATCAAAACTTTAAGTAAACCAGACGCCAAGACGAGAGTTCATTCAAATTTGGAAAAGAAGTTTGAAAAACGTTTATTCACTGCAAGTCCTATTCGAAAAAGAGCGTTTGGAAGAAATCAAAAATTTACAAATTAGAAGAACTAATAACGTCTGCAAGAGCTTGAGAGATAATTCATAAAATAATACGTCGTAAATTCTGTATCATATTATTAACAAATATGAAATATCTCGGTTTTTAACGCAAAGAATTAGAACGGATATTTCAAATCAAATAGGTGTAGTTTTACCAATATGGTATTTTCGTCAAAACACTCTACATTTTTCACTACCACTCTCCTCTTACGAGTTCCTATCAGTCCATGTCAAGCAAGATCATCATGATAATGAAGAATGGATTTAAGGATAATGAGAATATACTTGATTAACATAATATCTGTGTCTGCGACTGGAATTTGATTTGTAGTGAAAAAAAGGAGCTCATAGTATATTTCTTCGGATTTTCTCATATCCCCTACATTTGTTCCTCCTCAACTGAATAATTATTACTGTTATTTACTTGTGCTCTCTCTCGCGGACATTAATAATCTCAGGAATTGAAGGGTACCTAAACTCCAGTAAAATGAAGGTAAATAAATAAATAAAATTATCCTCATAAATGAACTTGTGCATCCATAGGTACTCGAAAGATAGTTGATAATGATTCGGAAAATATGAATTAAAATTGCTTCCCTTTCTCAGAATAAACTCTAAGCAAAAACGAAAACCTGTTGAGCTAAAAGTCCCCTATTTCAATGATTGCCGTGAATAATTCAAGAGATCAATTTGAACTAACAACATTTATGAACAATGAATTTTCATATACAATTAATTATTCGAATTTCAACATAAATCTATTACAACCCTGCACGCTAAACTATCGTATAGTGGTCGGATGAGACGAGGACGGTCGGCCCTGGGTGACATTTTATGGGTGACACCAATTAGAAAATATTATAGTTGGAATTACATAATTTCAATGATTTATTTTTGAAATATATACATTAATTTAATAGTTAAACATTCAAATCATAAATACTAAGAAAGCAAAGAAAATGCATAATGTTCACAAAAGTGTGAAACTACAAGCGGAGGAAAATAAATTATTTATAAACTATTTAGTAATAGATATTTTTATATTTAATTTGTGGGGGGATAACATTAGTTTTGCCTCGACTGATACCTACTGAAGCAATGCAACTATCAAAACGATTCACGTTTGCTGAACGAAACTACGAAATGTTACTCAGTGAAGTCCCTCACACTTGAGACAATTTAAAAATACATTCGTTTTCTTGCTATTTAAATATAGTTTGCCTTACTTTTAAGTTATAATGCATTACTGCTAATTTGATACAGTTAAATTAGTAGTATTTCCGAATAAGTACGTTTGTTTATTTAATATTAGTTACAGTTGTATTATTATTATTATTATTATTATTATTATTATTTTATTACTATTTATGTAGTACAGTGCAGTGTTATGTTATGAAGTGGAGAGAAAGGAATGCGTAAGGAATTCATCACAGTCAAGCGTAGTGGTGTGCAATGAAGTGAAGTGAAGTGAAGTGATGTGTAGTAGGGCTTGCGCGGTGAAATTCTGTACTATTTATTATTAGATACTGTTTTTAATGAACTACTCTCTCGTAAATTATTGTTGGACAATGTACGCTTCATTCATATAAAGTTAAAATATTCTGCCGCCAAGTTCCGATCCACCCCATCGCAGAATTCACAATAACTCTAATCTTATCACCTCAACGCTGCCCGTCTCACGCAAACCCACTTCCCCGTCCCCCATCCCCCATCCCCGCGACCTCGCTCCGCGGAATGCCTGAAGGGCGCGCGTCGCGACGCGAAGGGAGTGGCTAAGCGAGTCCGCCACCGCGCTGCGGTTATTCACGGCCAGGCCGTCGTGCAAATATGCGCAGCCATTCGGCCACCCGGCGCGCTAGTGTTCTCTTCGCGACAAGTCGCGATTCATCCTGCCACCTGTCCCTCCCGCCAGACGGCGCCGCTCCACGTGATGCTACGCGCGCTGCGGGGAATTCCCCGGCGGTTGGTCGAAAGCCCAGGCTGACTAATAAAGCAATAAAATAGATGAAATCCGTTTATAGATAAAGATAGATAAGTATATTGAAACTGCAATTGGGTATAACCCGGTAGAAGCTAATTACATAAACAGGACCATATAACTAACATAAATTTTATAATAATAATAATAATAATAATAATATAAAAATTGACTGATTCATAAAACATTAAGTTACAATAAGAAAAAGAAACTTCTATAATCTAACTCCGCATACAATTAAAATAATTGTACAATTTAACACCACATATAGTGCGAAACCACTCAAGAGCTCAGAGTTTTTCGTGCTTCTGAGCTTCAGGATTCCTCTTCTATTTTCAGGATACTTCTATTTTTAACCATCCGTAACTCAATTATATAATAAAACTATCCAATTGTTTTGGTAGCATTTGATAATAAGAAAATTTTGCTTCAGAGTATCAGAAAAAAACATTTGCACGGAAAACGAGTTACGGAATTTATTTCAAAGAAGTGCTTCAATAACTGAAACCTGAGGAGATGTATATCACGCAGACTACTGGGGCGGGAATCATTGTGTACAGTGGAACGTTGTGAGGTCTGAATCCCTAGCAAGGCGCGAATACTTTCACACTGCGATTATGGTAGGGAAGGCAATGACAAACCACCAATGTTTCAAATAATCACCCATTCATTAGGATCTAGGTCATAACTATTGTTGCTCACAGACCTAAGGCCGGAAACCAGCCGAAAAAATGAAAACTAAATTGGAGAGAAAACAAGATTTTATAAATGTAATAATAATAGAGATAATAAGAGAGATAATAATAGAGAATGGAATATGGTTTAGGTATTTTTGTGAAGACGGTATAGCATGGCAAAGTTGCAATTTTAGCTGTCAATAGGGTTCAAATTAATTACTATAAATGTTCGTAACCGCTACAAATGCCTGGAAAATTCACTACTGCATTGCAGCCAGTCTAGTTTATTTCTGTCGTCTATTTGGTACAGTATTTATCGCCAAATTATCTATAGTGCATCAGATATTCATTTTGTAGAACATAAATAATTAAATAATTTCCACAATACCAATACCAATATTGTAGAACGGAGATTAATAATTTTATTTTTCGGACAAGGAAGATTTCAATCAAAAATATTTCAAACGTATAAATTATCACGAACGTATTTTTCCTTAGAGTAATTTTATTTTGATAACTACAAACTCATCCAATGTTTACATCCCATATATGTTTGTAGAAAAGTTCGGTGTTTGAAATATACACAGCATGTCTCGTACTACGATTGACTAATCTTTTTGACTTCGGAAGTTGCCCATTCCTGCTATTCTCCTGTCCTCGTCCTCTTCAATACTTATTTTGGCTGTGCGAAGTTACATTTGGAAATTTTTCATTATCAATAACTTCGCCAATTTTACACATTAGCTTCAAAGATAAGAGTAGCTTTACTATTGCTGTAAGACAAACAACAACAGAAAATACAAGAAACGAACTCGGGCGCGCCATAGTAAATATACTATGAGAAAGTCCATGCCACGTGGTCCATTGTTTATTTTTACCAGATTTTTCGTATACCTTCCCACTGTACGGCGCAACGCTTCACTGTATGGAGTGTGTAATGCAAACGCATGCGCTCTGCATAAAAAATGCGCGGAAAAGAAGGGCGCTTGGAAAGTTGCCAGTGATGCTAACGGTTGTTTTAATGATGCAGTCAGCACTAAGGGAGCTACAGGTATCTGGGCTTGCAGTATTGCGGTGATATATACACGGTTTTAAAAATGAAGATCTATTTTTTGAAACGAATGCTTGCACTGGTAAAATTCTTGAAATTGCAGTTCTTATAAGTCAGTATGACTGTTTAAAAAATGATGGATTTCACACAGCTCGGAAATTCACTTATTTTGACACAGAAATTTGGAAAATATTTTGTGAAATAACAGTCACATAACAATGTATTCAATTTATAGAGCTGTATAATAAATATCAATAATATATTTCATTTTCTTTCGCGTATAGGCCAACTGGGACCAGGCATGCATCCTCTTTCAACAGGTGCAAATACCTTTCTGGAGGAGAGGGCCGCATTTTAGCTGAATTCCGATTTTATCCCCCAAGATGCACCCTGGGGTATGAACGATGAGATGATGATGATGATGATGATGATGATGATGATGATGGTGAAGGATGAAGGGACGGCACACACACACATATATACAGACAAATATACCCATGCCCGAGGCGGGACTCGAACCCGCGGCTTTCTGATTCGAGACCGCTACGGCACTTCTGCCCTAACGATATCGGCCATCTGACCGGCATTACATATTAATTATATTAAAACCGTGTACAATAATAAAAGTAACTTTTGGAAAATTGCACTCAAATTTCACTGGTTCTTCGAAAGCATTTCGTAGGTCCTCTGCCACATGAGCCTTACGTTGACGAGCGTTCGATTCGCGTTAAGCATCGTAGATTAACACTCTCTTCCGCAGAACGGCGAAAGCGCTCGTGTGCTGTTTCGCATAAGATACAGTGTCATTGTATGACGCGCGTTACTTATCGCGCGTCATCACAAGCTCGCAACGCTCCACCTTAAGCTGAAAACAGGTCTACGAAGAATTTTAAAGATTTTTGTGTCAAATAAAGCGAAAAGCAAACGTTTATCCATTAGAATATCTACGAATATTTTTTAGTTAACTGACATCAGTTTTATCAAAGAAATGGCTTGCTATACTGGTTTTAATTAGATATTTTATACTCTACTGGCTTTTATCAATCCTTCTGCAGGAAGAAAACTCTTTCTGTTACACATTCGAACACAGTTTTGGGCAAATGTTTCACGAACCAACGTTTTATGTTACACATAACGTAAAATACAAGTATAACACGTGTGTTCACAGAAAAGAAAGAGAACCCACCGTCTCTCAAGCAGATCAATAATTTTGACTTTTTCCAGTAAGTCTCTTTTATCCGGATCGAGCTTGAAACAAGATTGTTCGATTAAGGAAAAAAATTGTCGAACAAAGATGTTTCAGTGTTCAGATTAAGTTAGTAGAAATAATAGAGACAGTAAGAATTTTATGTATCCTCATTAGGAAGAGACACTCAATTTCTCTACAAGTAAGAATAATTTTTACTGCGTTATATTTTAAAAGTAATATTTGGTATAGTTATTCCACGTTTGGTGAATTGATTATTCACATCATCAGGTATACTGTAACATTGAAGGAACTCCTAATAACAAACACCTCTTTTAAGAAGAGGAATATTAGAAAATTTATTTTTAAGCATCAAGGAGGTGGGATCGTTTATCATCTGCGTAATTGTAGCAAAAGAATAACTGGTCAAATGGTAGATACAGCAGTGAAGAGAGGAAGCGATTAGGGATCTGACCATTGGCTGGAAGTTGCTCATAGGCTACAGGCTAGATGGCAGAAAATAAAAATGAAAGAACCAAGATGGAAAGAAAAGGTCCGTAAAGTGCGTCTCTTTGAAAATGAAAGTGTAAAACAGTTGTATAAGAATAGAATCAATATTCATCTTCAGAATACTGCCAGAAGTGTGAATGAAAAATCAATGTACACAAAAGCATTGTACACTCCTGACTAGGATACATTCATTACTTCCGTCTTTGATGGTAGCAGAATGAAAATAAGAACTGCTTTAGTCTTTATCTCCTGTTCACAAAAAAATACTCGTAGAGAAGTTCCACCTCAAATTTACTTCTAAATGGGAACAAAACGTCCAAAGAAAAATCTCTTAATTTAGCAACACATGTATATCTAGATCATACTAAATAAAAAAGTACCTTATATATTGTTTTCATAACTGAACACTACTACTTCCACTTTAAAAAGCAAATATTCGCTAATGACCATTGATGTTAATTCAACTATAAATAAACTGAAAAAAAAACTTGGAACAAACAGTCGATACGAAGAAATCATCGAAAAACAAAACACCGTCGTTATTATATCGATGTTGTAAAATTTAGATCTTTCGCCATCCCCAATTATAATATATAACTGACATTGATGCGAAAAGATGCGTGCGGTTGTAGCAGCATTCGTTTTAGAGGTGTTCTTGTGTAGGGTAATAAAATAAGTAAAATATGAATGTTTATTTGAATTTCCTTCTGAATATAGCAGTTAATCCGAAGTCTCAAACCATTGGTGCACAAGAATATTGTCATGATGCTTAAAACGGTGCTCCAGGTTTCCTGTCGCATGTTGTTAACTGTTGTGGTGTCTTTTATTACAATATTATTTTATTTATCTTCCCCCGAAATGCTCAAACACTATTTACAAACCTGATGAGCGAATGCATTTGCGAACAGCATGTCAGCTTTACACACCTGAAACAAACGAAATTATATTTTATTAGTGGATTAACCAATATTTCAGTTCATTATACCATGTTTCCACACTCCCAACAGAACAATAAAAGCTAATTTACATGAGAATTTCGTTACTGACGCGAAGTCCCGTAAATTTCGTAAACTACAAACATTAAATTTCATTTGAATTCATCTATAAATCGATGGGTATCAACGAGATTTTGAGTGTAACCCCACGAAGATATCTAATATAATATTTACTCACAGAATAAGATATAAAACTTTTGGTCCTACAATTTTTGGGAAATAAGACAAAATTTTAATGTTAGAGGTTTTTTTGGTTTAATTTGTTCAATAATTTTCTCACAAAAATGAACCAATGTTAGAAATATAAATATATTTTCCCAATATTAATGAAACAAAAATCAGTAACAGAAAAAAATCAGAAACAAAAATAAAAATTACAAAATTAACAAATTTTAACTTGGCTGCGTCTTAAGAAAATACAAAAAAGTTTTGGAAGAAACTCGTACGTATTCCAGCAAAGTTCTTAAAATCTTTCTACATTAATCTCTTCAACTAAACAATACTATTAGGCTATTAAATGAAAAAATGCCAGTTTTTAAAAATTCTGCCCTAAAAGTGAAATTTGGTCCTATGTCATCTTAATAAGAGTATTACTCTTACAAAGAGCAATTTTAAGAAATTAACAGAAAAAATGCAACGATTTTTGAAAAAAAAAATGAAAATGTCCTACGGACTTCATGAAAAGTAAAACTAATTAATTTATTTTTTATTTTTCAAAATCGCAGAGCTTTCAGTTGCATGAGATCGATCAGAAATATTCATTATCGCAAAAATTCTACGAGTAGTTTGGACGCAAGTGTTGTTCACAGAGAAACTGACGGATGGAGAACCATATGAATAAATAACCAGACAGACACTGAAAAAACATCAACGGGTATTTCTGTTGAAATTTCGAACTCTATTTTCCTCTACATTACAAAACTTTCTCTATACTACGTATATTATCCTGATTGTACCTACATATACGATAAAGTAAAGTTTCAGTCTTGTTAATTCAATTTTAGTCATTTAATTAGTAACCAAAATAGTATTTGCTACATTTCTCAACAAATAGTCTATGCACATGAAAAAATATCTATAAAAAACTGTTCCTGTTGAACAGAAAATTCTTTCTCGCAGTGTTAGTAACTTTTGTAATTTGCAAATATTTAGGAAAATTCAAGGTTTTTTCAATTCAATTTAGTTCAAGGAAAATCTACCTTGCTGTATGTTTACATGTTTAATTCGCCCTATCTAATAAAAAATAGTAGATAAAAAATTGAGCCATTTTTGAAAAAAAAATTGAAAATGTCCTTGTGTATTCGTGTAGAGTTCTCCCCAAAAAGGGCATTTCAAATTTTAGGGGACGTGACAACTGCCAGATCAATCGGGAAATATCAATTTTGGGAAAAAAATGCATTGTTCCTAGATGGACGCACTTTTTCATAAAATTTTTCAAACAATTTTTTCTGTATTAAGAACCCACAAAACGAGACTTCTGTCTATACAACGTATTATGGGAATTTATCTACAATAGGAACAATAATTATTAATTATTTTGATACCAGGACCAGTGCACAAGTTTGCATGACGAAAAATCTCCGTTTTTGGCTGCAGTATACTTTGTCTATAGAGGAACTGCATACGTACTATGAGAGAAAGTGACATACAGTTGACAGGAAAGGAGGATTTGTTACAGGTGGAGCTGCTTACTTCGGGGTTGAAGTCAAATCATTTTTCTCTAAATCTAACTGTGAATTATTTGAAAATTTTTTACTACAATAGTTGGTTATTTTATGCACATTTTGTTTGCTTAAAAATTACTATTTTTGATACGAATCATTGCTCTTGTGCACCGAAGATTCGTGCTTTTAAAATGCTTTTAAAACTTGTGTAGTTGTGGTTTGTTTTTGCCTGAAAGAATGTTGCCACTGAGATAGCATCTTCCCTCCGCCTGCAGGTCCGACGGACGCTCTGCAGAGGGGAATTTGGAACATTTGATCAGCCCCTCTGGATTTGACAGCTCGCTTTAACTTCCTATGGTAGAATGTTCGCTACACAATTCCATTTCAATCTCAAGTATTCACAGAGAAAATAAAGAAAATAGAAATTACATACATCAGATGTAGTACGAAACGCCATATTGTTTTAGCCACATTCTTAAAGTGAACAAGTGAAGCACAAGTCTACACAACAGAAGAAGAATAAAGAATATTGGTTGAAGCGTGTAAATAGTTCTTGAACTTTTAAATTTTCATATCCGTTATATACGCTTCCTGTTCTTCCTCTCCCTGCTACTTTGAGTTCTTTTCAATTTCTTTTTTCCTTTTTCCAGATTATTTTTAACCTAGCGCTTCGTAGATAGAGTATTGAAATATACAGGTATGATCGTATCTCGCCAACTTTTAGCCATCTTCATAACGTCTAAACGGTTCACGATATCGAAGTGGAGTTTTTGCTCAACAACGCAAAATCATGGGACAAGTAATTTGTAGAAATATTGTTCCTAATACTGTTCGTTTTTGACAAATTTAATAATCTTTGATTTTTTAAATGAAACTATGTTTTTCTTATCACCAGTCGATATACCATAAAAAGAGGAATGTAATGATGTATCATTCGTTTGTATTTTGACAGAAATTTGAGAAAAAAAATTAGACTTTCTGACTGAGATTTTAAGTTAAACGTAACAATTTCGTAGTAAGAGACTCAGCCACCTTCCTCGAAAGAAAAAGGTGCCAGGACTTCTACAGGAAATAATGTCCCTTTTCAAATCACTTGTCAGAAAATATAATTTTAAACTCAAATTATATTATTATTTTATATTCATTCTATAAACATTTTATAGATGTAATTTGAGACAGGATTTTAAAGTGCGGCACCTTTTCAAGACTGTAGCTGTTTTCGAATAGGTAGTTTAGTATATGTACGTGTTTTGGGGGGATGAAATAAAGCGAAATAAACACAATTTGCTGCATCTTTTCGTAAGATTACTACGTTTCTACCTTTTCCCTTTTTTATGCTTCAGCATCCTTTTCTCCACTCTTTTCTGCGTTTTTAAACGATTGTGCAGAAAAATGTATTTTTTTCTTTTCGAAAAATTCTTTTTAAACTCTCATTTCACCAGTGAACAACATTAAATAAATATAAAAATATATTTTATGTAATCCACCAGTAATTTAGATAGGAGCAAGAATGGTCAATCCACGACTGCAAAGTCCAATTTACATTTCAACAGTGTTGCAGTTGTTTCAACAGTTTAACACTCCCGCTGGATTACAAGTGCTGCCCAGGCAAGCGAATCAGGATATTTACATTTGTGTGCCGAAATTCTCTTGTTTGTGGCATGAAGAAAATGATTACACTTGCAGCGCCGTCAGTACTAAAGGAGCACTGGCAACGCTTGAGGAGTTGGAGAAGAAACGAGAGGAGATTCAGGGCAAGTTGCCGTGCCCGCAGAGCACATAGGTTTCTATATTTTTATATATTTGTGAATTCTAGAAACTAAGTTCATGTAACTAGTTTAAATATTAATTCAGCTGTTTGAGCAGCACCTGCTTTGCACCTCTTTGTATGTATTTTCAGGCCTTTCCCTCCCCTTTTTCGACCATAATGTACGCCTGAAAACCCTTTCCCTAGTTATCTTACACTCCGTGCAGGGCGTAAAGCCCTTTTCATAAAAAAAAATATGTTACATTTTTTCGTTTCAGGGGAAGCGGGTTTCATTTGCCGCGTGTCTCATCTCAACGCAACGCAACGCACGCGTACGTGGCCCCAAGGCCGTCGCCCCAGGGCGAGGACAGGCCGATGTGGTCCGGTCCACTCGGGTGGGCGCGCGGGGCCCGGCTCTCAATACAACTGCCCGGGCGGGCCAGCCGCCGGCCAGCCGCGCCCGCGCTAACCCTCAGCTTTCGTTCTAGTAATTTACTTCCCATCTGGATCCGTCGGGGAGTCCCCGGCCGCGCGCCGCTGTCTCTCCGGCGCACCCTCCGCCGGCGCAGGCGGCCAGGGGTGGCCACGGCTCTCTGCCCAACGGATCTAGCGTCCGAGAACGAAGGCGATTCACTGAGTGGGCACGTCCACTGCTATTGTCATTAGTCTCCTTACTGTAGTGCATGTTTCATTGCAGATGCTCCCCCGGCTTAGGTGGCTCCGTGTATCAACCGATGTCACTCCAGTGCTACTGACCGGGAGGTCCGGATGTTCGAGTCCCCACGGCGGCATTATTTGCGACACTAGCTAGAGTGCTTGTAGGTCGAGTTCAGTCGCTGTCTGGAGGAGAATTCTAGTGATCGCTGCTCTGATCGGTAGTTTTCCGTTGTTTCTCCGATCAACCACCAGACGAATGCCGAAGCAGTACCCTGCCAAACGGGCCACGGACCGCGCATATTCGTCCTTCCCATTCCTGGATGCAGCTTCCGCGGGATGGTAAGACCCGGTGCGGGCATACAAGTTGCTTTGTGAGAGTTTTCCTCTCCAGTTATCTCCCCTAGCAGAGTTCCGCTCCAGCCGGGACAAGTTCTTAACTGACTGTGGGGTAGTGACATGTGTGATAGTTGTGATAGTGACATGCATGTAAGTATAAATGAGTATAAATGGAGTGGATTAGAACAAGGATGCGGAAGGAAGAATAGCGCGCGGTCCTTGGACCATTTCTTAAGGATCCTTGTGCCGTTTACCCGGTATTGATCGGATAAAACATGAAAAATATCGAACAGGGCAGCCGGCCACTTCAATTTCCCCCCAGACAGCGGCAGAATTCTTGCTACGTAGCTAGTATGGAAATTCGATTCGAATGAGCTATGTAGCTGCTATAGAAAACATCTCCGCGTCGGGGCTCAAACCCTAGGACTCCTGGTCAGAGGCACTGACGAGCAAAGACTGTCCGTAGCATGAAGCAGGGCAGGAATGTCCACCTCGCTCTTTTGCTCATGAGGTACAACTTTCGTTCTTTAAGTCTATTTCTGAAGGAAAATAATTAAAAACGCAGTTTTTGAAATTACCATTCTGACAATACGAAGATTCAGATATTTAATAAACTTATCCTCATGACAATTCCTTGTCTACATTGAAATACTAGAATGTTTTCCATGGTGAGTAAGATACAGCGTGTGATATTTACAATGCCACCCACACACTTATAGGGACAGGAATATAAAACATTGAGGGTCGCTCAGTCGCAATGATATGACCGACTTCAGGATTACGTCTTTGGCCTCTCCGCTGCCACAATCTCGCAGCCTCTGGTCTACTTTTGTAATTACGGGGCGAGCCGTTGCTTTTAGATGACAGGAATACGCTCGCGGGATAACAATCAGGATTCCACAAACGACTTTTATAAGGACGCAGCCCCTTCTTAGAGATTCGAAGGCAATTTTAAATCATCCTGTACAATTGCACCGCATAGAGCGCAAGACTGTCATCGGGAGCGGAGGGGAAGAGCACACAGCTGTCAATAAAACAATTATCAGCACTTGCGCAATGGATTTTACTTCTTTTATTCGGCTTGACAGTCAGACTTTCCTTCTCGATCACGCACTGCTCCTGGACCGGCGGAAGGGCCACCTTGCGACCTGTTTCTCCAGTGCGCCGCTCTGCATTCGCTCCCTGAGGAACCCCTGCGACGCACCCTCCGCGAGCACAGACGGACGAGCAGTGAGGCGGCCCAGTCGCTACGAGGAGTGGCCAGGGGTGGACAAGACGTGGTAGCTGGACCCTGCATCTATTCTCGCACACCCCTCTCCCATCCATTGTTGTTAAGACATCTAACAGTTTCGAATAATATTACCGGTAAAAAATATTTATTTTTAAATATTGGTTGGCCCATATTTTGAAATAATTATTTTAAAATAAAAATATAAAACAAATTTATTCTATCAATTATTTGTGAATAAGTTATTAACTAATTCGCTCTGTTGTTTGGAACTTCGTCATATCAAATATTTTGATTTTTACATTCCAGAACAAGAATATATCTAATTAAAAAGGGAGAAATTACAAAATTTCTGCACTCTGTAAAATTTAGGGTCTCTATTGTTTACACCATGAATCAGTCCCCCAAGTCGAGTTCCCTAAATCGAGTGTAAAAATTTGCAGGATAGTATGAAAATAATTTAAAATCCGGAATTGGAACAGTTTTATTTTATTCCGAAAACAGCAACAATTTCGTGAAGTAACGATTTTAGTTAGGCGCTGTTGTTTTGAATTTTAAAAAAATATTTCAGTTTCGGTTTGATGGCTTAGTTGTGCAGATTTTCAGTAAAACCCTTCGAGTAGGAAACTTGTCTTGCGAGTGTTAAGGGAATCGCCTCTCACGAACTTTCCGTCTTCTCTCCTAACTGCCCGTCAATGAGAAAAAGAGAAAGAGAGAGAGAGACATTGCGACTGTGCAGCAAACAACCGATGTCAACCAACAAAAAGAGGGTTTGAGATCTTTGCACGAACAGGAGCGAAGAAAACCTATTCTCTTGACTTACAGAAAAAATGCATAATTAGACTTATTGTCCTCCTTCACTAACGAATCATTTGATACCAAATACATGATTGTGAAAATCAACAATCGCCTCATACATTGACAAAATCTCCTACAACACTGAGAATTCCTGCCTGTTCCATACAAGCAGCGGCCCAAAAAGGTGTCAAGTTTGCTGTAGCAACGTGGAATTTTATATTACATAACTGTACACACAATTCACTTACACATTTCTTAAACATTTCCCCATTTTCATATAAACGTTCATTACAACGATTTGTTACCACGGTGCTGAGTTGAAGACAGTTTTCCCGGTGCACGGATGGTGCACAGGCGCAAGGGCAGAGGTCCTGTGAAGCATCACGTCACTACCGGACCTCTAGTGGATTAACACGTGACTCTTGAAACTCGACCTACCGTACTTCTGAGCGCGTAATTTCGATTTCCTGTGCCTATTGTTTTGAAAAATACAGAGTAAAACGCAACAGCGATTTGTTACAACTCTTCTTCACTATTCGTGCGTTGCCACGACAATTCATTGGACAGCTCCAAATTAAACATATAGCGCATACACAGTGGCTAGCTTTTGTATATGCTTCATCTATAAGCGAGCAGATATATTGCTCCCAAACCCGCCGAACAGCAACCTCCAACGTACCGTTCCCCAATTTGTGGAAGAATGTTGGCGGCGTGAATAAAATCCGATGGTGTCGTGTCGTGGTGCCAAATGTTTTACCGTACGTTCGTGTATTCAGGAGCAGGTAAGTTGCTGGACCCTCCAGGTAAACATGAGAGTCAACATGCGACTTCCTTGGACGATCTTTCTTCATTTATTACTAGTTGTTTTGTTCAGGAGAAAGCAAACACTCGACGTAGGCAAGACTGTGTACAAGACTCCACCATTTTATCGCCGAAACGTCAATGTCTTCCTCGGAAAACAAGAGCAACTTAAGACAAGTAGTTTATCGGTTCTTGATGGCACGTCCAGGGCCTTTTCATTGTGAGTAGCACAATCTTCCTTTGAAAAGTTTCTAAGTTTTTCTGATTAGTGATCTCCTTCTGGTTTGGCAGAAGTGAAAAGGGACACATGCTGTTTTCAATGATCCAACCAGCTTACGTGGCCAAAGGCATCAACTGATATCACTGCCGTTCCTCTGACCGGATGTCCTGAATGTGGCACGGTTTTCGGCACTAGCTAGATAGCTAGGTCGAATTCAGATGCAGTCTGGAGGAGAACTCTAGGGGGTCGGCTGCTCTGTAGCTAGTTTTCCGTGGTTTCTCCGATTAACACTAGCCGAATGCCTAACAAGCGGGCCACGGACCGCGCGCGATCTTTACTTTGCCTTCCGCGTCCTATACTTACAGCCTTACTTCCACACAATTACACTAACATGCATTACACTAGCATGCTGGGGCGGTACCCCGCTCGTGGGAGATACCCGGTTTGGGAAAACCTGCTAGCCGAAGTGTAGTTCGGCGACGGATCTCACATTCCACCAAAGAAATATCACCTCCCATGATATAAACATACACTATACATACGGGAATTGAATGTGAATAGCCTAAATAAAATAATGGAAATGAACAAGAAGAAGTGGCTGCAGCACTTAGAAAGAATGGAAGAAACAAGACTGCTAAGATTAGCATATGCTTACAAACCAAGAGGGAAAAGAGAGGTGGGAAGACCCAAGAAAAAAAAAGAAGATACTGTGGAGACGGAACAGGCGTAAGCATAACTCGTGAAGTGTAGAAGAAGAACGGTCAATCTGTATATCGTAAATGTATGTAATTTCAAATACAACAACGAATATTCCTTTTTTATACTTTTTAGTAGGGCTAAGGCATTGCCGCTAATTTTTTGGATAGTTTTTCGGAAGATTAGACTTTATATTCTGCACTCGAGGCAGACATAACATTTAAGATGGCTAGGCGAATACCTGTTGGCCTTGTAGCGTTCCTGACTGGGAGGTTCTACAGAGTCCAACCGTGCGTTGGCAGATTTTCGATACCAATATTAAGAGGTGAATCAACCACTGACTGCAGAATAACTATAGATTCCGTAACAGGTAGTTTTCCGTGGTTTCTCCGTTCGATACAAGTTAGTTGCGGAGCAGTATATTGACAAACACGCCGCAGGCCGCGCGCGATCTTTCCTTCCTTACCCTTGTCCCATCATCTCCCCTGACACACAAACTCACAAATTTCCACATGTACCACATTTGTCCAGAAGCCTAATCGAGAGATTATCGCCTGTTCCCCCTGGAGTGGTGACCCGTGGGCGAAGTTACCTGGAGAAGGAAACACTCGAAAGTCGATGAACAGGTGATGCCGGATTGCGCGTTCTAGCGGAGGACAAACGCAGCCCCACTCTGAGATATAACATCCGCAACCCTTACGGGACTAAGGACAATAGCAGGTGACGTTCTCATAAACACACAATCAGTCAGTCAGTCAATCCGGTAGAGATAAACAAACTTCTGAGATGTGCGGAGCCACGCTGGGATTGATCGTCCTGTCGTCGCGGTGCATCGCCATCTTTTCTTCTGTTTAAGAGGCAACAAACCTACAGGTCTTGGTCATTGGACAGGAAAGACCGAACAGAGTACTGTTTACTTTCTCCCTTACGATGGAATTTTTTTATTACCTTGTACTCGTAGTGTGAAGTTATCTAACAGAGTTCCGTGAAATAACTTCATTTCCATTTGTTCTTTTTTGCCATTTTTAAATACAATTCTAAATGATCATGCAATGTATCCACAAATCTGTCATACTTTGAATTCATTGTGAAAGCAGGCAATACAATGTAATAGACTTACACATTTTTTATTGTCGCGTGTGAAGTTATTTTGCTTCGCTTTGCGTTGCGTTGCAATGCTGTAAATTGTTCTTGTGTACCCTCTGCCATCCTTAACTACACCGTCAAAGTAATATCTAGTGTGTTCAATATTTTCACATTCTCTTAATTTTTTGTTGCAAGGAACTGTACATATTTGGAATTTTGGAATTGTACGTACTTGGAATAAAAGACGTTTTCATTGGAACATTGTGTCTTTGCTAAGTAAAAGTACAAAACATCGTGTAATGCAATTACATGTGAACTAAGGGTTATCATTTAGAGTTTGAGCTTTTTTATCCACGTTTTCTGATGTTTTCTTTAAAAGTTAATATTGGATTGTTGATCAAGATTCATTGCAAACTACTGCATATTTATTTTAATTCGTGAAATAATTCTCAAAAACACCAAACGTGTTTTGGAAAATAAAAATTCCAGAGCACCCGTTATAAAACCTAACATACTGTCATGGCAATGTTCTGTTCTTCTGAGACGTTAATTTTGACTATCCCTGATTTAGAAGGACGACCAGGGACCCGAGGAAAGCCGCCAAAAGGAAACGGCGCTGAAGGGAAGGAAGAGAAGCCGTGGGATGGGCGGAGGGGAAGAGAGGAGGAAATGGGATAGAAAGGGAGGGGAGGAGGAGAGGGAGGGAAAGGGGTTGAGGGAAGGAAGAGGGAAATGGGACGATGAGAGGGAGGGGCGGGGGAAATGCGATGGAAAGGGAGGGGAGGAGGAGATGGAGGGAAAGTGGATGAGGGAAGGAAGAGGGAAATCTGATGGAAAGGGGGAGGAGGGGAGGAGGTAGTGGGGCTGAGGCGAGGCGCACCACATCGTTTTGACAGCTTCCCTGGGTTCGGAGGGCACGTAGAGCGCGAGCGAGGAGGGGAGAGGGCGAGGCGGGGAGACATGCTCCCATAAGCCGCCGCCGCCGCCGCCGAGGTCCTCCCCACTTTGTATTCCGCGCGCCACGTGTGCACCTGCGGATGGGCTGCGCGGAGAGGGAGGCCACGCAGGGGAAGGGAGCGAGAGGGAACGGGGGCGTGCTCTTTAGGGCTTTCAGAATCATACTTCAGGTACAGAAATCAAACGAGACATTAATCAAAATAATATCCTTTAAACTATTAGATGCAATTATGGCGAAAAGTAGTCTTAAAAATAATATTGGTTACAGTTGTGACAGAAATTCTGAATTTTAATATTCTGATTATAGACCTCAATTCTCATCACTGCTTCATATAATTAGAGGCATGTACAATAACCGATGACATGTAAGCACACCACTCAGTTATGGAAAATAAATAGATAAATGCACTTTAATTACGAATGGTTTCAATATGCAGGCAGGATGTTGAAACTCTTCATAAGTGGAAAGGTGTAAGTTTATAACTTAGGAAGGATTAAATAATTATTTCGTCATATTTGGGATTTTTAGCTGTGAAAGGAAATTTTTCCTGTTTGTGGAAAAGTGATATTTTTTGGTGAAAAGTTCTAGTAGGTATTACCTGAAATTAGAAAGTCTAAGACTAGCAGCCTACATTCACAATAGCAATTTTCGGAATTCATATACATTTCATTTGATTCAAAAACGTGCACAATATTAATGATCAAGCATTTTCTAGTGAATTATATGAGTTGATAAATGGAGGCTATCAATCAGATAATTGTAGCAGCAATATTATTTACATTGCTAACACGAAGAAAGATCTTACTCCGATTTCTGAGACGTCTGCAAAACGCTATTATCTTGTAAGAATGATGTATTTACTATAATTATTTTATTGCGAATTTTTAAAATGTCTCTGAAGACTTGAACAGCTCTTGCTCTTACAGGCTTATAGTGGGTCTAGAAAAGCAGACATTTCACAGTACACGCAACAACTAAGATGGGGAGAGGTGTGCCTGTTAAAATAACTGTCCTTGCGGGAAACGCGGCTGATCCGCAGTAGATTCGACGGCCAACGGCGATCAACAAAGGGAAGGCAGCTCTCAGAAGCGACGGCGGCTGCGCAAATTAACACCACTGAGGCGTCCATGTTTACGTTTGATGTCCCCTGAGGATCCCACAGTAGGAGCTCCAAAGCCGCTGGGGATAATGACGGCGAGGTCGACCACAGCGAGCACCGGGGACGCCGCGGTGTATTCAGCATCAGGCGGAAGACGGAGGTGGAGACGGTGGTGGTGGCAAGGTGTGAGTGCAGTCGACACAGTGCTCGGTCGAGGTCATTGTCGATACCGCTTCCCAGGCCCAGGCATTGCGGGGAAGGGAGGAAACAGGTGCAGGGAGAAGAAGCCAGAGTACTGAAAGTGGGATGTGGGGAGCACGAAAAGGAAAAAAAACAAGACGCGACATGAGGGATAGGGTGGGAAAAGAAAGAGAAGCAGAATTTGACTCTGAAAAGGCAGACACAGGCGAACGCAGAGCCAATGACTGGGATGGAGGCGAAGCCGAATGGGGAAACAGTGCAGGTGATAAAGGTGCAGGTAGAACGCTCGTGGCCACAATAGACTCCTCTCTTGAGGTGACTGTCGCTGCCGTTTTCGGGACAGACAACTAAATGAGAAAACAATTCGAGTCAAATGGGACGAGAGAGAATAATATTTTGAACGCTGACGGATGGGAATACGAAAGGAGAAATGGTGATGTTAGAAACTTGAGGGAGACGCGAATGATAAGGGAGAGTCAGAAGCAGAGACGTCTTCAAGAAGGAGGTTCAGGCGGAAGTAGGCTGGGAAACCAATGCTGTGGCGGGGAATGATACTAACTCGGAATTGGAAGCGGTGGCAGATCTAGAAGAGCCATTGAGACGGAGGTGGGGGTGGAGAGATGTCTGGAGCGTGTCATCAGAGAACTCGGTCACGGTCTTGGCTCTGCCGTGGCAAACTGATAGTGAAGATGAAGGTGGAGGCAGATACAGGAAGGGTTAACGAACGCAACAGGTAGAGGTTATGAAAGTGCGCACACCAGAGACGATGAAAGACGAAAACAGTGATGAAGGGAGTGATGTAAGGAATGAAGGTGATTGGTGTTCTTTTGAAGACTAAATTCGTTTGCAATTCTGTTATGGCTGCTGCCATACCGCTACCGAGGCAACCAGTGAGACAGTGGTCAGACCGCTTTCTCCCGCTGGGACTTGTGATCAAAACCCGATCAATGAATGCAAAATTTGTGATGTACAAATCGTGTTCTGGGAGAAACCGGGTTCCATTCTTATTCTTACAATATCTTACATTTCGTAATCAGCTCTACATGAAAATAACCCTTCCATTCCAGGCGTAGGTCCTGGCATCAAAATAAACTTTCACTTATTTCTGGGATCAGTGAGAGAGAGGAGTTGAAAGTGAAAATGTACCTGGAATCAGGGGAAGAACGGAGAAAAAGACAGAAAGTAGTCAAGTCGAAGTCAAAACGATGTGATGGGGAAATTGACCACAAACTGTACAACGACCTCAGTCACCACAGCCACCATCTCTGGAAAGAAGACGGAAAAGAGCGTAGAAGAGACAAGAGTAAGGAAAACAGAACGCGGCAATGTGAAGAAGGAGGTGGTAGGGATAGTGGCGTAGCGCAAGATAACAGAATGCTCAATAGAAATTGGAACAACACAGGTAATGAAAAGAATGTAAACAATAGCAGAAGGATGCCACATCGTCAAAGTAAAAGAAAATACGAAAAGGGAGGTCAAGAGTACGTGAATTCCGAGGGAAACAACAACAGCGGCAGCGGAAGCAACGGCGGATGCAAAGACGAAAACAAAGACGGGGGTAGAAGGCGAGAGAGAATTCAGCGACCGCCTTGGCCACCATCTGTGCCTCCACCTCATCCCCCTCGCATCCTCTTCACCCTATGCCCCCGTCCCCGCCGTCCGCATCCACCGTCTTCGGCCCTGAGGGCGTGTGGCGGGCGGCCGGGCGGGCGGGCGTGGGCCGTTGCCATGGCCACGGACTCAGCTTTATTGGAAACCGTCTCCAGGTCAGCCGCCGCCCACTCCGCAGCCGCGGTGCGCCACTTCCAGCCGCCGCAGCCACGCCCACCTCTGTGCAGCTCACCCGACGCTGCCTTCCCACTCCATGCACTCCTTTCCGAATTTAGATTCTCCTTCGTCCCCATTTGTTCCGACATTCTTTCCCGTCATTGCTTGTCCTATTCCATCACTGCTATCCTGCTGTCAACTTTGTATTTCCCATCCTCTCTTAGTCCTCATAATCTTGACTACTTTTCAACTTCAAGGAGGAATTTCTTTTTTCCTGCTTGTCATTGTATGAGTATGAAGTTGTGACTGCGACTATTTGTGTAGCGCGTCTTTCGATATATTGTTTGTTTTTTGTTGGTGTGTTTTAATGTACTATGTCTAATGTAAATTACATTATATTTTAGAAATCTACCACGGAGTGTTAGAAGCAAGTAGATAAAATCTCTCTCCCTCCCTCGCGCTTTCTCTCTCTCATTCGTCGTATTCAAAATTGCAACAGCTAATGCTTTCTGCATCAGCTGACTCGGGCGATTTGTAACCCTAATTTCATCTTCTCAAACTGGAGTCGCCATTGTAGGCTTTTCTAGCGTGCTGTCGCCTCTGTACCGTTGCAACAGCTGCTGTCAAAACTTCGACTGCATTGGCACAACCTCCGGTCCTCGCAGGCCTTCCCGCTCACATCCATTCCCACTTCCACCACCATCACCATTATGAACTCTCCCACTCACGCCTACACAACCTCGACTCCTCTCCCGCCCTGCTGTGTCTTGTTCTTCTCCTATTTTTGCTTTTGTTTCCACTATTTGCATCCACTCGTGTGCATTCCTCCCCATTGCATCCCAAACTTCACATCTCCATCCATTTTATGCTCAAATATTCCTTTCCCACACATCCATGTCCAGAACTTCTCATCGCTCCTCTTCCCATAACCTTTCCCAACCCGCTATTGCCACCCTGCCGATTCTCGCTGCTAACAGTATCGCATCCGTCTTCTGCATGGTTGCCGTCACCTCACCGCCTCCTCCAGTACCGTGGCCGCGTCACTACATCATCGCCATTGCCATTTTCCATTGCCATTACCATCAGCGCTGCTGGCGCTGCCAGTGGACCCCGCCCCCCGCCCCCGCCCCCAACAACCCCCGCCGCCCCCGCCGTCGCCACCTGCCCCCCGTTCTGGTCGACGTGCTCCGCAGCCACGGCTTCAGGGATAAAAAACATTTTTCTGTGTGTTTTCTGTTAGTTTCTCCAAGGAGCTCGGAGCGTGGTTCCCATGTTCTGCGTGACGGAGTTTCTTAAGAGGAAATGAGAACGTGGACGTATGTTTTCGTACAAAGGGCACGTAACAATTTTTTTCGTGGTATTTATTTCGAAATAAGAGAAACACGGGAGTAAAACATTGATGTCCAGTCCGTGTTATTAAAATGTTACATTTTTGTGCGACTTCAATTGTGAATAACTGCTATTGACTCTCAAATTAAATAGTGAAGCGCTTAATACACGCGAGTTAAAACTGTATTAAAATTGCGCTAGAATTATTGTTTGTATAATTGCATAGTAAAACGCGTTTTATTTTCATTTCAATGCGCAACGCGTGTTCTTGAAAAGAAATAAATGCATATTTGGAGCGATTCGAGGAAATAAATTACATTTAATTTTCAGATGATAATTTTCTACTAGATATTCTCCATCCAGAAGATGAATTGAAAATAAATGTTTTTTTTTTTCGCGTTTTAAATTACTGAAATATTAAAATAATTATGATTCTCCAACAAGATTTTATTAATGTGCAATCCTATTTTGTTTTATAAAAATAATGTTAAAAGGTTCCTGATTTCCAATTTCAATTTTTTAATTCAATAAACAAGTGAAAATAAAAAAAATCGTCTCATGGCCTGATTATCTGCAACTTTTCAATCAGGAATGTTTTTTCCTGTAATTGTTTTTCTCGGCCTATTAAAAAATCATCACACGTCGTCGTAATTGTAGTTTCATGCTTTACGTTGAGACTCGACATTGAAATAAACGTATCTTAACATGTTTGTCAATCTATAAGAAAACATCTCTAAAAGTATAATGTAGAATTTTATACACTTTTCCCAAACATTACGTTTAATACAATGTTTTTTTTTTGCTGCAAAATATTTATTTATTTTCAAAAATGATAAATGTTTTACCTTTCAAACTTAATGCGCACATATTGAAATACTACAAATTGTCTACAATACTCGTTCTTTGTCGGACAGGTCTCTGAAGTCCTGTAAATGTATTCTATTGACAATTTCTTTAAATAATTTTGCATTTATGTAAATAACTATCATGTACGTAGTATAGCACGACTTTCCGATTATACGTAAATCCATATCACAGCTCTTCATAATTACAGAGAAAATTTGAAAGTTTTTAAACATTGCGAGAATAGCTTGATAAATGCTAATAAACATAAACAATTTTGAACTTCAGTGCGTGAATTTGAGCCTGCAACCAACATGAGGCACTTTCATAGAATAATAGTAACTTCCTGGGACTTTTCCTCCCAACATATTTTCCGGTCCTTGATCACCCACAGCGTCGGTAATCCCTTGAGCTGGAAGTGTCAAACAAGCGCCAACGGTGAGAACCCTAACAACAAGGGCCAAAGAACAAGAAGGCGGGCGGCGGCGCTACAGCGACGCAAGAAGCTGCGCGCCATTTGGGTAATGGAGACGGATACCGGCGCTTCAGCCGCCTGGCCGCCGGCCGCTCGCTCATCGCAGATTAGGGCGCGGAGCGGAGCGGAGAGGAGGAGGAGGCCCATGCGACACTAACGCCGCGAAACGGGAAGGGAGTGAATTACGCGACGCCAAAGTGGCGCCTCGGGGCGTATTCTGTCCGGCGCGGCGCGGCCCCGCCTCTCCCCGACCTGCCCTACCCCGCCACGCCACGTCATGCCACGCCGCTCCACGCCATGGCACGCCACGCCATGGCACGCCCACCCCAACCTTCCCCAGACTGTTGTTTCCATTTTCCCCCGTCACGACAATTCGGTCTTTCCCATGGTCCTTTTCTTCCATCAGCCACAGATTCATACTCGTCATTTCCTTCTCTCCCTGCCCTCTCACTGTCCCCATCCCTCTCATCCTATCTCCCTACTTCCATCTCTTCTCTCTCTCTCTCTTTCTTTCTCGATCTCTCTCAAACACACACACACACACACACACACATGAACAGATATACACACGCTCACTCGCCCTATATTACGGAAATCCCCTAGAGATCGTTACAAGTCGATAGCTCATACTACCCTCTAACAATTCATGTAGAAAACAGAAGCTACTCAAAAACGAAAATATTAGTCCCTTCCAATCACGTCATTTTCAATCCCGTCCCTTCCAATCCCGTTCCCTTTCAAATCCAGTTCCTGCCAAATTCGGTCCCTGCAGACCTGTTTTTTTCGGTTCCACTCTACTTTTTCGATTGTGTTCTCTCCGAACCTACGCCCTTCCTCCTGTTTTATTCCGTCATACACTTTTCCGTTGGGTTCTTTTTCGTCCGATTTCCAGTTTGGTATACTTCAGAGACCTTCCCTTTCTATCTTCATTCTTTCCCTTTTTCTGCCTGGCGTTCTTTTCAGCTTCAGGCGACGTCGATTTCGACTATCCACGCGGGGTACCCACTATGTCCCTCATGGGGACACATATTTTGGGACCTTTCTACTCTAGACACACCGGCGGGCTCCTCGGTCTATGGTCAGCAGACTCACAACACCTTCCGCGGCAACACACATACATGACAGACAAGGAACAAACAGCCACGCCCACGGCGGGACTCGACCCCACGACCCTTCCGACCGAGGCGCTGAGTCGGAACATACTCTAGACACTTAGGCCAAACAGGTCGGTCATATGACAGCATAGGCTTCCGCCGCCGGAGTCAGTATTTAATTGGCTGCCCGGGTGACGCCGCGTACATGGCGAAGTTGCCGACGTTTCGGTTGCCATTCTGCGACCTTCCTCAGGTCGTGATGCCCTTTGCCATGGACGCGGCGTCACTCGGACAGCCAAATAAATAGGTCGGTCATACTTTCCCTTCTTGCCTTTCCCAATTCTACCATTTCCCTCACTTCTTCATCTCAAATTACCCAACTTCATTTCCCCTGACCCAAGTTTCCCACTGCTCCGTGACGTGTATAACTCGCACAGCCAGACGCAGGGCCAGAGACTCCTAGAAGCGACCCAGTGCCCCCTGTGATCTTTACCTCCACTCGGACTGAAGTCCAAACACCAACTTCGACGCAATGTAGGGATGACAATGTAGCTAGAATCTGCTCGGAAACTAGAGCCTCATAGTCAATAATCATTGCAATCGTCGGCATTCAGTTGAGTAGAATCTCTGATGAGATTGTGATGCTAAGCACCACTATCACTAAGAGTTTTCTTACGTACGATAGATTTTGAAAACATGCCACTACGTTTTGATGTTATAGACACTCCTTTCCAATTAGTTTTGATGTTATACATAAATAGAAGAATTTTTTGTATTCAGTACTTTTTTCAAAAAGAAAATGACGACGTTTTGATGATGATTTAATTATAAAATGAAATAACAAGGGGGGATTTATACTCAAGAATACGACATATTGCCGCAAATTCAACACAAAGCTAACGCGTTCTACATGTTTAAAAAGACGTCATAACAAATACGAACATCATGGATCATAAAAATTAACAGTAAAACGTTTTAACGTCGCCTGCAAAGGCAAATGAACAATCATTCCTGTGCATTTGTAATTGAAATCCTTAATCTACATATATTTAGTATCTTGTGGGAAGGGATTTGTATATCCGCTACATTTTGCTATTTCGCTTCACTGCTCTCCAGTGGAGATATGAATGTGAACATAAAGCATTAAAGGGGAACTAAAACGCAGTATTCTCGATTCAAAGTTGCGCCGTTCGGTTGTTTTAATTCCATTGCCTTGGAGGTCCTATGCGAGAATATTTCACGAATTCAGTTCCACCCTTACGTGCGGAATAACGGCTGAGTTTTTTCCCTTTTCTAGAGTCCCTTGTATTCTTTGTATAACAAAGAAGTTCGTAGGAGTTTAAAAGCTATCTTTCAGTGAGTGAGTGAGTGAGAGAGAGAGAGAGAGAGAGAGAGAGAGAGAGAGAGAGAGAGAGAGAGAGAGATACTATGAAGATTCTCATGGGATATAGCAGATATATATGTATTAAATTTTTACAGGTCTCGATCATTCGTTCTTAGAAGACATGACTCTCTTTGTAGATTATGAAAAGTCTTATACGAATGGTATGGGGTGGTGATAACCGTTCACTATACGATAACAAGTAATTCTGTCTTTCTCATTTATCATGTTAAGATGACTTATTTTAGTACATTCATCTTACTAGTAATAACCCTTGGAAACGACTAATTAAAAAATCTTGAAAAAAAGAAACGTTTTCTCTCAAATCTAGACTCTTCCAAATAAATCACGAGGTAGCATTTTGACAATTACATGTTTTGAAGAACGTAGCCGACAGAAGAGAACAAGGGTGACTATATATAAGATCCTTGCTTTTACTTTATTAAAACACTGCTTTTTAATCGGAATAAAATATTAATAAATCTAGACGGAGCCTTGTTTTGTTTTGTTGGGAATGTAGTAATCAAATGGTGGAATTATTTTTCAATTGAAATACTAAAAGTGAAATATATAATATTAAACTTGACAACAGGGAAAATATTCTTGCATTACTTAATATTTATTACCAGTTTTTAGTCATAACATTTGACTCATAGAACGTATTCTTCATTCAGATACAGAACGACACAAGAAACAGAAAACTACGGCTGATGTCGTTCTGTGGGTTCCTGGCGTTTAGCACAGAAATAAAAAAAATAATTAGACTGGGTGATATAGCGACAAATTTGGATATTTCCAACAGTGCACTCCATGTTAGGGTTGGTTAATGGACAATGGACAATTTCAAAAACCTTAGTCACGCGTCAATAATTTCAAAAAATAATTTTAGCATTCTTATAAGAAACCGTTTGCAAAGTAGTATTGAAAAGAGACATTTTAAGTTTCATGAACAGTTCCGGCATAAATCACCCGCTCGTGTACAGCGAAAGCCACGCCTACTTCGCGAACAGGGATTCACACCCCCGCCGCCGTCGCCCGCAGCCGGAATACGTGGGAGCGAGGGCGCCGCCGCTGGCTGTTGACTATCAGCCGCAGTAAATCCTTGCGTCGAACACTCCAAGATGGGAGTCGGGTGCCATATTTTCTGCTTCGCCACTTCCATACATCACACGCCCGAGTCCCCGCCTCGCGCCTCGCGTTTTGCGACTGTCATCGTCGCCAGCCGCCGCCACCGCCGTCTCTCCCGTCACCACCAGTGTCACCGGCACCTTCACCGCCGCATCTACCACCTTCCCCACCACCACCTCCACCACCGACATCTCCTTCACCACACCGTCTCTGCCACCGCCGCCACCCGTTTCGCCACAACCACAACCACCGCCACCGCCGCCGCCTCCGCCGCCGACACCGTCACCGTCCCCGTCCCCGTCCCCGTCCCCGTCCCCGTCCCCGTCACCTTCCCCGCCACCGCCGACACCACCATCGCTTCCGCCGCAGCCACCGCTGTCTCTGCCGCCGCTACCGCCACCTCCACCACTGCCACCACCGACAAATACCTGGCGAAATACCTGGAATACCCGGAGCAGTGTTCTAACAAACCGGTCACGGACCGCGCGCGATCTTTCCTTCCTCTTCATTGTGCTATCCTCACCCCTTACACACACTTATATGCACTATACTACCACATATGTCGGGAGAACTGTCGGGAGCTTCGAGCTTGTTCCGGCTGGGGCGCTGCCCCGATGGTGGGACATACCTGGTTGGGGAACACCCCGCTAGCCGATGGCAGGTCGGTGCCGGAAGTCACCACCCAAGCGCGGAAAGACCACCGCCACCGCCAGAGAAGAAGCACGCACTACGCTTACGGTACTAATTACATTAGCAGTTGTGCTCTGAATCACTAATTAAACAATCAAGCGATATTAATTAATCAATTAATCAATACAGAGCCGTATTCATGTCTTAAGAAGCCCTAAGAAAACGTTTTCGCAAACTCATACTTCAGGATTTTGAAGCGAATGGAATTTAAGCTTAAAGCGTTCACTGTTTCCCTACCACTTGACGGAAATGAATTTGATCAAAGCGCCACAAGTAGTTCCAACCCTGCAACCGGTCGCACGTGATGTGTTTGCCTACGGTAAGTCTGTAGCTGCCTATCAATAGACAATGCTACAACAATATATAAATCTATAATCAGACCATTAATGTTATACGCATGCCCCGTATGGACAAACGCATCAGCCACAACCATAAATAAACTGCAAATAATACAAAATAGATTTCTCCGTTTAGCAATTCACGCACCATGGTTTATATCCAACAAACAACTACAAAAAGAATTAAATATAAAATCCATCATCAAACACATAGCCCATCTCTCCAATAACTTTTATTCAAATATCAATTCTATACCACACATCAGCCAATACAACCTCGCCTCAACAGACTATACTCCAACACGAATAAAAAACCGTTACCCATTAAATGCCTTCCTAAACATATTTTCCAACAATTGTGAAGAGTAGGTGCAGATTGAAGCTTCGTACCCCTCCTATAGCTAGAGTTAGTTTTTAGAATAGGTAATAAGAATATTTATAAGTCATACAATACATATGATAAAGTAATGTAACTGAACTATGTACTTCCGAATGAAAATAAATAAAATTAAAAAAAACGGTAAGTCTGTAAGGTGTTGTACGGCACCAACGATGCAGGTGTGGGTGTAGAGTGGGCGAGAATTAGGCCAAGAATAAGGAGATCGTGCAAATGTGGAGAGGTGCAAGGGGCAGGGATGATTCAAATGGCGGCAGCTCCGGAAGAAGCCAAGTAGAGAGATTATCGATTGACGGGTATCCCCGCTCACGTCAGATGCTGACGTTAGTCCCATAGGTGTAGTGAATTTGATCCGGGAAAGAGGTGCTGATTCCTTCCTCGCTGATGCCTCGGATGCGCTGATTCTTGTCTCCAGCGATGTATAAATGGTGCATGTAAGTATGTATCTAAGAAGGGGGAGAGGAATGGGACAAGGGCAGAATGGAAAAATCGTGGTCTGTTGATCAGGCACTGCTCCGGTAAAGTGGTAGGATTCTTAAAGTAGATAGATTGGCTAATTATCTGGATTATCAAATTTGTTGATTCTCGAATCAGCGAGATTCGTGAAGTAGCTGGATTCACAGAGACGAGTAACGCGGGAAATATCAGTTGAGATCTCACGGCAGCGGCGGAGTAAGGTCTGCGGCGGGGCGAGCGCGGAGACTACGCCCAGGGAGCAGGCGGTGCGACAGCCTTGGCCCCAACGAACCACCCCGGCAGTGAAGGCGACATCGCGGGCGGGGGCGAGAGCGAGGACGCATGTGAGGACGAGGGCCTGGGCCGGGCGTGGAGGACGAGGCGGGGAGAGGCAAAGTGCTCGGAAAACACAGCGCGGCGGGAGACCCGGCGCTCGCTCGCGCGTTGCTAAGGAGACCTCTCCCCAGAGGTCAGGGGTCACAAGTCAACCGTGGACGTCCGAGGCCCTCCGCGCAGCACGAGTTCCCAGGTTGCTAAGGAGCTACTGCGGGACCACGGGGGGGTAGAGGTCAGACCACTCACATTATACCTCGAGGTTATAATATTCGAATGCAGGTCGATCCTTGTGGAATTTGTACTGGACGACGCGGGTTTGCAGTTATTCGAGTTATCTCGTTTCCTCCACCTCTCATTTCACACTACCATCACTAAAATCCGTCACTACAATCATGAATCATTATCATCACCCCCTCCATGAATACTATCTTAAGCACAACCGAAAATGCTACCGAATGAGGACCATAGTAATGATAAACCCGTAAGGATTACTCCCCGGTTCGCCCGCGGGAGTAATTGATTGATTGATTAGTGTCTGTTTCAACTGTAAAGGTCATTAGTCACGTCATTTTCGTGCATGTTTTATCTCCGGAGGTGTCGGTGATCTCTTGTTGGATGGCAAGATCTTACTGTCTGCCAACATATAATGTGAAAGAAAGAAGATTAAAAAGCGCCGATTCAGAATAACAAATTTTTATCGCTTCAGGACCCTTTTACCAAACATTCGAGCAGTATTTTTGATGCTTCAAGACCCTAGTATATTATTAATATCATAAGGAAATAATATGAGGAATAAGGAATATTTTCAGGTAATAATTTGCCGCCGGATTTCTCCAGAGTTCTGAAAGGAAATCAATCTCGTTACAAAGACAGCTGAAGTAAAGGTGACTCCAGGAGAGGGAGCAGCAGTTGTAGTGCAGTAGCGTCTCAGATGTTGAATAGCGATCAAACCGTTGGGAAGCCGACACTTCCCATTAAGATTGTTATCATTAGCAGTTGAACGTGGAAAGTGGCCTTCCAAAATGCAAACGTTAAAAATCGAGAAATCGCTACGAATCAAAAGTACGTGAATGACAAATAATGGAGACGTAAAGCAATGTGAAGCCAAGTTGTGATGTTCTGTTGTAATATGGTAAATGTTCAATTGAAAAATACATGAAGAGTAAAGAGCAGGACGGTTCAGTGACAACAAGGAGAATGTGTGTATGCATACATGTAGACATCCAGTGATCCTGTATTTATTCAGTGATAAAGTTCATGAAGGATGAGGCACTTCCTCAAAAATTCTTCTCTAAAATTCTGAATCAACCATTACCAAATCATTCAACATTTTGTGATTTAATTCATCCATCTAAACCTGTTGGTTGATGTATATTTCAGATAAAATACACAAAAATTTGAAGCGTAAGCGGCGGCAAAACTAGGACCACGCATACGTCAATCTTTAAAATTACAATAACTTTACACGCGTATTGATCTTCTCGATAAATTCACAAGCGTTCAACCAGAGAAGATCAACTAGGAAAAATATTAAAAAGAAATCAAGATATTACCAAATTCACAATCGCCTAGAACCAGGAATTTACCATGCGACTCAGTTGGTTCGTTTAAAGCATCGTATTTGCCAATTATATCAGGATGCGATTCATTTTCATTTAAATACTCCCGTTTTTCAGCGGAAAGAAAGTTTTCATTGGCAATCATTAACGGTTTAAGAGGAGGAAGTCGTCTTCTAATAAGCAAACCTGACTTTCATCCGCTTGTAACTGGTGACCATGAGCTTCATGACTGCTGTGTACAGGAGAGGAAGCGTGCTATGTGTGTCTGTGACAAACGCAGTCACTGTGAAGGTTGTTAGGAGACACGCGACATCATAATTGCTTGTTTACCTTATCTCGCAACTTCCAAGTACTTCCTTATGCGCAGAACTAACGGGAGGTTACGAGTCGATTTCTGTGTAGAGAACGTCATTGAAATATTTACCTATTGCATTTATTATGTATCGGAAATTAGATATGAAAGAATACACAAGCATAATATATGATTAAATAAATATAATACAGAAACAATACATATAATGTTAACTACTTATACGTTTCAATAATATCAAAATTATCAAATTTTCCCTTTTAATACATGTTTGACAACATTTGGAAGTTTTCGACGAGGCTGGAATAAAATTACCATATATTGCAAAGAAGTCAATTTAAAACATAATTAAATATCTTACTGGACTTCACAATTGACAGGTTCCGTCATACTCAAGTACTCTTCAGCATATTCGATCTTTTGAAGATAGTGTAAGGAGGTTTTGTGTAGTGGATAGTGTAGGGAGTTTGCCCGTAAACAAAAATAGAGAATGAAACTACCGAGATGTCGAATTGCTGATATATTTCAACAAAAAAACCTATTCTTTTATTTTCGTTATAAATACGTTATTTCATAGACATGTTTGCTGTAACAACCAAAAGAAAATAGCTTATAAAAACAGTAAATTTATCGAAGAATTATATTTAAATTTATCAAATGCACAGAAGTGCGTTTTCAACTAAGTAGAACAGCAGGCTGCGGTAGGGAAAAAAGAAAATATAATTTTCAATTCAATTTCTCTCTATCGCTAGATAGCTTTTGATGTGACACTATCAGCACAAACTTAACCGTTCAGTTTGGCCTCTCTTTTCATAAATGTGGATTTTTCACGTACGAATTACAGAATTATTACAAATTTCATTAGGTATTTACGTAAAAACACACAATTTTTAAGGTTAAAACTTCCATGATGGGGTTCCATTCTCTGACTTCAATATTAGAGTTAATACACGAACGAAAAGTGACGCCCCGCATTTCTCTAGGAACGCAGTGATTGATTACCGCAACGTACCTTCAAAATAAACTCGCTGGAACTCATTTCCACCAGGCGTCATCTAATATGAAGACCCTTCCGAACACAAACGCTAGGCGAGAACGCCAACTCTGACAAACAGTCGCCGTGCCGACGCAGCACCTCATATCATAACAGTGCCATTCATTTCACAAGAGACCCAACCAGAGCGAAACTATTCCCGCGACAGCACGTCAACTTTTCCGCGCGGGGGCTTTAATTTCGAGCAGCAATATATCACCCAACTCGAAATGCAATCTGTCACCTCGCCTCCCCCCCCCTTGTCTTCCCCCCCTTGTCACGAGGCGGCTCGAAGAGCGAGTGAGCTCGCGAGGTGACGCGTCACCGCGCGTCTTCTCTCCCCCCCCTCCACCCCCCCCTCCCCGCAACTATCATCCAAGGGGCCAAGATGCCCGACTTTCGAGCGCGCTGAGAATGACGACAAGCAACTTTCCTCGGAGATATTCAGCCCTCACAGCCACTTGACGTAAAATTAATTCCAGGAACGCGCCTGGAATGTTGAGCCTCTCTCGTTACGAGCGTGACAGGAGAAGTGAGGTGCGAAGTTTACGGGGACACTGGTGGGGACGGTGGGGACAGTGGTGGTGATGGGGTAGTACACGGGGATGTAGAGTGGGTGATGGAGAGCTAATGAAGGGGTGAGGAGGTACTTTGTCACGACCAGAACTCCTATGTTTCCGATGTTAGATGTCACGGATGGGACCAAATCTTCAGAAGTGAATGTGAACTTAGTAATTTTTTGTTGTTGTCAGAAGCTCCAAGTAGTTTGTGTTGTCAGTATATTGTTAAAGTAAGTGTGTTGGCTTTGAATATAATGTTCCATTTATTGCTTTATGTTATTTTCTGACTTACTATTTTGGAAAGATATCTTGAAATTGAAGACATCATCGTACGTTAGGAACATGAGGATTCACGATATTTCCAACAGTAACATTACGATAGAGCAGTGGCAGTTCGTTAATTCAGACCTTGCTGGTCCCCAAAATGCAGTCGTACTAGCTCACAGAAAAGTGTGATAGAAAGGACTAGTATCTGTCAAGGATCCAGCCGTTCCCGAAGAAATGCGGATAATGTCACGATGATGACTCACTGGAGTAAAAATGAAAATAAGTGTTACATATATTTGTAAAAAAATATTTTTATTAGTGGCACAAACATAATTCAACAGGCATAAACCACTTTTGCAATAAATGAATAAATTAAAAGTTTAATATATTTATAATTCGAGAGTTCTTAATCACACATATTTTACGTCATTATTTATACGCATTCATTCTCCAAGAACGGAAATGGAATGGCAACATTTCACCGTGCAGGGTCAGTACACAAAACTTGTAGACTTCGCAACTCTACTCACTTTGCAATTCTTTGTCAAGCATCAGAAATCGTTAGTTAGATGCAGGTTTGCAAACTCATTTTTCTGCTCAATGTGATGTGTTTTTTTACACACCTTCATACACAAATCACTGCTTTAGAACAATGAATGGACAAAATAGTGAATAGTGGAATAGTGAATATAAATAGTGAATTCTCAGCTTTGAAACTTGATAATGATACGAATCCATCATGCGTTTTCTAGATCTGCATTAAACTGCGTTTACAATTAAAACCTATTGTCAGTCACGGCGGATAATGTGGATATGGTGCGTAGCTATACCCGCACGAAAAATTCCGAGTGGGTAAAATACAAACTCAGAATTTGGGGTGAGAGAAATATTTCATAACCGTCAAATTCCATAAATGAACGAAGTTTCTCGGTATTGCGGCGATTCAAAACGTAAATGCGATCAACCATGTTGCAAGAACGGCTCAACAGCGCTGCGATTTTACAAGTTTATAGCGACATGACCAACAAAAGCGATTGGCAAAAATTGTTAAATGAGTTAACAGTATGATATCAAAAAATGGGAAGTGCGGCGCTGTTTTCGCATTGCAAAAATGAACTGCTGAAGTACCATAAAATAAATGTGATAATTTAATGATAAAAACGGCAATTTGAAAAAAAAATTGTATTTTCCCCTTCATACACATTTTCGGTGGGGGGCTCCCACCCAGGTCAACTATCCACTAGTACTTCACACAAATCGCCTCCTCGGCCATTCGGGTCCGTGGAAATATGGAAATTTTATACCCTGTAAACCATTGGTTTAAAGAGTCAAAATAGGTCCACAAGTCGTACAAAATAGGTCAACGTCGTACAGATCCAAACCCTGAATTATGCTTTACGGAATTATAGGTTCGGTACGCAAGTTTTGGTAAAAATTATCATTTTGCTAAATATTCAGATTAAAATCTATGGAAACGTAATCTATATATTTAAAACACTAAAAGTACCAGTTAAGATTTAACGTAATTTTAAAGTAGACGTCACTGACCATACCATGACACGGAGCCAAAAAGTGTATGTCACTTTCCGAACCTGGCTGCCCTGCTAACATTCTCTTTCTATCTCTACTCTTCTCTATTTCTCGCTTCACTACAAGTACTTGCAATGACGATAAACCGGTTTCAAGACAGCTCTTGCTTGATAGCCTATTAAAACTATGTGCAACTAAATTATCAGTTCGTTTTTGAAAAACACACGAGAGAAGTTTAAATTGAAATTTCTTCGCAGCCTTTTATCATCACGACAGTTTTTCTTGTGATTACATTTCTCGCCATATTAATTTCACGTTTTTGTTTGTAGAACATCGAACAAAATATAAATAAGTCTATACAGACATATTATTTGCCCTTTTTTATTTTTAGATATTTTTGTCAACATTGTTCTGATGATATATTTTTTGAATACCAACCTATCGTGAAAAATGTTCGATACGTTAACTTAGTTCTTTGTGTTGTTCATAGTAACTATAAATAACCTGCGTTAATAAGGTAAGATAAGTAACCCTCTAAGACAATTACGTGCCAAGAAAGGTCTTACGGTGGAGATATATCACGTCCAACTCCGAAGGCCGCGTTGATAAATTCGTCCTGAAATCGCAGTGACACGTTGCGGCTATGTTTTCTCATTCTTGGGCTTAACTTTGAGCATCGGCATAATTTACTTAGTTTTTCCCTCGCGTCCGCGGCATGCAAATGGCGCGCCTTCGAATCTGATGATGAATTGCAGTCGTTTGCATTGCCTCTGAGACGACACACCCGATGGGGGAGGACGCTTTCGTCTTCCAACTCTTCTTCTCCTCCCAAGTCTCCTCCTCCATCCTCGAAGCCTGCCACAGTCGTCCGAGCTTGTGACCATCACCATTCTGACCACCACCTGCCCATCACCACAATCTCCTCTATACAAAATTCCAGAAGGAAAAATGACGATTTCGTTTCATTTATAACAAATAAATCATGCAAAATTTCGTAAGTGAGGCGTGCGCGACATACTGCAAGATATTACAAATTACCTCTCGGCCTGAATTCAACTGATTTAGGTACTAAAATATAGATGATAACTTGTTATAATATGAAGGGAACAGAAGGTGTGTCCATCTCACAACACACATTACGCTTGCAACACATATTACATTGCAACTCACGTTACCATAGTACATAATTCGAAACTTTGTTTTTATTTGAATTTATTGTCATTTCATTTTGTAGAAGAAACTTCCAAAATTCGTCAATCTCTCGTCGTAACTGATCAATGGTGGATTCATCTTTAATATTTCGACGCAGAAGACAGCGATAAAATTCTGATTATCGATTATTTTTCTACCGATACCGTTATTATACATAAGAAATATAAGAGGTTCTATAACTTTCTTGGAAGACGCTGGATGAAATATTTACCACGTTGTACAAAAAATCATTAATTTGTCAATAGTTATCCTCGGATAAATTATCTATGATTAGAATTTCGGTTGATAGTCACGAAAAATAGAGAACAAATCATAAACATTTGAAAGGGACGAAAATGTTTCGCAAATACGAAGATGTAAAATGAGACTTTTGGGAAAATTTTATTGAATGCCGAGGTTCCATTAATAAGCAAGTTTCAATAATTGTGTGAAGTTTAAACAGAAATATGGCAATTATAGCCGAAGGTTACAACAAAAGCAAATATGATAATATTGAAATTGGATTAGGTACGAGCATTCTCTGGTTCTATCAAATGAATGCATATTATCTTGTTGACATTACAAGCCCGGTGGATTTTCTACTTTTTAAACTCACAGTAAATGGAAATTCTGTTAACAAATACTGTGCATATATTCACATTTTAACAGCCATACGTAGAATTTCGTTGTCAATTTGTATTATTAGTGCTGCTCAATAAAGCTAATTTATATCGAAAGAATATTTCATACTGTGTTGTGCCTACATTGAATTGCTAAAACCACTGTGTTAAAGCTTTTTTCGACGCAACGCATTTGCTATCACCACTGTAGCCAACCCGACCGAGCAATACGACCACATTTTGTATCGACTAAACATTTTCAACCCAATTTTCCAGTCTGCCACTACCCCTCCATTAAAAAACTTTTTAACAAGCCCGCGACGCCAACCCGTCTCTATATACACAGTATGGACACAGAACCGTGATCCGAAACTTCAGAAACTCGTCAGCATCATTCTGGTCGCTCCTCTGAGGCCGTCCTCAGCGCGTCCTCGTCGCGGTCCTCGCGCCCGACCGTCGCCACCCGACCGGACACAGGAAGTTGAGGACGGAGACACAGCCGAGGACGTCACAGCTCACCGCCCCTCTTGGGCCAACTTTGCATGCGGGCTCTAAAGGCCGGCCCCACCCCGCCCCGCCCCGCCCCACCCCCAAAGCCCTCTCCAACCCACGCACCCTGCGACCGCTGCTTGCCACCCGATGAGGACAGTGGTCGGGCATGGGGAAGACAGTGGAGAAATAGGATTGCTTTTGATTACACAAGCCTACGATGGAGGGTTTTAAATTTAATTTAGTTTTTTAAAGGTCTTTTTAACACTTGGTCTACAACGTGAAACACTGGGACGTAAACTACAACGTCGGGACTTTTTGACCCAACATTTTTAAGAAATGAAGGAAACCATTCTAGGAAACAACTTTTTTTCTTTCAAAACACGTCCTTTTCATCATTTCACTGAACGATAAATTCTCATTTTCTCCAAATAAATGCTCCCTACTTCCCTATCACGTATGCGATTTTTTCGTGGCTTTAGGTCATTTTGACCCATAAGTCGTAGAGCAAAGGTTAACAATTTGATCATATTGCGACCACTATGATTGTTTTAACTGTAGGAGGAACTGCAAGAAGAATACGTAAAGACAATACGAACAAACACAAATATCCATGCGCGAGGCGAGATTCCAACCCGCCACCCTTCGTGTCGAGGCAGCTAGGGTCCTTCGGTCTTAGCGACCTTGGATACCCAGGCCGGCAGCAATAGTCTTGGGGCGAGGCTGAACTCGATATTATGCTGAACTTGAGTGTGTCGACCTCAAATCTGCAAACAACTCTTCAGTCAGATTTATTTACGATGTGGACTAATTTCATTTAAAAAGTCCATACCCGAAATCTGAAGACACTCAAGTCTATTCTAAGTATCCGAATTTTAAAAGTAAATTGCAAAAATAACTAATCATAAAATGTAACTCTTAATGTTTTGTTTTTCAGTCAAAAACAGTTTTTCTTGTCTTAGTTTTGACTGACGTTAACTGACATGTGCACATATATCTGTGTATACGGTTAAGTATGACGATAATTTGTGATGAAGAAGAAAATCATTATTATTTCCATTATAATTGCCAATTTAAAGTGGAATGGAAATTAACACTGTTTACTACTTCACATATTGCTAAAAAACACTGGGTTTTTGTTTCTGCAACCTGACAGTAAATGCTCTGATATCGTCTATGACTTAACTCATTAGCAATAGGTTGAAGAACCGTTTTCTAAAATCAACATTTGAAATTAAATTAATTCCCACAGAATCTGACGCTCACCTTTGGTAGACATTCCGTACTTTGCAAGATTAGGTGAGTCTATAAGAAATCTCGACGGATAGACATGCTGAACACACTTTTGAAACACATTTTTTATATTTGCTTCTAAAGTAAATATGCTTTCAGCGCAATATTAATAAATTAACACCATTATTGGATCACAAATGATTATTGAAGTTCTATGTGTTCATATTACATGCCCGTGTTATTTATTTTTCCTGGTTAGGATAAAATTCAGAAGTTAATTTTCAAAAGCGCTATTTGTTAGAGAATAGCCATTGTTTACACTTCATATTGATATTGAAGCACATGTCATTAATAATAAAGTTCGAAATTATTAAAATTGCATAATTCAAAATGCAATGTTTTAATTCAAATGAAAAAAGCTCTGAAGAACGATGCAAATTTGTAGCCACTCGCGTTAATCTTGCAAGCCAGGACCTTAAAAAGTAACTAGTGGTGCTCCAACAGCACATACTTTTTCACCTTTGGAAACAGCTGCGCAATATTAAAGTATAGTATTTTCTACGCTACTAGCACCTCAGCTATTACTAGAAATCGTCCAATTCAAACAAAGCGCCTGTGATGCATATCTGCATTCAATTCGATAGTCAGGAACAGGAGTTATTTTTTACTGTGACAAATGAAACAAACAGGAATACATTTGATTACTACAGAATTCGCAGCAAATTGTACAGAAGAGAAAAACGTTCTGTTGCCAGCGCAGCGTTGTCAAAACTTGGCGCTTGGGGAATAATATCATTTTTTTCGAAAACGCTTATTTCGATCTGTAATCAGATCACAAGTTTTTGATCGGTTATTCATAGTACATCAAACACAGTTGATACACAACTCTAATACTAATGAAATAATCTAATTTCGAATGTTCTACGATTTGTAATGTTATGTTCCTTTTTCCGACTTTTAATAAACTACTGACACCGTCTCAAACTAAGCGCAGAAAAATAGAACTGTAAGGTAATATCTTCGTTAGGTCGACCACAATACTTTAAATAAAGGGGAAATCAAGTATTCTTCAAGACGATAAAAACAATTTGGGACTTACCGGCCTAACTTTTTAATAAAAGAAATTTAACTTAGTAAGGGCTCTTGTGGGAAACCTTTTGCGATAATAGTTTTCTTTACGTCATTGAAGAAGTTATATGGTTTATGTACCTTTTTCTGTTATACAGTACGCGATAATATTTTTAATAAGATGATATTAAATGGTATATAAGGTACCTCACCGGGCATTCTGAGGAGTAATTTATAACAAACTGTTGCAAAATTTATCGCAACGGAAATACTGGCTAATACTTTCACACGTTGTGGAATTGTAGCACCACTTATTCATTTCTAGTCCGCGTAACATTTCTAGACGCGCATATCCACACAAATTTGACAATTATAACTCCTTTTTATACAGCTAAATCATGACAACAATTAGAAGTAATTCTCAGTAATTTGTGAGCGCGACGCGGAATTCCGTTCTTGCATTTCCTGCATTCTTGATATTCCCTGAAAGGACCCATAAAACATGGGTTCTGGCTACACCACGGATTTTTTTTTGTAAATTTAGCAACTGAATGTATCCATGTTTTTGAAACTAGGGCCATTTAATAAGAGTTTTTCTGCTCTAAATTCCCGTTTTTTTTTTGCGCAGCATTTCATAACTTTCTATTCTTAAAAAGTTCCTTCTTAAACGCGAGAAACTATAAATTAAAACCTTACCGCCACATTTACAAGCCACTCTCATCAATTCTTACGTCTCATCAAGTCTTCATGATCACTGATAACTCTCCATGTTGACATATGATTCCAATTTTGGTGATGGTAGAAATCGTAAATATTTCGTTCCTACAGAACTCGCGCACAAATCTTATACACGCAAATCCCCTTTTCGGGTGTTTTTTCATATAGAACTTTCAACTATGTTAGAGGCTTAAAAAAATAACAAAATATTATATCATAACATATCATTTTATGTATCTATGTATTGTACAGTTTAAATGAGTTAAGTGCGATGTTAAAAGAGAATTTAACTTGAAACACCTGAGTTATATCTTGGAAAGTCGGCAACAGAAGGAATGAGAGGGTGTCGCACAGTGTGCATAGTGCAAATACTGTGTAGACTGTGAATTTTCAGAAACAATGTGATGAGAAAAGGAAACTGAAGTTATAACTTCCAACACTCACCTCATAACACATAAATGTATATTATTAATTATAAAATTCTGACATAGTAATTTATACACTAAACACTAATTTATATATTACAGGAATGTGTTAAATTACGTATTTTACATTACAGATTAATTTCAAAATCAGTAATGCAAAAATCTCACCAGTCTACCAGAACAAATTTTATTTCATAAAATATGATGCACTCTCCTCTTTTTACTTTCTCGCTCATATTTCGTAAGAAGAGAGAGTTTTGTAATAGTGCGCCCCAAAACAGCGAATTTTTGACAGGAAAACTCTTATTGCCGGATCCTGGTAAAGAAAATGGATAAATCTTGATTCTATGTTTAATAAATTATTTTCTTTAATATGTGTAGTCTGAATCCATGTTTTGTCCGTGGTCAACGCTACAACAGTTCAGCTGAATTTCTCCACAACTGATATTACTCAATGGAAATATAGGAACGCAAGGATCTCTGAGTTTCAAACGGATATTTTGATTTTGGGGGAATCTTAAATAAGCATTTTAAAACCATCTTCAACATTTCCTCAAAAATGGATTCACATTTTTTATTAAACTTTGCCCTCCGATAGCCTAAAAGACATACAAAAGCGTCTCTTGGTTCAAATCTAATTTTCGTTAAACTCACCTATTTTCTTATAACGCTCACTGGATGGTTAGACCTAACACCGAGCTACATGTCGGGTAGTGGGGTTTTCCCCAACCAAGTATCTCCCCCCAGCGAGGCACGAGGAAGATTAGATCACGCACAGTCAGTGGCCCATTTGTGAGAGTACTGCTCCAGCTTTCGCTTTGTGTTGATCGGAGAAACGGCAGAAAACTACCGTTCATAGCAGACGATCGCTAAAACTGTCTTCCAGCAGGTGAACGCGACCCAGCTACGTAGCTAGTGTTCAATGTAACTAGAGCCGTGCACCGTCGGGCCTCGAGCCTTAGAACCTCCCGGTCAGAAGCACTGCAGTGACCACCAATTTACGCCCTGTGCCACCTAAGCCGGTACGCGGCAGGGTAAGGCGTGCTTCTGACCCTCGACTCGCTCGACCTCGACTCACATACGCGCAATTCCGCACAAGTCGGTCTCTCTGGCTGAGTGACCCTCAGCACGAAGAGCGGCTTGAAGCCAAAGTGACCGCGACGACGCAAGTCTCAACTCCTGGGCTGACTAACCAGACCGAGGTACAGGCACGACTAACGCACGAGGCCGCCACCACGAAAGCTAGCGCTTGTCCGTCCGAGACGAACGCATCCTACCTCTATGTCACTTTCGGGATTCTATCCCGGCTTATCCGGGGCAAGCATAACCTTATTACAAACGAACACAATTAATCCGACTACGCTTCTGTCGCTTTCCTTAACTATTCTGCCACCTTCTGCCGCCATATTCCTGACGTTGCTTCATTATTTTCTTTCCCGTGTCGTTCTCTCCACTTCCATTATCCCCTTATTCATCTACTCCACGTTTATTCTCCCCTGGCGCGGCCGCCGGTTTCTTCTCCACCGTCCCAGAGAACCCTGCGGCACCCCAGCCTTTGCGGCACCACCGCCCGCGCCATCTCCGCCTTTGCCTCCCTGCTTCCCCTTCCGCCGCTGCCGTCTGTCTATCTACAGTAAGCATTCCGCCCTCGCCGGGGTCCAGTTTCCAGATTTCCTTCCCGCAACCGCTGCCGCCGCATCTCGGCCTTGCCCCTCCTCTGCCACCGCCAGCGCCTCGTCCGTTATAGCGCTCGCCCTCGCCCACGTCTCCATGGTCAAAACCGCCACCCACCCCTTCCACGTCACGCCTCTTGCCGTGCCACTCATCCCCACGCCTTTCTCCTCCCATCTCCGCCGCGCCCCTCCCAAACACACCTCCCCGCCCCCGCCACGTGCTACCACGCTCCTCGACACCATACACGGTACGCCTCTTCACTCCCGACTCGTTACGTCACGTCGCATTACATCACTTCGCGTCACCACCTGTCACTCTCCCCGCCGTGTCTCTCCCCGTGTCGTCCGCCAAGTGCTCTCCCCATCAAGCGTCGCCTCGTCACGCCACGGCTTTCCCACCAGGCCCCGCGATTCTCCGTCACCCCCGCCCCGATATTCCCCAAACTCTCCCTCACCAACAAGGTCCAGCAAAGCCCCGCCCGTCACATTAAGCACTGCCCTCGCAAAATCCCACATGGTCGTTACCCCCTACCCCAGTACACCCCGCTACCCTATGTCCCCCACGCATTGGCGTACCCTCCCCACTAGGCCACAGCACTCCCTGCTACACCCTCTCTATCCCGTCACAGTCCTGACCTACCCACCACCCGATCTTGTAACTGCTAACTGCAATTCCGCGCCATCCCCTCACACCCCGCACCCCCATTCCCACAACGTCAACCATGACCCACACGCAAAGCCTTGCCATCCCCACAACGCCCTCTCTGTCCCACCTCATCTCGTCCCGTCGTCCCCGCCCCCGCGCTTGGCATCGCCCCTCCCCGGGCCGGCGGGCGCGCTTCAAAGCGTCGGGCTGCCCGGAAGACAAGTGAACTTGCGAACTGGGCGTCTAATTCACTGATCCGCGGCCGCTGGCCGCCGCCGCCGCCGCCGCCGCCGTCGGCAGGAAGTTTCGCCAAAGCGATGCCAGGCAAGTTGGCGCGCCCGGAAGGGGGCGGCGGCGGAGCGTGGGAAGGCGGGCGGGCGGGCGGGCGGGCGGGCGGGCGGGCGGGCGGGCGGGCGGGCGGGCGGGCGTGGGGGGCGTGGCAGAGGGGCGTGTCCAGAACGACGCCCTCGGGGAGCGCGCCGCCCAAAGTGACCGAGTTGGGGCGGCGGCCACGAACCCCAATTGCCGCAATTTGGGGCTAATGAGAGAATGGATTAACGAGTGGATGGACACATGAATTTGTTTGGAAGTGAATGAATAACAACGGATGAAAGTGCATTTATTAATGTAAAGAATCAATGATGAGAAGGGCCCTTGCTGTGCCGTGTTACAGCCGTTCAGTAAGCGAGTGACTTGTTTAAATATCTCAGTGCAGTGAAGTACATTGTAATAAGTGTTTATTACCAGACATATCAGCACGAGGTGTTGTTGACCCGGCGACAGGCCCTCACGCGCCACTTAGTGGGACTTGTTTGGGGGTAGTTGTTTGTTTCTTCTCATAGACGAGTACTCAGAAGTGAATATAGTTTTATATTAAGGTTAAATGTTCAATCAAACAATGGCAGAAAACTCAAATGCATCATTTTCGCCGCTATCAGATGTGGTGTTGTCAGCTCCTTATGCACTTGACTACCATTAAACGTATCTAATAACGTAAGCACCAGCAGCGTTAGCTATATGCAGCGAGTCAACCTGCAAATTCAACCTTCACGCAGCTGTCTACGGGCATGTCGACACGAGCGTAAGCATGTCGCATTCTGTTGTTTTCTTCCGCATCTTCACCAGTCAACACAACGTCCCTGCACATTTGCTTTGAAAAATATACGAGTATGTTACAATAGGTTCGAAATGACTTCCGTTCATAAAATCACACCGGTGGAAGAGCAGCTATATTTCTATGAGCCTTCAACAGCACAATTTCATTAATACTACTTCTGGGTATCCCTGCGTAGAATATGTGGTGAGAAAGAACTCGAAATCAATGTAAAATTAAATCGAGACACAGAAAGAGACATGGGAGGAATATTCACACAAATATCTTTTAACCACAATATTACGGATAATAACAATGTGATTCTCTATGCAGTTTAATCAAAGCTAAGCAAAATTAGAATGATTTCTCGCACTCCATGCCGGGCTGGAACAGACGGCACAGAGGCTGGTCGTTCGCAGTGGAGTCCAGTCAAGAGGGTCCCTTCACATTTAAAGCAATAATTTACGAAGTGCGAACTGTTTGCACGGTTTCGCATAGTTTGAATTTATGAATTCTTAAATCATTTACTAAAACGATGAAATAGTGTTAAATTCAAAATACTGTATCAAACAATATTCTTTAAAAAATAAAACTAGCGGGACTAAATTGTACACATTATCTCGACCGTATTTTCACGCAAAATTACTCACATTTTCCAAATCATACATGGATGTATTTCAAAATCTATCTTTGAGGAACAGATTTCATTAAGAGGGAAAAACATATCTTGATAATTGTGTTGCAGTTGTAGGAAAAGCCGAAAAAAATTAATTTGTGCGATTTTCGATATATTAGGGAACTTAACGACTATAAGACCTGCACCATTCTATTACACGTTTTTCACACTATCCAAAAACAAAATTCAATCAAAAACGATTTAGCCATTTTTTCAAAAAGTTTCATAATGTCCCTGGGGCTTCATGTAAAGTACCCCCAAAATTAAAATAACAATTTCAAATTCAAGGGGCCGCGACACAAGTCAAATCGACAGGGGAATATCAATTCGGGAAAAAATCAACTGAACGGTTTAGCGGCTAGCGTCGTTCACAGACGGACGGACAGACCGACACCCAAATGTATGCCGTCATTTGATTTTTCGGGATCAAGGAATACAAAACACTTAAAAAACAAGTAACTTTTTCGATACTAAAGCCCTGTAATAAGAGTTTTTCTATCGAAAATTCGCTGCTTTTTCCCGGAGCATTACATAACTTTCTATTGGATGAGCGGTTGTGAGAACGCAAAAATTAGGAGTGAAACGTCCATTGGTGCAACAGTGCCAGATATTCAGTTAATCGCGGCCCTTCTGGTGCGAACAGGCGCGAGACGCCTCCGGGAAGCTGGTCGCCGCGCAGGGCCGCCTCCGGAGGGCGGATTAGCCGCAGCCGGGCAGCGGATCAGCCGCGACTCCGGGCCCCCGGGAGCTCGGTCTCCGGGGATTTGGGCGCTGGCGAGGACGCGGAGGGAGGGGGAGGGGAGGGATCCGTGAATGGGCCGCTCCTACCTGCCCTCCGGGCGGGTTGGCCGCACCACAGAGATAGTGTGCCAGGCATATAATTCATCTGTTGCAGCACCGATTCATTATTACTAATACTGTTCTGTTATGTCGCCTTAACGCAACTCGGGAACGTAAATTCAGTTTTAATGGCCGACGTCCGTTACAGATTTTACAGACCGCTGCCAGCTAAGAGAAATCGCAAGAAATGAGTTGTACCTGAAGTTGGCGCATGAGTATTTTTACTTCAAAAGGTTTTTATTATTAATAATATTATTTATCAGGTGTATTACAAGTATTAAACGAAACATGGCCGAAGTCACAGACAACTGAGCTGGTTGGTTACAAACCTCGGCTAACGTCTCGTTATACAATCAACAACGATGCCAGTTATTAGCTCTCTATTAGGATACTGATACTAATACCTATTAATGTATATTATATCGAATATTGATTTTATACATTATTCAAAGCACGTCAAAACGGTACTTAAATACCGGACTGTGCCTCTCTAATAACTATCAATAACTATCCATCACCAAGAACGCAGCGTTCGTCTAGAGCGTTTGCCTGTCTTCGTAACTCTATAACCACACTTGTGCAGGCAGACTGCAACATTAAATTAACTAGTGGTGATATACAGGGAGAGGAATGTTCGGACCTGCTACGTTTTCTACTCTAGTGTGTTACCTATTTAGGTATTTCATCACTTTCATTCCAGCTACAATCTATATGCTCCTAAAATACAGTTTTAACATTTCTCAATTTTAGGTCCCGCAATAGCATAATTGAAATATTATTTTAAGAATATTGTACAAGTGTAAAAAAAAGTTTTATATGCAAATTTACATTGAAAAACTTGGAGCGATTTTTGAAAAAAATGTCGTTTGAGAGTTCCTGGAAATGAACTATACAAACACAATGATGTCAAAAACGCCCATCATGACGTGAAAGATATTTATGAAAAATATCTGTATTTTTTAGAAAACCAAAGGTATACATCAAAAGGCTTTTAATGTCATGTTTTTCAGTGCACGTGGATTGAACTATCCGTATAAATGGATTGAAGAAAAAATTGAATCCGTGTTAAATAACGCACGTGTGGTAGGAAACAACTTTCAGATACAGATGTCGTTATTATACTACCTACCTATGATTTTACAAGAAAAGCGAACAAAATTGTTTTATTAGTGTGTTTCTTGTGAGACATAGTATTTACAGTTCCAGAATGTGATATTCTCATGAAAGAAATCGGGCTTCGGAAGAGTGAGAGAAGTTAATTTGCTCATGTAGGACCGTATTAAAATAAATGTTAGGAATCATCTGCAAATATTTTTCGTACTTGTTTGAGTTGTTTTGTTGCTTTACAAAACGCTTTTGCGGTCTGCAAAAAAAAATGCCTTGCGGGACGCCGCATGGAATCCTCTGTTATAGAACTAGTGGTGCTAAAACAGCACTTAATTTCTCACCGATAATTTCACCCAAAATTACGTGAAAAGTGCTCAAAGTTTCGAAAAATTGTACATGACCTTATTTCTAAATATATTTTGGAGGAACATATGTCATTAAGAGAAAACTATCTTCATAATTGTAGTTGTAGGAAGACGCCGAATTTTTGTTGTTGTGTCATTGCAATTTTTGAAAAGTCGGGGTTTTTAACGCAAATGAGAACTACACTATTCTCGTACACATCCTTTACACAATCCAACAACAAAATTTAATAAAAAAGAAAGTAGTAATTTTTTGTACATTTTTAAATGTTCCAGAGACTTTATGTAAAGTACACCTCAAAATTAAAATATCGGTTTCAAACTCAAGGGTCAGCGACATCAGCAGATCGAATAGGAAACATCAATTTTGGAGAAAATCGGCTGAACGGTTTAGCCGCTAGCGTTGATCACAAACAGACAGGCATATGAGCAGACGGTTAGACGGACAGACAATCATTCGATTTTTCGGTAACAATGACCCACAAAACACGATTTCGAGTTTTTTTTTCTGAATTACGCAACTGGGTTTATCCACTTTCTCGTTACCAGGTCTGCACCACGATCTGTACAGTATGTGCCTGGGGTTTCGCCACTTACCAAGCTCTTTGCGAAATTAAGCTCTGAATAATCTCATTGATTTACGTTCACAGAATCAGCTTGAGGGAAAAGTTATGCTACTTCACGTGAGGTTTATTTCGAAACTGACGAAGTTGGATTACACCTAAGGAGATTTACTTATCCTCTGCGTAATTATACTGAAACGTTATTGCTATTAAGTGGTATATACTACATTGCGAAAAAGAAATGTATAATATTGGAGGATTCTTCCTTGTCTAATCCCATTGAGATGAACAAATATATACAAAAAAATTCATATATTTCCAACAATAATCCGTTTAAAATATAAAAATCATATATTGTAAATTAAATTCTTAATAATATTTTTTTAGGAAATAACTTATTTATTACTTTCCTCAGAAGAACATACAGACAATAAAAATTGCGATCATTTAACAATGAGCGCTAGCTGAAGTTTGGTGTCCTAGTTGCTCTGGTCGCCGCCCCAGGAAACGGGTCGCTCCCGGGGGATTTCCGAGCTCATGTCCGCCGAAATCATGTAGCACAACAGCGGATAGTCTGGGGCTCGATTCCCGCGCGGGCCTTCGGCTCCATAAGCGCTCGAACGCGGGGGGGAGTGTGATGTTGGTGGTTGCGGTCGAGCGACTAGTAGATGCTTCGCTGCGACGCAACGCCGCTGTCCATGCTCACACGTCAGCGCATCCACGCCCTCATCCCCCGCGCGGACGCCCACGCGCGCAACGCCCTCGGCGGAACTGCCCACGCTATCACAGCACACCATAACGCCCTTCCTCCCTTGCTGCTTTATTGAAGCGTTCCCTTTGACATTGTGTGCCTACTCGACCCTGCTGTGTCCCCTTAGCAATTGGTGTGCCCCCTTAGCAATTGGTGTGCCCCCTTATAGCACTGGCGGTGCCCCCTTAGCACTTGCGGTGCCCCCTTAGCACTTGCGGTGCCCCCTTAGCACTTGCGGTGCCCCCTTAGCACTTGGGGTGCCCCCTTAGCACTTGGGGTGCCCCCTTAGCACTTGGGGTGCCCCCTTAGCACTTGCGGTGCCCCCGTAGCGCTTGCGGTGCCCCCTTAGCACTATATTTATTAAGATAGCCGTCTTTCTACTTTTCCTTTATTAGTATCGCTATATGTGGCTCATCATCAGTCTCGCTAAACGCGGCGAAAGTCAGAAGACAGTTTAAGCTGACGAGGATGACTTCAGTTATTTCACACACACACACACACATCCTTACTGCACCGCTCATTGCTCCCACCCAACCAGCATCGAGTGATCCTGAGCTCTTCTCGGCACCATCTCTCCGCCCAAACCATTCCCCCTCTCCATCCCTTCTCCACTTGCCTGTCCCAGCTCCTATTCCTCACGGCCAACCTCGTTCCCAACCGCTCCGCGCCGCCCTGCCCCGCCCCGCCCCGCCCCGCCCCGCCCCGCCCCGCCCCGCCCCGCCCCGCCCCGCCCCGCCCCGCCCCGCCCCGCCCCCCCGGCCCAGCGCACGTCACCGGTGCGCTCCCCTTCGGCGCTGCGAGCGCCTCCTCGCGTCGTGAACGCGCGTCTTGCGCCTCCCGTCCCCTTCCTCCTGCCTCAATTTGTAAAGACGGACCCTAAAAATAAGGAAAGGGCGGAGGAGTGGGCGCTGAGGACGGGCCCGGCTGACGGCCTCTCATGCGCGCGGAGAATTGAGGACGGAATCGAAGGGATGAAAAGTTATTGGAGGCGAGCACGCACCGGGCAAACGCCGCCCTTTCGTCGTTGCCCCGCGACCGTTCATGAAAACAAAGCGAGGGGCGGGGAGAAGTGGGAGGGCAAGGGGTACGTGGCGCGCCGCCGGACAGTGGGATGACGAGGGGCCAGCGGGAAATGAGGGCATAATTTGGTGAGAGGGCAGAAGTAAAGTAGGGTGGAATAACTCAGAGAGAGGGGGTCGGAGAGGGGGGGTCGGAGAGGGAGGGTCGGAGAGGGAGTTGGAGAGGGGGTCGGACAGGGGTCGGACAGGGTTCGGAGCGGGATTTCATTGTACTGAAAACAAAACTTAAACATTAAAATTATGAGGCCGTTTAAAGAAAAAAATGTAAATAGAAGTAAAGTAGTTTCTTCAGAAATGTAAAAAATTTTAAATGAATTATAATAATCTCAGTGACTTGCATTACAAATTGAGTGAATTTTGAGAAGCGAAGATATTACCCAAACAAGGCAGAACCAGTGCCTGGACCTTCACTGTGAAATAACTGGAAGGGAGCACAAAAATTAGAACGAAAAGAGGAATGTTTCCAAGGAACAAGCTCATATTTTCAATGAAAAGGTTGTGTTGGATAGTGAAGTAAAAAACGAAAGAAAAAAGGGAGATCGAGACTAAGAAAATCAAAAATCGAACCCTGTGTGACTCCATCTGAAATTGATATTTTCAATTTATTGCCAGAGAATAATAATTCATCATCCCAGTATGATATTTCTTCTCTCTCAGATTGTTGTTTAAGGTTTGAAAATAACGAAGCTAGAGCTTTACTCTGAGTTTCATACGAAGGTAATTTTGAAAGTAAAAATGTTACGATCAATGACGTCAAAAACTTTTGAAAGATGTGAAAATATTCTAAAAGGTGATAAATTTCATTCATTCATGAAGTGAGAAATTTAGAAAAGGAAATTTTGCATGATTCCGTAGATTTTGATTCACTAGGTTCATGCTGGAAATCTGAAATATCATCGAATTTACCGAGAAATATTTCCGCTCGTACATAAAAATGTATGACTAATGTTTTTGAAAAAAGTGACACATGGTAAATTGGCTAATAATTTTGAATTGTATTTTTGTTTCTTTTTTGAATAGCGGCTTAATCTTTGCTGTATTGAAAATATCTGGAAATGTTCCAGTACAATAGGACGCATTAAATATGCGAGTTAACGAGCGTATAATAGCAGATATATAATTCTTTAACAAAAAATTGGAAATTTAACTAAAACTATTATTTCTTTTTCAGTTTACCAATCATTTTGAAATTTTCATAGAAAGAAGTTTCTGAAATTAACATCGGGTCAAAATGTTTTATGTGAACGTCTCATGTTGAATTCTGTGGCTGAAAACCCGTTGTGAGATCAGCCACAATTTTCGAAAACTGTTGGTGAAGAGACTAGCCACTGTTGCTGGATCGTTCACTTCTCTAACATCTTTTAAAACAACGTTGCCACCAAGGTATCCTGGCGATGTGGTCGTCTTTTTTCTACATTCTACATTGTTTTTGTTCTGTTATTTGAGTTCAAAATTTCCTGATCATTTTTCGTGATTTTAGCCTGCTTAGTGATTTTTCTTCAGAATGATTTGTATTTTTGGATGTAGAGGTCAAAGTCATGGTATTACATACATTACGAATTATGAAGCGTAGAAATGAAATAAAGAATTCACTTGGTAATACATAATGTCCTAATCCTACGGGTTATCCCAGAATTGCTTTTCAGATGAATGATTAAACTTCATTTTTAAAGAAAAGCTATTATTTAAGTGAAATTAAAGCGTCAAGAAAATGTCTTATACTTTTCATTTCTATAAAAAATATTATAAACCACTTCCAATAATTTTCGGAGCAAGTAGTATACGGATAATTTTATTTTACTTTTAGAAAAAAATCTATATATACACGTATTATTTATTAGGTCAGTCTTGGCATTTCTTGTAAAGGAATGAATTTTGGACCCTATTCTAAGTCTTTCTTTTCAATTTCATAGTAGTGATAATTAGTTTGATAATTATTATTTGATCGATTACCATCTTAAAATAAGTGTAGACCGTGTAGGTAGATTTATTGTAATATCTAAAATGAAGGAATTCATTACATTGAAAAACTGCTCTTTCTCGCAAGATTAGACCAGAAAATCAGCGTTAAAATCTCCGCATACAACAAAGGAATGAAAAGAGCATTTACTAATTTTGTTTAATGTTATTTCTAGTTTTTCTACAAACTTGGTATAATCTATAGCTCTGTTTGTTAGGGCCCTGGAGATGAAAAGTGAGAAAATTTTGAGCACAAAAAGATGTACAATATATATTTGAAAAACATTTTCAACTGAACACATACTAATTTCCATCAAAGAGGTAGACTCGATATCATTTTTTACGTAAATACGAGAATCTTTAATGCAGGACACTTATTCTATTCCTTTACTCTACAATAATAGCCTGTGAGATAAAAGTCTGGTATATGGAGAATCTAAGTTCATTGCCGAACAAGGGTCATGAAATTAAAATAAAGTTAAACCAGTGCAGTAAAAGAACACGTTACAAGAAAGCAAATAAACAGGTTTCAGAAATAATGTTGACAATTATTATAGAAAAACACGATATACGTTTCCATTTTCCATTAACTAGATAAAATTATACAACTATTGTACAAAAATGAACTAATATATTTCTATAATATGCTCAATGAAACATTTTTGAAATTAAAAACGATATTTCTTTGGATATTTTCTGGATCTGATGCTAGAAAAGACCAAATTTCTTGATTGCGTTTGTTTGAAATCAAAAATTTCATTTATTATTATCATGTCATACATAATTTTCCTTTTTTAGCTTGAAAACCAAGGTAAAATTATAAACGTTTTTACGGTAAACTTTTCGTACCGTGTCACAGAATGTGATTATTTGGGCGGAAATGAGCCATTTTGGTACAACCAATGTTCGTTAAAAAATTAAAACGAAAGTAATACGTAATCATTTGTTTTTTGTCACAAACTAAAAAAAACATAAAAAAGTAGAGCTTCAACCTTAGACTATCAAATCTTCGAATTGAAATAGTTCAAAAAAAGACATGTGTAAAAAAAGTGCATAATCAAGAGAGATTTTTATGCTATGCAGATTAATTTTTCATTTTCAATATGTGTCTCTAGTGAAAGGTATAGTAGTCACAACATACATTCTTGTCTCGAATAAAACAAGAGCTGTGCGTATTACATTTTTCCACGTATAAAGGATAATCTCACACACGCACACAAATATTCAGCAGACTAGTTTTTTTCAACAGGGTTCTAAAATTATTCAAGAGATTATAACACGATACTGAATACAGTGACCGGCTATAAATACGAAACCCTCAACCACTACCACTCGTCCAATATTAAATATTGCTCACGTATTCCGGAAGAAAAACTGCGGGGTGTATTCGGACATGCAACAGACACCGTCGGCTATTTTCGCGCCGGACGAGCATTACGAGTTTTGGATGTAATACCCAATGATAACAGGGAGTACGGGTTTTAGGAGCGCGTAAATATTCATATTGAGCACGAACACGCTTCGCTAACGGCCACGACAGCTAACGGCGCCCGGCGACGAGCGTCGGGTGCCCGGGGCCCAGCAGGGCGGCGCCCGCGGCGGCGCCTACGGCCCAATGGCGCGCTGTGCTCGCGGCGTTGCCAGACGATTCAATGGATGTACCGTGGTACCAACCTTCAAAAATCCTGGTACCTTCACTGAAAGTCCTGGTACCAATGTCAATTGATTCCAATCCTGAAATTGTTCGTATTATAACTTATGGTTTTTAAAGGGCCCAGGAAGTTCGTTAATATTAACTCGATATCTATTCATTTTATATCGATAACCTAAATGGAAGACATGGAACGTTCTATCCTTTTCTACTATAGCATGTGCTAGAAACAGACCATCTTATGTCATCCTACTGTTCAGAAATATCAATATTATCTTTAATATTGGTGTCAGATTTAAAATGTTGAATAAAAAATATTAAACAAATCTTCCATTGTAAATCATCAATTACTGTAGATTCAAACTGCTGAAATTTGAACGAACGACGTCTTCATCCTGGTACATGGCATCTTCATTTAAACCCTGGTAAAAATTCCAGGATCGTAGAACGTCTGGCAACACTGCGTGCATGTTGGTGCGAAAGGCGAATTGGTGCGATGCGAGGATCATAGGGCAGTTTCAGCAAACCAAACTCCCGGAAGAGGAGAGAGCGAAAATGGAAAATGTCCTCAGGCGGCCCCAAAGAAAATCGGGCCAATTGATTGTCTCTGAGTTTCCGTTGGTGGTGTGTGCTATTAGCGCCTCTGGTGGCTGATGCTCGTGGAGTAGAAACTCATACGTTGGACTTCGAAGGACTGAAAAAACCGCACCTAAATAGTCCTTTCCATCTAGAAATAATGAAAATATTTAAAGTACCTTCTCTTAAAATCTCAACTTTCTAAACAGAATCAACTCGCCTACAGAACTGCACATAATCTTATTACAGTCTTCCATCCTTAGCCTATTCACAAGCAGAATAAATCTAAACATGTATACAAATAATCAATAGCTGAAAGTTCACGTGCGTTTAAGAAAATGCAGTGTAAGATAAACCTACGAGTAAATTAGATAATTTTGTGAATTATATAACTTCCGTTTGCTTAAGTATCCCCAAATTTTACTCTATAGTTACTTTAAGTTAAGAAACATCGTCATACGCATTAAATATCAATTGTATCTGTGACTACATTTCCTAAAAGAGGGCAAGATGAAAATGGAAACAATTGATTAATATTAAGTGCACATCCTTGGGGGTTAAGGACAAGGTTAGTGAATTGATTAATATTAAGTGCACATCTCTTTAAAATTAACACTCAGAGGTAACTGTACGATGCATTTCAGTTTAATGGTTTATCTTTTTTTTCTTTATGATAAAATAATGTAAAATGACACACTTTTTTAGAATATCGAAGAAGGTACGTTTTTCTTCTTCGAGATTCTGAAGTGCTTCTTTAGTTGGATTATCTTTAAAGACGACAACTATTTTACCTCGTGTACCGAGCGAACTCTTCCCAAGTTTATAGCTTCATATAAAAGTCATAAAAAGACATCTAGGGTGAAAACGACTTCTAAGTGACAGAAATCGCCGTTCAATGAAGAGAGTTGTTTGACAATGTAATAAAAATGACACAGCATGCGTGACAACACAAATAATTAACCATTTGCAACTTCTAAAAAATAGGAGAATTTGGCACCAGATTACTGTAAATTGATGAAGAAGTGTTCCTACTATTTTGTTCATTCCAGTGGATGCATTGATTTCGCTACTGGTGTAAAGAACATTCTAGACATTACCTGCGGATATGGGTAAGAAGCAAGCTTTTATGTATTTACAATGGTGGTGCAATCATCCTTAATTTGGGAGAAATGTATAGATTTATGGTCTTGTCATTTCCGTATTTTCCATCTCACTGAATGAAATGTATCTCGTACGAAAACCCAAATGTATACATTAATGTCCAATTACTAGGAATATGCTGTATAAAGTAGTATGGCATAGGGATTTTGTCATTGTAGGACTCTTTATGACAGATTTTAGAACTAGTTGACGAATAATTCATTTATCGCTTCAGAACGACAACTCATGGTTATCTATATAGAATGACAATCATATTAGAAATTTTAGTTCGTAATTGTGAGAATTATGACATAGTTTGACGTCATGATATGTTTTTGAATAGCAAGTTGAGTCCATCGGAGAACAGCTGTTGTCTCTCTCTAAGGAGAAACGCTTTTATAATCAAAACAACAACAGTTCTTATCATCTATTTAAGGAATTATTTTGAATTATACACCGATATGAAAAATTGCGTCGTACCTATATGACAGGACGTAAGTTATCAATGATGATACCATTTCTGCAAAAATAAATGTAGAAATTATTCAGTTTTTAAATTATAGAGAAAAGTCGACAGAACACAATAGATATTATCAGTGTAAAGGGTTGGAAGCTAACGAAAGTTTGGCTTGCTATAGAATACACTGAGGCCATGAACAGTCTAAAATATTGTTTTCATACGATAACGTATGCAGAAGGTACAACGTGTGACACATGAGACGCCAAAAGCCCGAAAATGAAAACGAAATTGAAAAAGAGTTTCTCGCAGCCAACTATAAGCGCGCCATTTTGTCATTTCTCGAGGTCAGCTTCGTAGTAGCCTTTGTGGCGCCAAGGAGGCGGCACAGGTCTAATGCATTGGAATTTTTTGTCAGCATTTTTTTTATTCACTGTTGGGAATTTGGTTATGTTATTGCGAGAACCGATCACACATTATTTTCAAGGTCGTTAAGTGGCTGAATTTTACCAAGGCAATTCAGAATTACTCTAACAATAAAATCGTAAAGAATGGTGGTAAATTGTACAAATATTGTAGGATGGGAGCAACTTGGGTGCCAAATAAATTTGTTACGCTTGGTAAGAATGTAAAGATACTTTGTGATTACAAAGGTGACCAGGAAAGTACGGTGAGAGAGAGACAGAGAGACAATAGGACTTACAATTAAATCTTTGAAATTTCACTAATCTCCAGAAATTCAAGAACACTGCGGTCATATTGCTGAATTCGATATTTTGAAAAATATTCTCTTCAATGATATAAGTTGATAACGGTATACAAAGACATAGCTTGGGTATGAAACACTGTAGCAACTTATTAAATAATCGTTTCTTGTTAATATTTACCGGCTACCCTTCCTTTGCTGCAAAGTCTATTCGGAACGTTAATCCTTCGGGAGGGTTGTGAAACCCGTTGATAATATTATCTGAAATTGCAAAGATATACTACCAGTGATTCGAAAACATAAGAAAAATAAAATAGTTTAACGTTTAGTTAAATAGTGGGCGAAATAAAGAGTACGTCCCATTAGAGTCGTAGAAAGAGCGCTAATGCAATTCCTCGCAATGCGGTAACTGCTGTGCGCCCAGTATGACGGCGGCCGCGGTGGCGCTAACACAGTTGCGACAGTAGCGTCCCCGGTGACGGGCAGGCGAAGCGCCCGGGAAAGGCGCTCCCGGGGGCGAGGCCGTCCGCCCGCGCGCCCCACGCACGTCACGCACACGACACGCACACGACACGCACGCGTCACGCGCTGCTGCTTCCGCACGCAGCGCCCGCACCCCCCCCCCGCCGGCGACAACGCGTGCGAATGCGATCCTGCTGCGTCACCGCCACGCCCGCCCACGCCCGCTGACACCCGCCCACGCCCGCCCACGCCCGCCCACGCCCGCCACTCCCACACACGCCCGCCACGCACGCCCGCGCCCACCCACGCCCACCCAGGCCCGCCCACGCACGCCCACGCACGCCCACGCACGCCCACGCCCACGCCTGCCACGCCCACTCACGCTCGCCCTCGCCCGCCACCCGCTCCGCCTGTTTCCCACCCAGTTCCAGCCCGCCCATCGCCAATCGCACCTTCCCGGCCCGCCCACCGACTCCTCGTCACTGCCACCGCCACCTATTCACACAGTCTTTCACTCGATCTTCTCCCCAAACCATATCCATCCCATCACCTCCCCCGTTGGACGTTGTGCCACCCCACCCGCACTACTCTTGCGCCCCCGGGCGCTCCTATTCACCCTCAACCCGGCACCTTCGACCCCGCTCCCGCACCTGCCTTGCCACCGACTCTTCTCTCCTCTCCTCAGCTCGCGGGTTCCTCCTCCACTCTTGTCCTCGCCCCGCATCGCGATCCTCACTTCCTCTCCCGCTTCCTACGTCGCCACCTCCAAAACCTCCCCGTCCCTCATCACCCTCCAGCAACTTAGACCCCGCCCCTTTCACTGCCATCGCTTCTACTGTCCCCCTCGGCGCCGTCTCCACCGGCGTGGCCTTCGTGAGAGCGACGCTGCGTCGCCCCCCCCCCCGCGGGGTCCCTCGCGTGCGCGCGTGGGGGGCGTGCTTCTGCTGCGTGGCCCCTCGCGACCGCCCCCGCTCTGCCCCGCCCCGCCCCCTCGACACTGCGACGCCACGCGGAAGGACTGACAGCGGCGGGCTCAGCGGGGCGGGCACAGCGGGAGGGTGACTGGGCGAGATGGACTCAGACGAGTGGGGCGGGAGCCACGTGTGAGATACGGGGATGTGTGAAAGTAGGTGGGATGGATGTTGGTGGGATGCGTTCAATGGCCCGAATGGTGGGATTGGGATGTAGGAGGACTGGCAAATGGGTAAGGTAAATGCAATCGGTGGGATGAATGGGATGGCTTAGAAGAATGGGGCTGGTGGGATGGATGGATGGTATGGACGAGTATGCGCTGCTCCCCAAGCCGTAGGCACCTGCCACCATAAGCAGCAAGTTAGTGATACGGTAATTTTATAGTACAGTGTAATGTTGCGAAATAATAAATTTGTTCGAGTTGTATGAGCGCGTGGAAAAAGAAGCAACTGAGGACAAACGCGGGCACCGTCGTTTACCATGGTTGCTAATTTGTTGAGAAGGACACTGGATGGAGTTCGCCAAGGACCGGACGCATGAATGAATGTCGGAAATATTAACGTGTCATTCTGATTTTAAAAACCAAATAGTAGCCACTTCAGGGTATTGTAAATTTGAAGAAACCTTGGGAAAGGTATTTCAGCAAATTAATCGGTGGTTCTATAGTAAGGAACAAGATATCCGCAGAAGCAGAGAAGTTAATCTTTTCTGATTGAGTCTGCTTACAGGAATTCACGAATACTATTTTGTTTCGTATTTGAACTTAAAGTGTTATTATTTAAAGCACCTCTAGAGAGAGGTCAGAGGACATTTGCTGAACAAAGGCGACGTTTGCTGAATGGCCATCGATAGGTGGCCTCTACGAGAGGATACGCTGTTGCGGGAACATTAGTTCAGTAAATTCGCAAAGCATACTTTTCCGATGTGGGTGATTCTGTACTCCGACAAACACTGGAACCAATGGCAGATCGGAGTGGATGCCGAAAGAAGTTAGCGCACTTTTAATGCACAGTGCATCTAATGAAACTTTGCAACCGAATTATTAATACAAGAGAATGATTAACATTTCCTGCTGTGAGTGTGCTCATTTTTATATCGAGCCCCGTCTCCCTTTGCTCCTTAATTGTTTGTTTTTTGTCACTTGTTTGCTGTCCCTCACCTTCCGTCTTTTTTCACCTCACCTACAACAACTTATTTTTTGATTGGCCCCTAACCTCTTGAACACGTTTGATTTCCGTGTCCATTTTGCTTTTTATTCTTATGAAATAATATTAATTTTATACTAACTTTTCTACAGGGGTATGACTACCCAAACCAGAACGTTGTGCTGTTCTTCCCAACGACATTCATCGTCGGAATATATGTAAAGAGTAACATTCACATAAACGTTCCTGGGGTGGCTTGTGTACAGAGTGCTAGCAAGCTTTGTGTAAGGTGATTCTGAGTTAGATTCCCGCCTGGGGCAAAAATGAAGCTACAGTTATCTCACGCAAATCGTCATTTTTTTAAAACTGTACGACAACAGAAGCCGGGCCAAGTAAACGAGGTGTGTTGATGTGAATACGTCAAGCTCTCACATGTTTCCCTTACTCGCAAGTGTGGATTATAAATACATAGAAAAGGGTTCACGTCTGGGAACAGCACGAGCTGGCAAAAGTAGGAGTATTACGACCCCAATGTGCAAATTTAAGAGACAAATTAATTTATTATTGTAATTACTATTAAGTTTTTACATAACTTTCAAATAACATGTGTTAATTTATAAATAATTTGAAAAAATAAACTTCAAAGATGTCTAACATATCATTTAACTAAAATGAACATTTGTTGTAGTTTTTTTTAAAGTTGGTATTTAACATCTGAAATTTGGTTTAAAAGATGTGTAAACTTTGTTTTACGAAAATAAATTTGCAAATAATAAATATATAATTTTGAAGCATTCTTGTAATTGTTTAAAATAGTTTTTAATCCCATCGCTACATTTTCAAGGGGGGAGGGGAGGAGAGGGGGAGGGGGAGGGGGGAGGGGGAGGGGAGGGGAGGGGGAGGGGGGAGGGGAGGGGGGAGGGGAGGGGGAGGGGGAAGGTGTGAGCGGTCTTACCCGCTTAGAACCTAGATCGTCCCCTTGTCCTCCCCTCGGGTCCGGCTCCCAGCGCCACTGAATCCCTGCCCTCGCCCTCGTCGCCTTCCCTCGCGAGGTCACGTGACCCTCCTGGGGAGTCCCCTGCGCCTCGATCCTCGTCGCCCAGGGCGCCCAGCTGCCTTCCCCTCCCTCCCCCTCCGCGCAAGTCGGCGCTTCACCCGCCCCGCCCCGCCCCGCCCCGCCCCGCCCCGCACCTCCCCGCCCCGCACCGCCCCGCACCGCCCCGCACCGCCCCGCACCGCCCCGCACCGCCCCGCCCCGCACCGCACCGCACCGACCTTCCCAGCCCGTCTCGCTCCACCCCGCCCCTCCCTCTCTTGCCCTGCCCCGCCCCGCCCCTACCCTTCCAGCTCCTCCCCGCCCCGCCCCGCCTCCGCCCCGCCCCCGCCCCGCCCCGCCCCGCCCCGCACCGCACCGCACCGACCTTCCCAGCCCGTCTCGCTCCGCCCCGCCCCTCCCTCTCTTGCCCTGCCCCGCCCCGCCCCTACCCTTCCAGCTCCTCCCCGCCCCCGCCCCGCCCCGCCCCGCACCGCCCCGCACCGCCCCGCACCGCCCCGCACCGCCCCGCCCCGCCCCGCCCCACCCCCGCCCCGCCCCGCCCCGCCCCGCCCCGCACCGCACCGCCCCGCACCGCCCCGCACCGCCCCGCACCGCCCCGCCCCGCCCCGCCCCGCACCGCCCCGCACCGCCCCGCACCGCCCCGCACCGCCCCGCACCGCCCCGCACCGCCCCGCCGCGCCTCGCCCCGCCGCGCCGCGCCTCGCCAGCCCGCCTCGCTCCACCCTCTTCTCCCTCTCTTGCTCCACCCCGCCCCGCACCTCCCCGCCCCGGCCCCGCTCAGCCCCGCCTTCCGCGGCACGCGCGCAATTGCGTTAGGCCACTTCGCGCCACTCGTCCCGCCCATTCGCCGCCGTCGTCGCCGGCTGTCCCTCCCAATCAGCCTCCAGACCGCGGCCTCTCGCCTTCCTCTGCAACTGCTCAGGCCACTTGGAATGTACGACCTGCCAACCCCAACAAGGCGTGCTGTATTTGTGCCATCAACCTTATTTACACGTTCGTTTATCTAAATGTACGAGGTAGGTTTTATAGGTTTCTGGCCACTCTAACGTCTATTTTTATTTTTTAAAAACGTAAATTGTCTACTTAATCATCTTCCCAAGATTTTGGTGAACATTTTACTACAACCCATTTTTCACATTTGTGTATATTAACATCTCTAGGCCTTTGAATAGCACTCGATGTTATGTTGGCAAAATGGGCGAAAACTGTTTTTTTTCATTTCTCACTCGTCTCATACTTTTCGTCTTGAAAGGTTTTCCTCACTTTTGTGGTAGATGTCAGTAGGGGACCAATCTGGTCTGTAGTGTGAATGCTCCAACTCCTTAAAGCCAAAGTGCTTTACAACAGTAGTCTTTGCAATCTGAGTAGTAACCAAAAGTGAAGCTAAACACCATGCGATTGGACGCACCGCATCCAACTCAAGTACCTCTCTCCACAAAACTCAGTGAGATGTCGGATGCAAAAATACAGAATTGTAACAATTGAAGGTAAGTCTATAAACTGCTCAGACTATTTTTCCATTACTGAGAGATATCTTAGCCAGGTTGGAACGTATGGATCGGCCTATGTATGTCACATTTTTAGACACCCCAGCGGCTGGGTTTGCTCTCGTTGGGCAAACATGAAAGGAAGTTAAGAGAATCAAAATCCATTCTACTGTAGTTTTGAGTTTCACGACGTTCAATGGAGTTCAATCATTTCTATTTCATGAGATAATGTAAACCTTTCATAATGAATGGTTGCTCAGGGAGCATAGTGGTGTACTTGCCTCGAATATACACAACACAGAAGAGGCAGAAAACATGTTATAATAAGGAAGGTGTGTTGAAAGATGCACATGCAAGTATTTCTAGTTTTAGAAGAGACTTAGGAGGATCAACTAAAAACTGCAATTGTCGTTTAAACTTACCGTATTCTTCTGCGAGATAAAGCTTTAACGAGTAAACTTAGATCAGCGTGAGGATAAACATGAACACGTACTTATGGGAACATATTATGGAATATGAATAAAAAAATGTCTTTAGTTGACAGACACCTGGAATTTATTAAAGGAGTCACAAATGTTCTAACGTAAATGAGGCAGACGCCAAATAGCCATCTCCATGCAACGGAATGTTGCTTAATTATCCATGTACAATTTCTTGTTCTGCGAGGAATTTAGTTTGTTAGTAAGCACTGGCATTAAAAAATTATTCTCTGTGTTCTTGCTGTACACTTACAAATTTCTGCATTACTTTAATTAAATGTATTTTAAATGTAAATTACCATGAACACTCGTTAAACTTAATGTAAACATATACATTAGAATGCAAGAATCAAAGCTTTATGATCATACCTTGATGACCTAGTGATGATACATATACGATCCGAATGATGAGAGGCATGGGGAAACGGGAGAACCTCTACATTAACACCATAGTGAATTTACTTCAAGCATCATTATACAAATATATGAAGCTCTTTCTCGTGTACGAAGTACACTGAATTTCAAGTACATTAATACATTAACCTACATTAAATTTTATGATATTCCTGACAATGTAGTAACTCTATAACTTCACGAACATGATAAGTAGTTAAAAGTCAAAATTTGCCGCTAATTGGCCCATGAAATTCTACTACTAGAGAAGAATAATTCCTTCTAGGAAATTTTTCCAAATGGCAACTAACTCAGTGCTCAAGTCTTTGTCTATCTTAAATCAACCATTAAATAAATAAACTATATCAAAAAAACTCGTTGTATACGACAGCCTTATTTCAAAAAATATCTCTTTCCCTCAATCAATCTTTCTTTCTTTCTCTCAATCAATCTCTTTCTATCTTTCTTTCTCTCAATCAATCTCTTTCTATCTTTCTTTCTATCTTTCTTTCTCTCAATCAATCTCTTTCTATCTTTCTTTCTCTCAATCAATCTCTTTCTATCTTTCTTTCTCTCAATCAATCTCTTTCTTTCTTTCTCTCAATCAATCTCTTTCTTTCTTTCTCTCAATCAATCTCTAAATCAGTCTCTCAACCAAACTCTCAATCTCTCTCTCTCTTTTTCTCTCACTCTCACTCTCACACACACGTTCAAATCCTGCCTTCGCCCATGCCTTCCTTGTTAGACCCAAGGAAGCATCCCTGTTCGAGCCAAAATCACCTACGCATACCACGCTAACGTATGGTACGGCAGGGGAGCAGCTGCTGGGGCGGGCGTCGGCAACGTATGTCAGCGCGCGGCACGGCCACCCCGATCGGGGTTACGCGGCCAGGGGGCGCGGGCGGTGATGGAAACGGGCCATTGGAGCAGCCACCCCGAGGCGTCGGCGAGGGGCGCGGCCGTTGGCGGCGATGGCTGAAAGGGGAGCTGATGCCATCGGAGTAGAGCGCGTTGGGGTGGACCTGCGAGCTCCAGGTGCCATGCATGTACACTCCGATTTAAATTACTGGCATTTCAAGGTCGCGAGCTGATAGACAGGGTGACACTGTCATCCAATCGGGAGCTTCGTTACGAATTATTTTTTTTAGTATTGGAGCTCCCGTTTCGATGACACTGTCTCCCTCTCCTTCCAGTTCGTGACCTGGAAGTGCCGCTGTGATGAAATCTAAGAATGGATGCGAAAACAGAACCTTCAGATGTGTTTAAAATTGAACACAGTGAGGTCCGATGAGTTGAACGCGGGTTTCGAAAGATGCGAGAGGAGTGTGTGTGTTTGGGGGGGATTATTTTGTCGGCAGGATAGTTGTAACTATCCGTAGCTCATTTTTTCGATGCAAAATTCTTTCTACTATTTGGAAGCAAATATTTCTGATACCATATTTTGTCATCAATGATCGTTCCTATTTCTGAATCAATGATCGTTTATTCTGAATTGAACTAATGTTAGTAAAGGAGTGGGGATAGGTATTCCGGGAGAACGGGGTAGGTACTACGAAAAACTGCTGGAAATAAGCGTATTCGGTTTCTCATCAGACAAAATTCTCCTCCAGACAACGGATTATTTCATTCTAGCAAATTGGGTAGCGTCGAAAAAAATATCACCGTCGAAAATCAAATCCTAGGAATTCTCCTTAAAAGAAGCTACAGCGAATGGATGTTGTCGCTTAATCATCTCAACCGATTGTATAGAAATGCAAGGTTCTCTTCTAAAGGTCAAGCTGACAAATATCATTAGTTTTATAGACAATTAACAGAGCATATTATTTTACACTGAATTAATATGTGCAGAAAGTTTTGAGTTCCCATCGCTTTCTATGTAACAGAATGCAGAATTTAGTCAACCTGGAGTACACTCGAGTAGAAAGTATTCCAGTTAAGTGAAGTATTCTATATTCATTGAACATGCTCCAACAACATAATATGTAGATGTGATTCTCCTTCTTCAAAACCTATTTATTTTTAAGCAGAAAAATCTAAGAGAAATGTTAATGGAACACATCTTGAACATTTCAGGAAGAGTTTGACACCCCATTGATTCCACAGCGGTAAGTGAATATATTTTTTAATTCTTGCAAAAAACAAAAAAAAATGTTGGCTAATTATATTGAAGATCCATCGGGTCACAGTATTGAGCCGACAAGTACCAGACGCAAATAGCTTCATTAATCTATAAATACTAGTATTCTATTAAACACACTGCAATTGCATTTCACTACGGATAATGAGCCAGATATTCTTGGAAATATTTTCGAGCAGTAGGTTTTAAAATAAATTCGAACACTAGCTTCGCTCTGTCCAATTTCACCCAGTTTTCAACAGCGGTCGCATTATTATCCTGCGGCCCACGCGCTTGCAAAACTTTTAGCTTTTGTTACCAGCAACTCCGTATTGCTCACACAAGTTTGGGTTTAGCTCTAGATAAAAAACTTCAACGCACTATATTGAGTCAACATGCTTGAGCTAAATTCTTCGATGTGCAATCATTCGATTGATTGATTAAGTAGTCAATACGAGAGTATCAACTGTTAAGGTCATTAGTCCCGTAAATGTAGTTACGTTTTTCTCGGGGTGGTGGCAGTATTCTCCCGTGGGATTGTGAGATCCGGCCCCGAGCTAGCGGCCAGGGTTTTTTCCTAAACCAGGTATCTCCCACTAGCGGGGCACACCCCAGCCGAGACAACATATAAGATCCCGAGCACCTATCTCGGCATGTGTGGTAGTGTGCTTCATGTAAGTGCGTGAGGATGGACCAGGAAGCGTAAGGAAGAATTGCGCGCGATACGTGGCCCTTTGTTAGAGTACTGCTCCGGCATTCGCCTGATGTTGATCGGAGAAACCACGGAAAACTATCTATCACAGGAGCCGGCCACTAGAATTCTCCGTCAGACAGTAGGGCGACTGAACTCAACTTAGCTATCGAGCTAAGGTCTAAAATCCTGCCACCGTCGGGACTCGAACCTAGGACCTCCTAGTCAGAGGAACTGCAGTGACATGCCCTGAGAAACCTCTCCCGTTTTCAATCATTTGAAACATAACTTACATTCTACACTTATTTATTTAGTTTCCGCGACACTACGCTACTACGAAGCAACCATATTGTTTCTGCAACTGCTATTTCCCAGGAGGACATCCTAAGGGAATGTTGGATGCAAGCCGCATCGCCTAACCTTTCCGGTCGAGTATTACGCGTCATTGGCACGGCTACCGCGCAGTGCGAGCCGAGTCCCTCGGGGCCGCGCGTGTTGTTTGGTTCTTCATTAACGGCGATCGTCACCGCATCACAGTGACACGATGGTTTTGTGGCAGCTCTCTGGGGATCTGGCCCGGCCCGGCGGACGCCAGAACACTCTCCGGCCCCTCCCCCCCCCTCTCTCTCTCTCTCTCTCACACACACACACACACACACCACAGACTCTCCTTCTCACTCGCACTTTGCCTTCACTCTTTACCAGGCAGTCGGCCCCACTCAGAATTTCCACCGTTCCACTCTTCTGTCCTAAAAGGCGAGTGTTTGTTTTCCCGATGCACCGGTCCAAGCGAGCGATGTTTGCGACCATTTTGAAGATTAGATTGTCCTCCCTTCCGAAAAATATGGGAGCTTTTAGGAAGAAAGAGTTAGGAGTTTTTTGAAAAAGTTGAGAGTTTGAAGTAAAGGTAAAATTCATCTTCAGTTGGGTAATGATTATTCCATGCATTTCCTATTTTCAAATTAAACATTTCTCGTTACAAGCATATCAGTGTGTTCACCGATATATACATGTAGACAATGTAAATTATGATTAATACAATTGAAAAGTATTAGTAACTTTAATTCTGACTGAATATGCAAATTAGAAAATATGTTAGCATAAGTATTTATTTGACGGAAAATATTGCAGAAACTAGACAACAAAATATTACAAACATAAAGTTAGTTTTTAATTTTTAATTGCACTATGTCTATTATTATATTCTGGCTCGTAAATTTTATAGAGAAAAATACGATGTGAGCGTAATTATCCTCTGCACTTTAATGCATTTCTGAAACTTAAATGAGCAATCTCTAACAATTTAAATTTTCCTTCATCACACATGTTATTCTTTTGCCAGGTATTTAGTTCATAAATAAACGTTACTTTAAGTTCATTAATTACAAGTAACAATCTTTATTGCATAAATTACTCATAAGTCAAAATCAATATAGTATTAAAACATGGGTGTTGAAAGAGGGATATTGAATTATCTTTTCGCAATAATTAGTAACATAGAAGGTATGATCTTAAAAGAAATTTCGTTGCATTAGTGAATTTGGCAGATACAAATACGGTTCTTCTGCTTTCGCGTATCAGCAATAGCAAAAATAGTTGGCAAACGATTTTAAGAAAAATTAGATTTATTCGAAAATGCAGTGCCATTGGGTAGGAAAGAATTTGGAATTAAGGGAGAGATATAAGACTTTGCGGAGAAGTGGAGAGGCAGAGAGGGAGGGAGGTGAGGAAGGGAAGGAGGGAGGAGATGAAGAGAAAGCGGGAGGAGAGGAAGATAAAGGAGGAGAGGAACATAAAGAGGGAGAGGAAGATAAAGGAGGAGGAGAGCGAGCAGAGGAAGAGGAAGATAAAGGAGGAGGAGAGGGAGCAGGAGGAAGAGAAGAGGAAGAGAGAGTGGGGAGAAAAAAGGAAAACAAAGAGTCAAGGAAAGAGAAAGAGGAAGGGGCGCGGGAGGAGAAGGGAGAGAGTGAAAGGAGATAAAAGGGAGGGGGATGAGAAGGCAATTTGATTACATGCGGAAATGGGGATTAGAGGGAGATGGAATGCAGAGTGAAAGGACAGATGGAGAGAGAGTGAGGGAGAGATGAATAGAACGTGTATGGGAGAGGGAACAGG